>CM055272.1:64698188-65118354 GCA_029237695.1 Conchocele bisecta | reverse complement strand
ACCTGTATATATATATAGCCGGAGCTATTCAGGAACACCTTGAATCCTTTGGGTACGACCGTAGGGTCAGAATGGCTCGCACGGAGAACGGGTGAATGAGCACTGGTTACGCAGCGGGGATAATTATCTGGACCAGGACCCTGAAACAACATGGGACAGCGTGTACGTACAGTAGGAATAACATAGCTAAAACCTACATAGAACCGTCCGCGTTCATTTTCTGCTCGCTATGTAGGGAATGACAGTTTTGACCACGCCAGTCAATCATGCACAATGTAAACGTACTTTGAGTAACCACGACTTGGATCAGCCAGGTGCGTATCTAGCCTGACAATCAGCGATCTGAAAGGGCGAATACACAACAACTATATATATGAACAAGGCTTCTAACATTGGTCGGACACGACCTCACATCATAACAAAATAACCTGTTTAAAATTGTAATGTTCTATGCATTCTATGTATTTCTGCAGGATATCGATAATTATCAAATGATCATATGAACTTGCCACTAAATATTGATGTTCGAGCCTTAAACACATTATTTCATTTGTTATGATGCGAGGTTGTGTCCGACCTAGGAGAAGGAGCTGTAATTCAATATTATTTGCATAAGTATGTTATTTTAGCAAGATTACTATACTTCTCAAATAAACATGTAATATTTCCGCCAAAATATTAGCCTTAATAAAATCGCGGAATGTGTTATGATACGAGGTCGTGTCCGACCAAAGTTAGAAGCCTTTTTCATATATATAGAGTAAATGAACTACCAGTGGTTAGAAACAAACGCTGCCACGATGACATCATGCTGTTTGCACATATTATTGAAACCGACATGTAGAGGCATGTTTTTACCAGTAACAAGACCATTCCCAACTAAATTAGTCATTAATTGGCCAGCTTATTTGTGTTTCATACACATAGGTATATCTGTTTGACCTACTGGTAAGATTAGTGGTCCAGTACAAAAACCATGCACAACATGGATGCTGGCGAGCATCTTGACTGTCAAATTCCTGGGCATATATTAAACAGTGCGCTTGATTGTCATGTGGTTTTATACAAGAGTGTAATGGTGATAACAGTGGCGTGTATCCTCCCTTTGCACTGCTGGTAATTTATGTAGGTGTATCTGCTGGTTTAATGTACACTTTGAAACACTTAATATGTTTAATTACTCCTTCGCTATGAAACTGTTCATCAAAGTTTTCAATCGGCTCATATTTAAGGGTGGAAATTGGTGTTCATGAAAGTCGTCATCTCCTTTCTTCAATATCTCTGACAGGGTTAGTTGTCATTTATGTCGTGCCTGCTTTAGCAGAAGGCGCTTCTATAGTCGCCGCTTTTTCCGTCGTTGTCGTCGTCGGAGGCAGCAATGTCAAACAGTTTCTACAAGTTTCTTATTGTGGGTGGTTGGTCGGGCGAACGCGATGGTGTATATTAACGGTGTGGTTCCTCCTTATAGGAATTTGCCTGGTTTGGCCCTCAGGTACGTTTTTATCTTTGGCTCTTTTTGTTACCTGTGAGTTGAATTGGGTTATTGCCCATTATAAAAGTAGTAAGATTATTACGGATCCTATTGCTTTTGGGAGGGTGCCAAGTGATTCTGGCAAGGACCTGGCACCAGATCAGGATTATTCTGGTTTCAGGGCCGAATATACAGTGTTTTCATTGTAAATATTGAGATCTGAGTTTGGGTTTTCCCCCATTTGTACATGTACTTGAACATGTACATGTACTAGTACAGGTAACATATGGGATGTAGTACTAAACCCATTGACCCGGCCTTAAATGACCTTAACTGTTGATAGGCCGTTACACCCCAACAAACAAACAAACAAACAAACAAGTTTCTTCCTCATCATTATATAACTTTGATAGTCTTTACAGATTGCAATAATATTTTGACACATGATACATGTTAGCATTTAGAACACATTCACGCCGCCATTAACATGACATTGACCTTCACATTGTTGCATGAACACTTAGCCATTTTTCCGTCAAAATGTTTGCACCAGTTTCTTCATTATATTACTGGATAGTAGATACATGTGAGCATTTGGAACACACATATGCCCCCAGTAACATGGCATTGACCTTCACCTGGTTGTAGAAACACGTAGCTATTTTTTACGTCAAAAAGTTGTTTCGTCAACATCATATAACTTATTTATTACATGATGGATTGCTACAATATGTGGACACTTGATACATGTATGCATTTGGAAGACACTCCTGCTGCAATTACCGGTAGCATGACCTTGACCTTTTTCGCACAGGTGTTTGAACAGATGGTCAGAATGTTGGTTTCATATTGGTATTTGGGTGGATTTGTTGGTTTTGTGTAATTTACATAGTTTTGTGCAACTACTAATGCTCAATCATTACACACGACAATAATCGTCAACTGTCTACACATGCACCATTCCGAACTTTCGGGGCACTTTTTTACTGTCAAAATACCCAAAGGAAAGAAAGTTTTTTCAATATTTGGCCAATAAAAGTTCCAACATGCGTTGCTCTCAGACCGATTATATCATCAATTTTCAACTGCAAACTCCAAATTCGGGTTCTATCAATTCAGGAGATATATATCAATTTGCTGATGCCGATAGAATATGTAAACATTGATCTGTTCCTACATTTAAGACATTAAAAGCCATACTATTGCCTGATTTTCCAATGAGCCATGAAAGCGGAGATACAAGCGTGTCGTGACATTTGATGGGGTAGCTATTGCCCGCGATGTGTCAAAATCCATTACAACATCCGCCCGTCACGCTATTATTTGATGTCAGCCAATCAGCGTCGCAATGTAAAGAGGTTTACACGTCTACGTAAGGATGTGTAACCAAAGTTTGTCCGCGTGCAAAGCTCGATTATCTATCCGAGAATATTTGACGTTTTCAGACGATATATAAATGTTTGACTTGCATTGGGGGCTCATGTCCATTACTGAAACTATACACACGTCTTCTACACATATTGAAGATGTGCACCTTTGTGTTTTTGTGCCGAAAAAATATGTTTTAACAAAAATATCACCTTTTCAACTTAGCCATTTGTTTCTACATGTTTGTATCCAATTCTATATAATTTGTTCTTTACACATCTCTACCTAAATTAGTATATCTGTTTATCACAACAATAGGAAGAAATAATGCTATTGATTTTCAAATTATCATTAATGTTCTTTCCTTGGTGACAGCTTCACATTTCTGCATCTTCGCTGTCTGACCCATCTTCGACGGGCGTATTTTGTGACTTACGGCACTCTTGTTACATACCTTATATCTCCAAAACATTTACTCCGATTTACTTCCAACATCCAATACTTCTTATTCATCATCCATATTTTCATTCTATAGCATGCCCATGTGGTCCACATACCCAAAGTCAAATGACTTGGACATCTGATTTTTCATCAATACGACAGCGGTTTCTAATTCATTTTAAAGTTCATGTTATTAATTTATATTGTTCATCATATTTTATTGCTACCCTAATCATCTGATTGCCTACCACATCTAACATACTATTTTACAAACATTTGTATTCTTCATCTACATTGCTTGTGCCTACATGATACCTCTTTTGTGTTGATGGGCCATTAAGCACCATTCCATTCCATTCTTCCTTTTAATGATGCCCATGTTCCAGCCGTTAACACTACAAGTCCGCCAATACCAAATTTAGCAGCAATACTTGAGTTGTTAGTCTGAACATACTGCAGAGAAATTTAAATCGGACGTTGTTTAAACTTGGTCCGATTCAAATTTCTACTGGAACATGGTCACCATTAAAAGGAAGAAACTGTCTTCGTATTGATGAAAATAATATGTATATACCCGAGACCTCATGGGCGCCGCCAGATTAAACAATATATCATGTGATCCCATACTCTGAGTGAGGGTATTAGCCTCGATCCTGATAACAATGCCATTTCTTGATCTTATTGCAGGACGTGGTTTACTGTGACAGCCATCAGCATGGAGCGGACGTTCCACACACTTCCAACAGTCAGGCTGCAATGAATAAAGACTGTCAAGAGTGTCAACGTTTCAATGGACAATTTAGATCTGATTGAACATTTGTTTACAATATTATAATTATTCATGAACTATTGTGCTTCAAAGATGACCACCGTTTTCAATTGGACAATAGTATTTAATTGTATCCCCACCCCCGGACGAAAGTCGGGGGATACTATGGATTTGACACCGACCTTCGTCCGCGTCCGCGTCCGCGTCCGCGTTCGCGTTCGTTCCGCGTCCGCGTCCGCGTCCGCGTCCGCCGCAGACACTTCTTGTCCGGAGCATAACTCGACCACCCTTTGGAATATTTTCATGAAACTTCACACATTCAATTAGACCACGAACCGAAGGTGTGTCGCACACAAGAATGACAACTCCTGCATAGCTAATTTTTTAGTTATCTCTCTTTTTTGTTTTGCGCACTGATTGAGCATAACTCGACCACCCTTTGAAACATTTTCATGAAACTTAACGCATACATAGACCACGACCCGAAGGTGTGTCGCGCACAAGAATGACAACTCTTGCATAGCTAATTTTTTAGTTATCTCCCTTTTTTGTTTCGCGCACTCTACAAACTGGACAATAATGCATGAAGACCCGTTTTCTCGTGTGCTCTGTACACCTTACCTGTAGAGAGAACAATAGCCTTCTCCGGTTGAACAATAGTGACTGGGAGAACCATTCACCTAAATTATTATATTACATTTCCGTAAACTGTGTTGACAATATTGTGGCAATATAGGGACCTGTGCAGATATGATATGTAGATAACTATAGGACTATTAAAAAAAGGCTGGGCTCCAGTAGCGAGCATTATTATTTTTCATTTTTAAACTTTTTTTCCCCTTTTTTTTCAAATTCTTTTTCAATTTTTGTCTAGTAGCATAAGGTCGTAAGCGCTATATACAGACTATTATCGTATAATAAAACAATTATTGACTAGTGAGCCATAGAATATAATCTGATATTCTATGGCTCACTAGTCAATAATTGTATAATATGTTCGGGCCAGTGAAAATTTCTTTCGGGCCCAGGCTCGAGGTCAAGGCGGGACAATGCGAGGCATTTGATTCCACGGAATTCTTGTTTACTTATCTCCCTTTGTTGTTTCATGCACTGATTTCGTGTCCGGAGCATAACTCGAAGTCCTTTTGGAATATTGTTATTAAACCTCACACATACATAGACCACGACCCAAAGGTGTGTCGCGCGCAAGAATGACAACTCTTGCATCGTTATTTTGTTTTTACTTATCTCCCTTTGTTGTTTCATGCACTGATTTCGTGTCCGGAGCATAACTCGAACACCCTTTGGAATATTTTGTAATAAGCTTCACACATGCATAGAAGACGACCCAAAGGTGTGTCGCGCGCAAGAATGACAGATCTTGCGTTGTTAATTTCTTAGTTATCTCCCTTGTTGTTTCGTGCACTGATTTCGTGTCCGGAGCATAATTCGAACACCCTTTGGAATATTTTCATGAAACTTCACACATGCATAGACCACGACCCTAAAGGTGTGTCACGCAAGAATGCCAACTCTTGCATCACTAATTTTTTAGTTATCTCCCTTTGTTTTTCCGCGCACTGATTTTGTCTCCTTTGTCTCCGAACACCCTTTTTTACAACTACTTGTGTATCTTGTCGACAAGCGTCCATTTCTAGTTAATAATTGCTCTTGAAATGTGACATGTGTTGAGAAAATGAATTTTAATCAAAGCATAGTGCTGTATATAACTGCAATGCCATAACAAACACTTTACTTCCGGACCTATACTGGTTAATTGCTGAACAAAATTTAATTCAATGCAGTCTGACACATATAAGGCAGGTTTCATTCACCTAATAATGTCGAGTCCCATTACTAGCTCATACAATATATTGGGACACTGTTTGTTTTGTGTCATGTGACAAACAACAAACCGTGGCTCAATAGGTAAACTACATATATATCTTAAATTATTTGTTGTGACCACTCATTTGAACCGTCTCGACGAGAAGGCTCAAATGGTGGTCACGACAGAAACTTCTAAGCACATAGAAAGACAATATTTAGGATTTTCCACACACAAAATGGCGTATCCTCAGCATGAAATGGGTTAATGTAGTTTGCTGTAGTTATTATGGTAGTGACGTGATTATGTCCGTGTAAACCTATTGCATTCTGTAACCACAATTATGATGTAAAATAAAGTTTGTTTCTTTTTCCTGGGTAGATGGCAGAGACAATTATATCTAGTGTTTTGACCAATGTGCATTTGGAAAATATCATTAGGGTCTGCATTGTTCACTATTCGATAATTAGGAAAACATTCCACATGAAGAGCCTGGATGGATGTTCATCATCGTTTTTACCGGCCGGCAATTATCTCGAGGTTATTTAAACTATTGGAAATTAACTTACATGTATATATTTCCATTGTGTTCATCCGACTGCCACTTATAGAACACAATCCATTCATGTTCTGGGAGTGAGTGGCAGGTGGGAGCATGCGATTGGTAATTTAACGATCGGGGTTCAACTTTACTGGAATCCCGACTGGAGACCTGATTTGACCCTCACATACGTCTTTGGTATTCTGTATGTGACAGTTGAATCTGGTTGTACCCCTTATATGAGTAATATGATTATTCATAATCCTATTACTTTTAGGGGAAGGGGCCAAGTGGCTTTGGTGTTCATCATCGTTTTTAACTTATATGTTTCCATTGTGTTCATCCGACTGCCACTTATAGAACACAACCCATTCATGTTCCGGGTGGTTGATTGTGGCACCTTGTAGATCTGCATGGCCTCCCGGTAGGGCAGTTGACTACTTGGTGCATCCGACAACCACTTATAGAACACAACCCATGCGTGTTCTGTGTGGTTGATTGTGGCCCTGAACTCAGAATAATCTTGATCTGATGCCAGGTCCTCGCCACACCAGAATCACTTGGCCCCCTCCCAAAAGCAGTAGGATCAGTAATAATCATGCTACTTTTATAATGGGCAATAACCCAATTAAACCCCAAGGAGAGCAAAAGAGCCACAGATAAAAACGTACCCGAGGGTCAAACAAGGAGGAACCCCGATCAACCACCCACCGTAAGACCAAGAATTTGTAAGTGCAAACTTTAACTTTAGAATAACATTTACACTGGTAGCTGATGTTGGAAAATCTTCACTGGATGTGTTAACATGTAATTATGTTTGCGTGTATGTGCAAAATGATAATGTTAGTAAACCACGTTAATATGAGAAATAAATACATGAAACGGGCCCCATATCCAGTGTCCAACAACCTTACTACGCCGGATCACTTGGCCCTAGGTACAAATCTCCGTGAGATTCACTGTTTACCCATTCCTTTCGGAATGCACCTTTACGGGTATGAACTTTATTAAATATTTTATTTTTGTTATTTCTCAATGGAAGTATATGTTGTGACTACTCATTTGAACGGTCTCGACGAGACGGTTCCAACGGTGGTCTCGACATATACTTCTGAGCTCATATGAAGAAAATATTTAAGATTTTCCACAAACGAAATGGCGTATCCTCAGCATGAAAAGGGTTAAGGTTGGAATTCCTAAAAATGATAAGGTACACATTCTCGAGCTGGAATCGAATATTGGTGACTACCTCTCTGATAGTCCATGTATATTGTGTACCTAGGCTGGTTTTGTATATCGAACCGTTTTATACCTGTATCAGGTACTATAAACTTTATGAATATGACAAAGCTCTGAGAATAAAACAACGGATTTATTTACCAGTGAAGATCCAGATCATCCTGCACATCAATGCCGTTTGATCAGGGTCTACACGTTTTGGCAATTGTGTTTGGTAATCATCGACTGTGCATCCAGTAAGCACTGCAAACTACTACCGGACCAGAATGTTCTTGCTGTCACGCAGCCAGAACATTCGGGTGAATTGCGACGAAGCAGCAAAAGTGCATACATTGATCAGTATCTATACCCATGTAAGGCATGTTAAATGTATATGTCCATTTAACACATTTGGCCAATAATACACACTACTGTTAAGAGTGATTGTCATTACATGATACAAATACAAAGCAAGTTTGCATATTACTTTAATCCCAGATCAGGGACCCGTTTCACTAAACTTCGTATGACTAAAATGTACGTAAGTGCAAATTTAGGATCGTCTGGAAAACTCAATTGATGGATTTACATTTATTGAGCATAGGCTGATCAGGTTCTACACCATCCACCACTGATCAATCATTTCACCCCCTAATTATCGGACATCGACTGATTAATGTTAATTTTTGGACTACATGTATTTGATTAATCGAAAAAGGAGTTTTTCTTTTATTTTTTATCCTCAAAATCTTGAAAACCACGAGAAATACTGGAGATCCATGTGAGAAGGCTGACAACGAGCGGACTTGTATGGATCTACAGTGAAGCTTGTTATGGACACACCATGGGTGGATGGACAATCCGAGTACAGTACACCCATTCATACCTTGTTGGGAGGTGGGGCGGGGCTATAATTATCAACAACATTTGATAAATATGATAATTGTAATTATTGTTATTTTTATATTGTACAAATTACATATAATAATTATTCACCATTATGAGTGACAACTTAATCTAGGTATATTATTTTTTTTTTCTGATTTCTGAAAAAAAAACAAGGCTATGCCGAGTTTCTTGTGAAATCAGTCAATAAGTGAATGGCAATACATTACCATATTAAAGCAGTACACATATTGGATCTTATTACTGCATAAGCACACCATCATACACTGAAGCTGTACCGATTTGTAGCGTTCTCCTTTGCATATTTATTATAGTGTATGACGAGTTGTAATATGCTCATACACTGTGTTAGTCACCGTGTTAACACAATGCGAACAACTACAGTGGAACCTCTCTAAACCGGCCACAGAGGAAGCCGATTTGTGCTACTTTTGATCGGTTTCATTGTCATTTATCTCAGATGATAATGTCTGTTCATGATCATAAAGTAATCACGCGTGTCTTGAAGTAGACATCTGCCCGTTGTACAGTGGAACCTCTCTAAACCGGCCACACAGGAAGCCGATTTGTGCTACTTTTGATGGGTTTCATTGACATTTATCTCCGATGATAATGTCTGGTCATGATCACAAAGCTATCACGCGTGTCTTGAAGTAGACATCTGCCCGTTGTACAGTGGAACATCTATAAATCGTACACCATGGGAGACCTCCCAGGATGTCCAGTTTAGAGAGGTTCCATTATATTTTGTGCAATAAAGATTGGTTACATGTTCTCAAAATATCACAGCATTAGCAGACCAGCAATTTATATAAACTCTCATGACAAACAGGGTATTACAGAGTCTGCAACCAGTGTAGCTCCTGATCAGACCAGTAGCCTATTTCACAAAAATTGCAAAGTATACTTTTCTTGCTAAGAACACTTTGAGGGACAACTTTTCAATTTAAGGATAAATTTATTAATTTTTATTATACTGTCAGAATTTATTACAGTATCACAGCCATTTTGGCTGTTAATCATCAAATACATGTATATGCAGTCGTTAGTTTTTCGATATCAAATAATGCATTTCGGGAAACTTGAATCTAATACTATAGATAAGTATACTTTGCAATGTTGGTGAAATATGATACAGGGCCTACACTGTTTTCTATGCAGTTGAAGAAAGATTCCTCATGTGACTTGTTGGCAGGTTACATGTGTTTTGCTAATTTGATAAAAATCTCAATATGTACATTTTGATGTGGCAATTCATATATGAGTGGCGCTGGAGAAATGGGGCTTATGGCATATGTGACCAGTGTAATCCAGACCAGCCTGCATAGTCTGATCAGGCTCTGCGCTGATTGCAATTCAATCAATGAAACATGTGTTCCGCCTCTCACAAACAGTATAGATCATGTTGCAGTAGCGTGCTAGATGACCATGAGCTACGTTTGTCATAAATCCAATAAGCCCCATTTCTCCTGTCACAGCCACATATACAGTCACGTGGCTGTGACTGGAGAAATGGGGCTTATTGGTTCACGACCAGTGTAGCCTGTGCATCCGCAGTCTGATCAGAATCTGCAATGCTGCCATTCCATCAATGAATCGCCCTCCATGCTTCTTACAAGCAGTATATGATCAAATTTGAATTATTGGTGTTTAACGGCCTATCAACAGCTAGGGCCATTTAAAGCCGGGCCAACAAGTTCGATCCTGCATGCAACCTGCTGCATTGGGGAGAAAATATCAAAATCAGAATGGAATATTTACATCAAAATAAATATATATTCAGCCCCCTAAAATTAGAATAACCTGACCTGGTGCCAGGTCCATACCACACCAAAGTCACTTGGCCTCTTCCCCTAAAAGTAATAGGATTAGGAATAATCGTATTACTCGTACAAGGGGTATTTTAACCAGATTAAACCCTCACATACAAGAATGCCAAAGGCGTCCATGAGGGCCAAACAAGTAGCTGATTTCACCAACATTGCAAAGTATACTTTTCTAGCAAAGTATATTTTGAAAGAGTAATCATTTATTTTTCCATATAGAACTAACGACTGCATATATTTGATGATTACAAGTATGCAGAACTATTATACTGAATTTATTACATTATCATAATGCAATAAATTCAGTATAATAACAATTTAGAAAGTTATCCTAAAATTGAAAATTTCTCCCTCAAAGTATACTTTGCTAGAAAAGTATACTTTGCAATGTTGGTGAAATCAGCTACTAGTTTGGCCCTCATGGACGCCTTTGGCATTCTTGTATGTGAGGGTTTAATCTGGTTAAAATACCCCTTGCTACAGCTCTCCATTCGGGATACCGGTAAGGATGAATCCCGATTGTTAACTATATTATCAGAAGCTACACTAATCATAAGTCCCATAAGCCCAATTTCTCCAGGCATAGTCGCATTTATGTATTATTTACAAACTAAGCATGACCTGGGATTATACCAGTGTCACGGAATATTTCCCCCTCACCACAGAATACTTCCCCCTTGGGTGCACCCATGGGTGGGGTGTAATATTCGGGAAATGTTCTCCACTCCTACTATAAATTATATGAATTTGCCCCATATATTATAAGGTTAATTTACTGAATACAGTGGATCCCCTCTAAAACAGACACTCGGGGAAAATATAGATGTTTACCTTAGATGTGTTTCGCTGTTATGTATCTCTGATTACAATGACTTTTCATGATTGTAAAACACTAGAATGTGTCATGAAGTGCTCACATGTCTGATTTACAGTCGAACAGCTGAATTTTATGTGGGTGGGTGGCTTTTATCTTTTATTAAAATTTGATGTAAGTATTGCTAAAAACGATCAATAAAGATTTTTCTTCAAATATATACAAATATAAAAATAATCTGGCATTTTGGAATTTACATCGCCCGTGAAAAGAATTTGGGGCCCCGGGAGGGGAAAATATTTGAGATTTAATCATACAATACCGAATCTACCTATAGTGTGGACGTCATGAGTCACGGTTATATGGAATGACATCGTTAGATTTATGATGCCTTACAAGGGAGTAACGTCAAAACATGATGTCATGCACATTCAAACAATTCAGTTGAGAACGTGGTATAAACTAAATACATAGTTAGCACCGTCAAATATAAAATATATTCGGTTTCACCGCGACAACTTGTCTAAGGTTCAACTGAATATATTTTATATTCAACGGCACTAACGATACATTTACTATATCCTCATTTGATAGCACATTACATTGTCTAAAAGTCCAACAATACTGTCTCATTATACACCAATAAATTTGCAAAACAAAAATTATATTCCTATCGTTTACTAGTACAATGCACAACATTATGTAGATTTCACAGAAAATAAAATGTCCTTTGCAAAATATATTGTTTCTGATTACAAAATTATGTACAGATATCACAGAATAAAAAATAATTTGCAAAACAAATAAGGGCATCGTTATCACTAAGCTAATCCCCTCGCTGGCTGCCTTGATAATAACAACAATAATTGCCCTACAAACAAGGTGAACTCAAGCCCTCAGTGACCTGGACCTTGGGTAGTCGGACGTGATTTGTATGCAAAACAAGGCAACATCCATAGACATATATATATTCAAAATTGGTAAAGCGTTCATGAGTTATCGAAAAATGAAAGCACACACGTACATGGAGTGACACTATATCCCGTTGCCTATCAGCGACGGGATAATACTATTCATATAATTTCTGATTACAACATTATGTACAAATAGCACAGAAAAAATGTCCTTTTCAAAACAAATAATATTTCTATCGCTTCCGATTACAAAATTATGTACCGGGTACAGATATCACAAAAACAATGGCAGCCCTACTATTTTGTTTTTATTCATGATTTTGTCCATTTTCCCCACATTTTTTTCTGTTAAATTCCAACAGTTCTCATTTTGGCTTCGAGACAGATACTGCCACAACATGTCACTGGTTCTCTGTAGCAGGGTGTGTGATCACATGGTTTCAGAATGGTGGCGTACCATATTTATTCTAATAAACGGCCCCGTGGCTAGGCAATTTGTGGGGATCAAAATTTGGAAAATAGGATCACATACAAAGGCCATTTATGCAAATTTGGGGGGGGGGGGGGAGGGGAGGGGTGCTACTATTAAAATAAATATGGTAATTTAATAACACGCGTGTTGCCAGCATACACTGTAGCGGATGCGCAGGCTGATCTGGGTCTACACTGGTCAGAATATCCATAAGCCCCATGTCTCTAGTCACATCTGTATTGGTTGCCTTTGAACTCTGGCATTAACCTTACCGTAATCCCTAATTACTAATGATAAAAAAATAATAGTCATGCAATGAAAGAAATGGGTTAATTGGTTTAATATCATGAAAACAGAAATTTCGTTTGACATGGTATTAAAATAATGTGAATAAAAATGTTGTAATACATTATGTTTTTGCAGGTTGTTTTGACGAGATAAATGTCCCATTAGCATATAGTAAGAAGGAAATTGTGATATTTGAATAACATTGAAAGGAGAACTCCCTGCTACCGCTGACACAGGAAGAATTGACAGAAAAATGACCTTTGCGAGTTCTGGATGAAAGTCGCCCCGTGTAACAGACAGAACATTCGGGGTACTCTGGCATATGCTCTACACAACAACTATGCGTTCTCCGTGCCCCACTAATAATAGCAGATACAAAATACAAAACTCCAATCCCCGCTGCTAACGCCACCTAGCAGTTCTAATACTAATACTTGTAACTAACTTATTTTATGTACAACATACTTGGCTCCTCCTAGCACGTCACTGGCGTTAGTAATGTTAGCGATGTCATATAACGTGACACAAACGTACATTGTAAACTTCCGGAGTTATGAGCACAGACAAGTTACCAAGACACACAATATATGTAGTCATGTTAAAGACATATTTTTTAAATATATATTATGTACATGCTTGTGTCTGTCAACATCACTCATATGTGGCTGTGACTGGAGAAATGGGGCTTATGGGTTTTGCGACCAGTGTAGATCCAGATCAGCCTGTGCATCCGCACAGTCTGATCAGGATCTGCACTATTCGCTATTCCATCAATGAGTTTGTTTGTTTGTTTGTTAGGGTTTAACGGCCTATCAACAGCTAAGGTCATTTAAGGCCGCGTCAATGGGCTTAGTACTAAATCCCATATATTACCTGTACAAGTACATGTACATTTTCAAGTACATTTACAAATGGGGGGAAAATCCCAAAATCAGAACTGAATATTTACAATAACAAAACTATATATTCAGCTCTGAAATCAGAATAATCCTGATCTGATGCCAGGTCGTCACACCAGAATCACTTGGCCCCTCCCAAAAGCAGTAGGATCAGTAATAATCTTACTACTTTTATAATAGGCAATAACCCAATTCAACTCCCAGGTAACAAAAGAGCCAAAGATAAAAACGTACCGGAGGGCCAAACCAGGCAAATAGTGATTCCTATAAGGAGGAACCACCACCGTTAATTTACGCCGTCTCGTTTGCCCGACCACCACCCACTCCATCAATGAGACACTCACATGCTTCTAAACAATCAATATAGATCGTTATCAGGCAACAGGAGTAGTTGATCAGGAGATACACTGGTCACAAATCCCATAAGCCCCATTTCTCCAGTGACAGACACATATAACCAAGCGCTTTTAAAATCATTCAATGTTTTATCTATCTCATATTATTGATACAAATCAATACCTGGTTATTGATTTATAAGCCAGAGATGATTGGCAATACAATATATTCTATTCTATTCATTTACATCATTATAGTAATTAAATGTTCATTGGAACTATTCACCGGTGAAAACTGGAATTACTAGATACATGTATATTAATTGTACTACACTAATGAATACATTTATTCACAGTCATATTCAATACATGGTTATAAGAGTAATACTTAGATCACGGTTTGTCCGCATGTACGAGAAGATAACCCTCGCAGACTATCAATCGTACATGCGGACAACCGCGCTGTAAGTAATTTATTCCATCCACATACATGTACCATGTCTGGTTTTGCCAATAACCCGGGGACAAAACCCGGGAATATGCGTGAAGGGAGATAATTATCAATTGTAGTCATATCTACATGTATTTTCGTTTTACAGAGGATCGCCAACACAACAAAATAAAATCTTCAAAACTAATTCACAAAAATAAGAACAACCACTATCTTCAACTACGTGATTGTACAGTGAAACTTCTCTAAACCGTACACGCTTTAAATGGTGTGTCTAATTTGCATGGGTTTTGCAACAAGCCATCTCATGAATATCTGCACCTTTTGTGGATATTTTTTACTTTTTACAAAATGGTACTCTTTTCTGCATAATGAAACACTCTCATGAGCTTAATCATGTTAATATGAAATAGTCCATGTGACCGTCATAACCCTACGTATTCTAACGCAATTTATTCTGGGAAACACACAGTAACCCAGTACAGGCGGGATACAATTATAGTAGTATAAACATTTTGAGAGAAAAATCCCTATTTTCTTTATTTCCTTTCAAAAGTATATGTTGTTCTTAACACTCATTTGAACCGTCTTGACGAGACGGTTCAAACGAGTGGTAACAACATAATACCTTTATAGAGAAACAAAATAGTAAGATTTTTTAAACAAAAAATATGAAATGGGTTAATATAATTACGGTTTCTCACAGCAAGGAACGTCTAAATATTTATGCTTGTATTTGTTTATCTTTATCACAATAACAATGGACATATAATTGGATACAATTTGTTTTGGGAAATCCCTATTTTACAGTGGTTTCCTAAAACAAATGGCGTCCAAATATTTAGCGTTATTACGGTAGTTACTTATGGGTGGAAGGGTAAAAACTTCCACTATTTCCCTCCCACCACGTCACACCCTGGAGAGGACAGGGGCTACAAATCACTGCTACATAAATAGGGCTGTGACTGGAGAAATGGGGCATATGGGTTTTGTGACCAGTGTAGATCCAGTTCAGCCTGTGCATCCATTCCGTCTACATTCCATCTACACTGTTCGCCATTACGTCAAATGAAACACCTGTCATGCTTCTAACAGGCGATTATATATCATATATATATTATATAGCAGGGAGTTCACTATTTGATCAGGAGCTACACTGGTCACAATCCCATAAGCTCCATTTTTCCAGTCAAGGTCAAAAATAATGTTCATCCTCATTTATTGTTTCTCCTTTCCCCCCTGCCTGTGCCTACTTCACGTTTGCCTCCGTCACCCCTTTAGCAGCCAGTTCATCTCTCACGCGAGTCAGGTATGTTGGATCTGGGTAGCCGAATCTGGTACAAGCAAAATAGAGTAATCATGGTGAATTTAAAATTTTGTTGTCTGCTGTTTATTTTTTATTCAATTAAAAACTTGGTTCGACAACACTTTAGAATCATTTCCATTGGAAATTATTCTAAAGTGCTGCCAAACCACTTTTTTATTGAGACTAAATACAAACTAAAAAACAACAGCAGACGACAATTTGTGTTTCCCCGCAATGGAGGGTTAACCCATTAGCGACAGTATACAATTATAAGATCTACCCTATTCGCTTAAACATTGCCAGCTAAAGAAAGTGAGCAGGGGCTCACGTATACCCCCAGCCGTCGCCTGGACCAACAAATAAAAACTTTAACGCAAATATTGAAAATAAGAACTCGGTAATGGGAGAAATACCCCTCAAAAACTTAAGCACATTTCTAAATCATTTGACCTTGGCTGCATAGGTAGCACCATGCCTGAATCTGGAGATGCCATGCATGTTGGCTTAAAGAAAAAGAAAATCACAATATGTTGTTGTTTTTTTTACATTTTGTTTACACAGACAGTAGTATTGCTCAGCCATAATTTTAAAAATGAAATAACCTTTTTACAGGCATTTACCTTTCTATGATGATACTTAAAATCAAACTTTCAAAGAGTTTTCCACGTTGACATGCCCCCATTTCAAAGTTTTACAAGCTAAGTGTGATCTTACCGAGTTCCTTTTTAATCCTGGGGAAACTATAATGATACATTTAACTGAAGCCACATCAAAATTCAGCTAAACTTACTGTGTATTTTTCCGGTGGTCAGTTTTGTGGTGAATATCGTTCCACGTTATCACGCCTTCGTGTCCAGTGGTTCGTGAAGAACCAATGGTGAATACGACCTTGCGCTTAAACGCGACCTTCAACATTGCGAGAACGAGTTGGCCTTCTTCATTGTCCGGGAGATACGCTGTACGTGTTATCCCTTTGTATGTATGACCGGGCTGGGGATGGCTTGGCTAAACAGAGAATGTGAAAGGCGTTAATGTCCCAGCAACATCTAAGGTCATATAGAGACGGGACCACAGCTTAAACAGTGAACGATTCAGACAATGTCGAGTAATAACAACACAGCTCCAGACAGGCTTTGTGTTTAAAGTACCTATATTTGTGGCTGTGACTGGAGAAATGGGGCACTGTTCGCCATTCCATCGTTGAAACACAGGCTTCTAAGTAAAATAGATCTTATCAAGAGCTACACTGGTTACAAATCCCATATGCGCCATTTCTCCAGTCACAGCCACAAATGAGATGCGCCATGTGATTTTGTACCTAAAAACATGTGCAATATTTCATGAAAAATAATTATGCTAATTTCCGTAAATGACGTCGAAAGTTGACATCATTTACAAAAAATAAGACAGTTTCTGTTAATATATTTCATGAAAAATGTTAGCTACAAAATCCAATGATTCGTCTCGTATATCATTAAAACAATTGTTATAAACTAATGGTACTCAGGGCTCCAGATAAGGAATTAGTAATTGAGTATTTTCACCCCATCATGTCTGAAGCAATTGGGTATTTCAAAATTTTAATTGGGTAAAATAAAATCACACTACTGTTTACACATCAATAGACAGCAATTATTGAATAGTTTGCTTCGAAATGAAAACATGTCTTGGCATTTCATGACAATTGTCTCTTTGAAGACAATTCTAATGAAATACCAAGACGTGTTTTAATGGAAAATGAGAAAAATATGCTATATTTGTGGTATGTTTATTGTTTTCTGCAGCAGCATAAAGGTACCACAAAACTGTTATTGCTTTTTGTTACCGTACTCGCTACTTCTGATTTCAATTGGGTTCTTGGCAATTTTAATTGGGTATTTAAGCAAATATGCAGCTTATCTGGAGCTCTGGGTACTAATTCTCCCATGTAAGGACTCACCCCTTGCTGTCCAGAACGAAATGTGTATGTGATCTGGATGGAGCCACACTGTTCGTAGCCCGCCACACTCGTAGAGACATAGTGCACCTGCATATCCCCATCTGGCTGGTCACCTGTTTCAAAGTGAGTTACATCCCTTTAAATTATATTTATAGATACAGAGTGAATCACTTCCCTTTACATTTTAATTATTGATACCAAATCAATGTTATTTAAATTATATTTTCAGATACCAAGTCCACCTGCATCAAAGTCAGTTACTTCCCTTGAAATTGTATTTACCAGCATGGACACCGAGACCACCTTATCAAAGTCAGTTATTTCCCTTTAAATTCTGTTTATAGATACCGAGACCACCTTATCAAAGTTAGTCACGTCACTTTTAATTCTATTTATAGACACAGAGACCACCTTATCAAATTAACTGGTAGTCACTTCCCTTTAAAGTATATTTATAGATGCAGACCACCATATCAATGTCAGTCACTTCCTTTTTTATAGATACCAAATCCAGTTGCTTCCCTTGAAATGATATATACAGATACCAAGTTCACCTTATCAAAGTCAGATTTCACTTTCAAGAACTCCAGGAAATTTTATGTGTTTTGCGGTCATAAACAGAGATTTCCAATACATTAAACACAGACATATAATATACAATCTATGTCTACGATATAAATTACAGTGTAATTTACCAAAATTTAACAAATCAACGTGTTCTGGGTGCCTGATTTAGACGAGTTTTACTGTACCATGGTCAAGGTGTATGATAACTTGGTACTAACAACAACAACAAGTACTGAAACTTCCAGAATCCATCTGATTCAAAGTACGTATTATTTCAAATTGTCCTTATTACGTAACGGATTTTGATGAAATATGGCGCATCAAACCACAGGTTGAAGTAGCGGACCGAGGTCTATAAATAAATTAAATATGCCTAAAAGCATCAATAAATGAAGAAAAAAAGCTAAAACATTCCCCCCCCCCCCATATAGACTGAGTCTATATAGAGGGAGTAAAAAAAATGTTTAGCTTTTTTTTCTTCATTTATTTATGTTTGTAGGCATATTTAATGTATTTATAGACCTCGGTCCGTTACTTCAACCTGTGCATCAAACGCGTCTTGTTAAGCTGCATTTTGTGGTCTTTGTATTTTCGCCCAAACTTCTGTTGTTTTTGCAAAGAACTCCTTGTGCCGAACTCCTTGGACCACCAAATGCAGCTCAGGAATACGCGTTTGTTTGCTGTGCCATTTCATAAGTATATAATTGTGTCATTATTCCACCAGTTCTAAAAACTACGGGTGCCCGCTATACATATATAATCATTTAGTAATATTTATTTTACTGGTAGTGACGCGCGGTGGTATCAGGCTATTTTCATATGCAAATGAGGCATGATATTTTTATGCCACCGGGTTTCGAAGAAACGGGTGGCATATAGTGTTTGGACCGTCCGTCTGTCCGTCCGTCCGGGCACACATTAGGGTACTTATGTGGCTAGCCCCACAGGGTTATGGACTTGGTAAAGGTTAGGGTTGGTTACAATTAGCCACCTAAAAATTCCTTTTATGTGGCTAAAAATCCTTTTATGTGGCTAATATTTAACATGTGATAAGCCACATAAGTATAGTACTGTAAGAACGTCCGTTCGTCCGTCCGTCTGTCTGTCCGTCCGTTACACTTTCGGTTAACCACTTTGTCACAGTTTCTCAAATATGCTGCAGGTGGCATCCGCGTTCGACAGACGCATTTCTTGTTTAATTATTTATACAAATTAAATACGTCACCTGAAAAATAGTATTTTTGACAGATTATAGAGTATGATCATTGCACATCAAAGACTAAATACAGAGAAATAGTACTGTCCGTTAACATTTTATGGAAACACGGTTATCAGTGTGCAAAGTTACGTCTGATATACAATGTATCATAATGCCAATCAATATGTGGGGTAATGGTTAATGAATGTTTATTTTGCCAGAAACTGTCTCGGCTGATGTCTCTGATATAAAGAAAATTGTGTGCTACTGAGTGGGCATGTACCTTAAATGGCAGCATGAGTGTCTTCCAAATGGTTGCATGTATCCAGAGTCCAAATATTGAGGCAATCCATCATGTAATATTAAAGTTATATGATGATGAAGAAACTTGTACAAACTTTTTGACGTAAAAAAAAGTGTTTCCACAACATTGTGAAGTTCAAAAAGGTCAAGGTCATGTTAATGAGGGCATAAGTGTGTTCCCAATGCTCACAAGTATCAAATAATATTAAAGGTATATGATGATGAAGAAACTGGTACTTTTTTACGTAAAAATGGCCAAGTATTTCTGCAAAAATTAGAATGTCAAAAAGGTCAAGGTCATATCAATGGCGGCGTGAGTGTGTTCCAAATGATTACATGTACCAAGTGTTTAAATATTGAAGCAATCCATAAAGTAATATTAAAGCTAAAGCAGGCGCGACAAATTTTGAAAAACTAAGCATATCATTTTATTTTGAATGTTAAAATTAATCTGGTAGAGGCTACAGAATAATTGATTGATTGGCATTTTACGTCCGTTCAACAGCAAATGGGACATACAGAATATACATTTAAATGCTGAACATGCTGGTATGTGTAGTTTTACTGGAGTTTCTACAAACACCCTCAATATTAACTGAGCATATATGCTGATGATACACCGTTATCAATTCCAACAGATTATCAGAGGTGTTTACAAAAATTAATGCATCCGTCACTAAAAATAAATATAGCTGCGTGTTCATAATTAAAGCACGTAGGCTATCACATTAAATATATAAAATTTGTAATCAATCCAATTAATTAATGCCAGATCACCCACTCACGGGTGTATAAATTTACAAACATTTTTTTTATATTTTCTTCATTTCTCAATGAAAGTATATGTTGTTACCACTCATTTCAACCATCTCGGCAAGATGGCTCAAATGAGTGGTCACAACATATACTTCTGCACAGAAAAAAGAACCATACCACACCAATACCTGTGATAACTCCACACATGTGGGTTACCCCGTACCACACCAATACCTGGGATAACTCCACACATGTGGGTTACCCCGTACCACACCAATACCTGTGATAACTCCACACATGTGGGTTACCCCATACCACACCAATACCTGTGATAACTCCACACATGTGGGTTACTCCATACCACACCAATACCTGTGATAACTCCACACATGTGGGTTACCCCATACCACAACCAATACCTGTGATAACCTCCACACATGTGGGTTACCCCATACCACACCAATACCTGGGATAACTCCACACATGTGGGTTACACCGTACCACACCAATACCTGGGATAACTCCACACATGTGGTTACCCCGTACCACACCAATACCTGTGATAACTCCACACATGTGGGTTACTCCATACCACACCAATACCTGTGATAACTCCACACATGTGGGTTACCCCATACCACACCAATACCTGTGATAACTCCACACATGTGGGTTACCCCATACCACACCAATACCTGTGATAACTCCACACATGTGGGTTACCCCATACCACACTACCATAACTGGGATAACTCCACACATGTGGGTTACCCCATACCACACCAATACCTGTGATAACTCCACACATGTGGGTTACCCCATACCACACCAATACCTGTGATAACTCCACACATGTGGGTTACCCCGTACCACACCAGTACCTGGGATAACTCCACACAAGTGGGTTACCCCGTACCACACCAATACCTGTGATAACTCCACACATGTGGGTTACCCCGTACCCACACCAGTACCTGGGATAACTCCACACAAGTGGGTTACCCCGTACCACACCAATACCTGTCATAACTCCACACATGTTGGGTTAACCCCATACCACACCAATAAACCTGTGATAACTCCACACATGTGGGTTACCCCGTACCACACCAGTACCTGGGATAACTCCACACAAGTGGGTTACCCCGTACCACACCAATACCTGTGATAACTCCACACATGTGGGTTACCCCGTACCACACCAGTACCTGGGATAACTCCACACAAGTGGGTTTAACCCCGTACCACAACCAATACCTGTGATAACTCCACCACATGTTGGGTTACCACCGTACCACACCAATACCTGTGATAACTCCCACACATGTGGGTTACACCGTACCACACCAATACCTGTGATAACTCCACACATGAGGGTTACACCGTACCACACCAATACCTGTGATAACTCCAAACATGTGGGTTACCCTGTACCACACCAATACCTGTGATAACTCCACACATGTGGGTTACCCCATACCACACCAATACCTGTGATAACTCCAACACATGTGGGTTACTCCCCCATACCACACCAATACCTGTGATAACTCCACACATGTGGTTACCCCATACCACACCAATACATGGGATAACTCCACACATGTGGGTTACCCCATACCACACCAATACCTGTGATAACTCCACACATGTGGTTACCCCATACCACACCAATACCTGGGATAACTCCACACATGTGGTTACCCCATAACCACCAGCACCAATATCTGTGAGAAGCTCCACACATGGTGGTTACCCCGTACCACACCAATACCTGTGATAATTCCACACATGTGGGTTACACCGTACCACACCAATATCTGTGATAGCTCCACACATGTGGGTTACCCCGTACCACACCAATACCTGTGATAACTCCACACATGTGGGTTACCCCATACCACAACCAATACCTGGATAACTCCACACATGTGGGTTACCCCATACCACACCAATACCTGTGATAACTCCACACATGTGGTTACCCCATACCACACCAGTACCTGGGATAACTCCACACATGTGGGATACCCCATACCACATCAATACCTGTGATAACTCCAGACATGTGGGTTACATCGTACCACACCAATACCTGTGATAACTCCGCACATGTGGGTTACATCGTACCACACCAATACCTGTGATAACTCCACACATGTGGTTTACCCCATAACACACCAATACCTGTGATAACTCCACACATGTGGGTTACTCCATACCACACCAATACCTGTGATAACTCCACACACAGCTCCGCACGCTGGACATGCCTGCTTGTATGTGAACTGCTGGTCAATACAGTCGGTACAGAAAGAATGACCGCAACTCAATTTTTTCGGGTTGGTCATTTGGTCCATACATATGACACAGTTGTCTTTCTTTGTGTCCTTGAAGCTAGCTCCATCCTGAAACAATAGTTTAAGTCATATATATATAGAGGATCTTGCACAACTGGGGCCCCGTTTGTAAGCGCAAATTTCGGATCGTCTGGAAATTTCAATTGATGGATTTACATTTATTACCCTGCATATGCAGCCTATGCTCAATAAATGTAAATCCAAGAAAATATTGTTAATGTGAAATTTACAGAGTATCACAATTTTGCACTTACAAACATTTTAATCGTTTAGTGAAATGGCCCCTTTAGAATAATTTACAACATGCTTGGACAGCACTTCAGAATCATTTCCAATTTGCTGTCAAACAATGTTTTATTGAGAAATAAGGCAAGATATAAAAGCAACAGCAGACGACAATTGTTGTGTGTAGCGTTCTAAGGGTTAAAGCTACTATAACCTCATTAGACGTGAAAAATCACAAGATTTTCGTCAGACATGATTGGATATCACATATCTTTGCAGGATACAGGGTTTCTGATTGATAATGTGGAGAATTTACAACATATGTTTTTATATTTGTCCATGGTGATAAAATGCCCTGCCACACAGGTATTTTCTGACTCGGCGATATCTGACCAAAGTACTTTTTTTATGGCCTAAGCTTTGATGACCACAACACATTGTCAGCTTTCAATGGAACAAACAGTAGCTAACGACAACTGCCATAAGCCCAATTTCTCCAGTCACGGCCATTATGGAGTTGATTATACCCCTGTATGCAGTTGCAGATCACATATGTGGCTGTGGCTCGAGAAATGGGGCTTATGGGTTTTGCGACCAGTGTAGCTCCAAATCCAATAGCACACTCCTGGAACTTGATAGTGATCTATATTGCATGTTAGCAGCCTGAAGGTTGTTTCATTGATGGAATGGCGAACAGTGCAGATCCTGACCAGACTGTGCAGATGCATAGGCTAGTCTAGGCTGACCAGACTGTCGGATACATAGGCTAGTCTGGATCGACATGGCCACAAAAACGATAACCCCATTTCTCCATTCACACCCACATAATATGCAGAAATGCAGAGTAGGATTCCGCATTTGCTATGAAAATTTTTTCAACTTTTGAAGTACAAAATCACATGGCTTGTCACATATAAGCCATGTTTTATCCGATACCTCACCCCACCCCAATTTACCAGGTTTCCCTTGCCATCTTGGCTACTGCTGCGGGTATAAGTTTGACTTGTCGGTCCATGGCTGCATGTGTCGTGTACCCTAACTGGCGATCCTGGCCGGGTACCAGTGTTCTGGCTATCATGAGGCCTGGTACCAGACTGGCTGTTTCCTGTTTGCTTGGGCAGCATTGCTCCAGACATGGACACAACACTACTATATCGAGACTGAGAACCAGACTGGCTGCTTCCCGGTTGCTTGGCTCCAGATAAGGACACAGATCGGCCTTGAGAATGGGAGCCAGATAGACCACCTGTAATGTCAGCAAAATGTCTCACATGCTCTGTTTACTCATTGCATTCGCAATACACATTTATGGGTAGGACATTTTTTAAATTACAAACAATTTATTTTTTATTATTTCTCAATGAAAGTACATGTATACATATGTTGTGACCACTCATTTGAACTAAGGGTGTCTCTGTTTGAACCGTCTCAACGAGACTGTTCGAATGGTGGTCGCTACATATAGTTCTGGCACATATAAAATAAATATTTAGGATTTTCCACGAACAAAATGGCGTATTCTCACAAAGCCAACATTTCAAACACTATAGATATACGGTAGATGAGCCGCTCATAATGAGCCGTCTCCTCAGGATATGCAGTATTTGTCAGTATGTCAGATTTTTTAAAAGTATTCATCATACTAGACATTATGTTTGTAAAACATGGATATGCCCCCGTGGCATACTGCACTCTAACTGGAGAAACTCTTTCAAACTTTTTGACTTTTGACAGACGGACGGACAGACGGACGTACGGAACGTCAAGAGCAACGCAATATGCCCCCCTTGTTATAGCACAGGGGGCATAATGAACTAGTCCAAACAGGAGTATGAAGTAGTCCTATGCCAGTTATTTAGGGGTGAAAGGGTTAAGACCGTGTTGGTGTTGGACCAACTACCGGTACTTATCAAAGTCTTTACTAGAAATAGTTACCAGTTCCTTGTGACCGCCAAAGTTCGTCAATATGGCGCTTAAACACTTGTTTCACTGTGTCTGTCTTAGGTAGGTCTTTGTTGACAAGATGCACTTGGCAGCTGAGCTGTGGATACTTGGTGCAGAACGCTGAATAACTATGTTGGAATATCTTCGCACAATCTTGTGGGTTTGCATTCATACCTGTGGTAGACATCACAAGACCAACTTTAACCCTCACTATGCTGTAGACGGAAATTGTCATCTGCTGTTTTTCATTTTTGCCTTAATTCTGTACCAAAAAAATGGTTTTGACAGCACATGAGAATCGTCTCCACGAGACGATTCTCATGCGCTGTCAAAACAGGTATCTGTTGAGAAATATTGAAAATAAAACATTTCCAGCAGGCGACACAATTTAACTCAGCGTAGTAAGGGTTAACAAAAGTGCCGCACTGTATTCTGGCTTTTATATGTATGATTAGCTACATTATATGCTCTACTTCAATTTTCCAGTTTCTTGTCAAACGACAGAAGAGGTGAAACTGGCAGACGGCTGGAATACACAAAGATGGCCGAGTTGGCCACTCCATGTACCGTATAGGATAAACTAACAAGGCAGTGTTCACATGTATGTTATACATATATTCCATTTACAAATCAATTATCTTTGAATCAAAGGATGACCAGGTATAGAATGTCTCTTTAATATGTATAGAAGATGTGTGTAAAGTTTCAGATTGCTTGACAGAAAGTTGTCCCTATAGTATACAGACTTGAGTTATGAGCAATCTCATCAGGATCTGTAGTGTTTCTCATCATCAATACCCCATTAGAATAGTCTAAAATTAAAATGTAACAAGAAAATGTGACCTGTAGGCACATGAATGCCCTTGTGGCAGATTGGAGAAACTGTGGTAAAGTAAATTAACCAACAGTGATAAGTATTCATAATCACAGTTGTGAAGGTCAAATAGTGAAGGTCATATTAAGGACAGCATGATTGTGTGACATTTGTGCACAAGTCTGATGTATTGAAATATTTCAAGGGCTGTAGAAGTTATGACAGAATTGAGAAACTCCGGCAAACTTCTTAGTGTGTGGAAAAGTTGTGAAGGTCAAGGATATAGTACAGGCAGCATGTATGTGTGGCATTTGTCAACAGGTTTGGTGTATTGAAATATTAAAGAAATCCATCAAGGGATATAGAAGTTATGACAGAATTGAGAAACTCTGGCGACCTTATTAATGTGTGAAAAAGTTCAAAGTTGTCAAGGTCCAAATATGGATGTGTGGAATTTGTCCACAAGTATCATGTACTGAAATATTAAACCAATCCATCAAGTGATATAGAAGTTATGACAGAATTGAGAAATTTCAGCGTACATGTACTTCTTAATATGTGACAATGTTCAAAGTTATGAAGGTCAAACGGTCAAGGTCATATTAAGGGCAGCATGGATGTGTGGCATTTGTCCACAGGTTTGCTGTGTGGAAATATTTAAGTAATCCGTCAAGAGTTTATAAAAGTGACGACATAATTGAGAAACTCCGGTGAACTTCATAAGGTATTAGGTAATAGATAGATACACTTGACTTCAATGATAATTGCTTCATAAGAGTGATGTGATATATGAATATAACATATGGGAATATTGTCTTGTTACTGTATATTATATGGAGCATTGAGTTGCCATCTCCGCCACCTTTGTATGTACAAGCCATCGTACAGTTCACCACTTCGTGCGTTTGACACATACAGCAAATATGACAGAAAAACTGAATAAACTTTTGTGCAATACATAATAGACAGATATGAGAACGGCAAGCTATAAATATTATGCCAGAAAACTAATCAAAAGACGAGATATCTGATCATTTCACCCATCAATCTCAAAATAAATTGCAACGTGTCAACTTTCCAATCTGATGCACAGCCTATGTTACTGTACACGTTAGCCATAGGTAAAGACATATGGATTTTATAGCTAATAATAGTACAGTAGTGGGTATATATGGTATGTGTTGTGTGGTTTGCCAGGTAAAAGTAATACACTGTGCGATTTTCTGCGTACAAAGCTATTTATAATGGTGGTTCATGTTGTTAAAAACACAGGCACAAACCTGTCCAGAAAACTGACATATTTTACAGTTTGGTGTAATATAATTGATAGGTGTCCGTTCTTCTGGCTTTTCTACATGTGATTAGCTACATTATATCATATTTTCTACTTCACATTTTGAGTTCTTTGTCAAACAGCAGAATAGGTGAAACTGGCTGATGGCTGGAACACACAAAGATGGCCGACTTCGCCACCCCAGGTGCCATATAGGATACAGTAAAGAGGCAGTGTTCACATATATGTTATACATGTATTCCATCACATTTACGAAGCAATTATCTTTGAATCTAACGATGATCAGGTATATAGTTGGTTCTTAATGTGCCGGACACGGACGGACGAACTCACGGACACACAGACACAAAGTCCAAACACTATATGCCTGCGGCTCTACGGAGACCAGGGGCATAAAATCCATATTATATATATTTAAGTGTGAAAGGGTTAATGCAGATTTCCAATGCACATATTGATGGATACAGTGTAAACAACATGCAAACAACATTGTGATTATTCTGCTCAGCTCTATGAAGTGGGCTCGGTGAAGACTCATACTCATATGTCGCTGTGACTGGAGAAATGGGGCTTGTTGCGACCAGTCTAGATCCAGATTAGCCTGTACATCCGCCAGTCTGATCAAGATCTGCACTGTTCGCCATTCCATCAATGAACCATCAAAGCAATATTGGTTGCTACAGGAGTGTGATATTTAACCAGGAGCTACTTTGGTAAAAAATCCAATAAGCTCCGCTTCTCCAGTCACAGCCACATATTACCTGCACCAAGTAGTGACATGACGACAGATCTGTACTTTTTGGTGGCTATCTCCTCTAACAGCGTATCGATCAACTTTTGAAGGTCACGTCTCCATGTCCTCTCAGTTATGTATGGAACAAGCGCATGTAACACCCACTTAAAACTCAATTTCCCCCCCTTGGTCGTAACCACATGGCCAATTTCCGGTGCCTGCCTCTTGAATGCATCTGCTTTATCACGTGCATATTGTTGGTTGTCCTTTATTAATAATTTGGCAACCATTCCATTGGCAGACCCTGTCATGTCTTCACTGCATACGATAGCATCTATATTTGTCAGGTGAAGTATGTCTCCAAAGTAGATAATCAACTTGTGACGTGTACCATATCTGCACACCAGTTGATTCTGCTGCCGTGTTTTACCAAATTCCTCATTATATACTGGAACAAATGGCTGCTTCTTTTCCACCTCAAAAGATTTGCCTATTTCTTGAACATTGCTTGTTTGCCTAGCACAAGACAATCCCGTGCTTGGATAATGGTGAAGGGACCGTGGGTTTGACATGCCCTTTGTAATCATTGTGTCAAACGTGTCTTGTATCGCCCTAACTATCTGGCTGTCCTTGTCAATCACATGGATTTCCTTCAAACTGGGAGATGCCTTCTGTCTACTGTAGGAAATAATGGCGTCAGCATACACTCCTGCATATATCTCTATTGGAATGCCGAAGGAAACTGAAAAATGCCAACATTTAAATATACATGTATGCCAAATATTGCAAACTTCATTTTTAAAATATATTGACAAATTTACACAAAAGTTATGTATAACGTCAAATCCATTTAATAAAATTTGGCCGTGACTGGAGAAATGGGGCTTATGGGTTTTGCGACCAGTGTAAATCCTGATCAGCCTGATCAAGCAAGATCTGCATTGTTCGCCATTCCATTAATTTAAACACCATTCATGTTTCTAACAAGAAATATTTTACGTATATTTGATCAGGAGCTACACTAATCACAAAACTCAAAAGCCTCATTTCTCCAGTTGCAGCCACAAATGGCACTTGTCCACACGCGCATGTGTATCACTCTCCCTGCTGACACTAAATCTGTCTAACAAAATAATTCAAGCTATGCATAGGACACAAATGCAGTTACCGCAAAAGAAAAGGGAGGTAATTAGTAACATTACAATGTTCATTATTGGTCTCTATGTGAATGAAAGTTCAATCAAGAGTGTCGGATGTCACAATATACACCCGTCAAGGCATGGTCAGTGAAGGGAAAAAAGTAGGTCAATGTCACATTAAGATCAAATGGTATGTCATTTACTGATGTACACCATTAGCTGATTGTTATGTGAATGTGTACCGAATATGAAGTAAAAAAGGGAGGTAATTAGTAACATTACAATTTTCATTATTGGTCTCTACATGAATGAAAGTTCAAACAAGAGTGCCGGATGTCACAATATACACCCGTTAATGCATGATCAGTGAAGTGAAAAAAGTAGGTCAATGTCAAATGGTATGTCATTTGTTGATGTACACCATTAGCTGATTATTATGTGAATGTATACCGAGTATGAAGTAAATCGGCTGTTAACTGTAGAAATACATGTAGTCGAAATCTAGCATGCAGTTTTTTTAGTCGTAAAAGGGGCATAACTCAATAGGGATCGGTGACACATAAAAAAAAATGTTCATGTTATTCACTCCGGCACTTGATGGTCATCACATATACCAAGTATGATTTGAATTGGTGGAAAAATGTATGACTACGATAGTTTGCCGTACAATAGGAATTTCGGATTCAAAAAAGGGGGATAATTCTGTAAGGATTTAAGGTGGATTGAAACATTTTGCGTTATGCACTGCGGCACATGATGGTGGTCAGGAAAGTAAAGTATGAATTTGATCAGTACAAAAATGTAGGACTAGTTTGCCGTACAAGCCAAACAAGAGTTGTCAGAAGACAACGAAGCTCGCCTGGTGGCAGCCTTCACCCAAACTTGGCACAGTTGATTAAAAAACATGAATATTATATAACTTGACCTTGGGTTAAGGGGTGTGCAGTTGACCTTGACATTGAGGTCAGTGGTGGAAGGTGGGTCGTGGATTTGCTATAGCATGATATAGCATATTAAGATGAATGCATGTATGAAATATCAATGCGCTCCCTGATAACAGAAGTAAAACAAAATTTAACCCAACGTTAAATTTATGAACGCACTAAGTTGGTGATTTTCTACAGCATGATAGCTACATGTATTCACATGAGGAATGCATGTATGAATGTGCTAAGTTTGTAACCTTGACCTTGGGGAAAGTGGTGGGGGGGGTCATGGATTTTCTGTAGCACAATAGAGGATCATCATATGAATGCATGTATGAAATATCAAGGCGTTCCTTGTAAAGAAACAGAAGATATAAAAAGACATTTACTCCAACGTTAAGTTTATGATGTTGATCTTGGGGAAAGGGGTGGGGTGGAAGGGGGTCATGGATTTGCTGTAGCACAATAGAGGATCATCAGATGAACGCATGTATGAAATATCAAAGCGTCCCCGCGAAAGAAACATAAGTTACCGTACACAACATTTACCCCAACTTACAGTTTATGAAGTTTGTGACCTTGACCTTGGGGTAAGTGTTGGGTGGTGGGTTGTGGATTTGCTACAGCATGATGAATGTGCTAAGACATTTACCCCAACGTTAAGTTTATGAATGTGCTAAGTTTGTGACCTTGACCCTGGGGTAAGGGTTAGGCGGTGGGTCATGGATTTGCTATAGCATTATAGAGTATCATCAGATGAATGCATGAATGAAATATGAAGGCGTTCCCTATAAATAAACATAAGTTACACAACATTTACCCCAACGTTAAGTTTATGAACATGCTAAGTTTGTGACCTTGACCTTGGAGCAAGGGTTGGGTGGTGGGTTGTGGATTTGCTACAGCATGATAGAGGGTCATCTGAGGAATGCATGTATAAAATATCAAGGCATTCCATGAAAAGAAACAGATGGTATAAGACATTTACCCGTTAAGTTTATGAATGTGCTAAGTTTGTGACCTTGACCTTGGGTAAAGGGTTGGGTGGTGGGTCATGGATTTGCTACAGCATGATAGAGGGTCATCTGTAGGAATGCATGTATGAAATAACAAGGTGTTCCATGAAAGGAAACAGAAGTTATAAGACATTTACCCAACGTTAAGTTTGTGGACGCTGACGCCGACGACGCCGGGGGTATGCCATAAGCTCTTATGCACTTCGTGCAGGCGAGCTAAAAAGAAGTGTTACTATCTAACCAATGTACATACATACTGTACGTACATGACCATTCATAACATACCCTCCTGCCTAACGGCGAAGGGATAAACATACCTGCACTAATTCCTGGTACTGCAATGCTGTCGACCAGAGTGTTGTCAGCTGCCCATATGCTGTTCCGTATAGCCCTGTACAAATCTTTCTCACACCGAGTTACAGACTCAGTTGTATACGGGCTGTAGGACGTCCATTCCGGCAGAACAGTGTGCACCACACATCTGTATCGTAGTTTTCCTGCCGTGGTAGACACCGCGTCCCCAACATTCAGGCTACCATTGGCCTTTACATAATCATCTCCTTCTCTGATCAGTTCCCGACCTGCAGCAGTGGCGATAATGCGAGCAATACCAGTGAAGTGGTTCAAGCGACTGTTGGCCATGTTCACTATACAGTCAACTGGAAGGTTTAGAATATCGGCTTCATAAACATTAATCACAATTCCTTCTCTTGTTCCAAATACTTTTACATTCCTGGTATAGGTCGACCATGAGAAGGGTTTTGCATTTCTTTGGCTGGCTCCCAGTCTGGTTCCAGCATTCTGCTGAGCTTTGGTATATTGGCCTTCCCATTGCGACGTTGTCTGTGTGTCCTTTGACGTATCACCTGTGGAAACTTTGCTCCCAGCTTGTCTGTCACCGTGGGATTGATTTAAGTTCCCTTTCCTTTCCAACGTGTCATCTCTAGCGGAAACATCACCCTGTGACTGTTTCTTATTGGCAGCGAGATCAAAACCTTCCAATAGCTGTTTTTTGGCTTTTGTAACATCATTTTTCTGTTCTCCATAAATAACAATGTTTTTCTTTGTAAAGTCATCAATATAAACATTCTTACACCTACGCTGAACATTTTCAATCAGATTTCCCACATCACCAACATTGTCTAAAGCCACCACCTCTGTAAACAGCTGGGTAATTATATCCTTAAGAATGTTCTGTACTGCCAACTTGACAACCCCAACCGTTTCAAGCTTCCCAGATACCACAATAACCTTGTCATTATTTCTATAGTGAAGGGCTACACCATCACTTTCAGACTTCTGCAATATTTTCTTGTGGAAAAAACAAAACAGCTTATATTTCAATTCTGATACATCTTCAATGGCGAAGTCCATCTGGTAATTATTTGGAATTTTAAAATCCATCGGCACTTTTCTATCTGCACAAAACCTGGACACATGTTTGCTTGCTTCTTGAATACTTGCAATAGCAGTACTCTGTAGTTCTGTGTGTGTGTTTAAGTCTACCAGTTGTACGTCATACTGGTCAAGTTCTACTTTCAGCTCCTTAGTGAGTGGCTGACCATTCAGACCTTTTCTTCGTTTCAGGGAAGATACCAAAGATTCGGGCAATTTAACTGAATATGTCGATAAGGTCTGGAACAAACGAGAAAACAAGAAATTGGACAATGACCTGAAACATGACGATCGCCGGCGAGTGTCTCAGCCATGAAGGTCAAGGTCACCCGAATGACACAAGGTGTTTCGCAACCAATGTGAGGAAGCTATTGATAAAGGTTGGTAAAGATCCAGCCAGCATATCAGGAGATATGCAACTTTTTGATGTACGTCCAAAATTGTTGACGCCTACCATGTCTGCTAATGTGGGTGACCGACCGACGGACCCACCGAATGTAGACCTCTCAACGGTTTGTATACACCAATAAGCACTCTCGGACCACGAGACCGGTCCGAGATGTGTTTATTCATGTAAACAAACCTATTTTTCACCTCCTTAGAGTGCATGCATAAATCTGACACATGTAATTGTTATTGTGTTTACACCGTTGGTGACTATTCTTGATTTTCTGAATATTCTTGGTAATGGTTATACAATAAAACAATTATAGTCTTTTGGGTCGGTGTACATGAGATTTACGGACCTTCAAAAAGTAATGTTCACCTCCGCTTTCGGCATCGGTGAACATCACTTTTCACAGGTCAGTAAATCTCATGTACACTTCCTCAAAAGACAATAATTGTATATTGTAGGTCAAAGTCACTTGTGTCAGGGTGGCTTGTGGTGCACATCACTGGTTCGCAATAATGTGTAAGATTGGTGGCGGTAGACCTACTGTCTGTTCCACGTTTTGTTGCAGACAAACTTTTGGCTATTAAACATATTAAATCTAAAAAAATTGAATATACCGGTAAGTACTTTTTCATCAATAACAAAAAAGTCACACTCCCCAATCTTTTTCATTTGATGAAATTCCATCAAATATTGATTTTATTGTGAAAAAAATGATTTTCCTGTGGAAATTTAAATGGGGCAAACAGGAGGAGGGTTCCAGGATGGTCGAAAAAAATAACATTTTTTTAAATTGACTCCGAAACCTGATGAGATAGCTTGGAAATGATGTAAAATTACTTTTTTGCTGAAAAAGTACTTACAATTAAATATTTATTTAGATTTAATGTGTTTAATAGCGAAAGGTTTGTCGGCAACAAAACGTGGAACAGAGAGTAATGCTATTGAAGATACAAGCTCAAACAAAAACTTTAACGTTGTGATGGACTGATGGACGGACGGGAAATGATTCTCAAGTGCTGTCAAACCATGTTTTTATGCCCCACCATGATAGTGGAGGAGGCATTTAGTGCTACCCTTATCTGTCCATCCCGTCTGTCCATACCAACATACAGGGTATATGTGGCTATCCCCACAGGGGATGGACTTGTTAAAGGATAGGGTTAGTTATCTAGTAGATACATACACCCAATTTGTAAGAAGTTTTTTGGTTTATGCGGCTTATTTCATGTGTACAGAGGGGCCTTATGTGGCTCGTAGACACATAAACACAGGTTGTAAGAACATCCGTCCACCCATCCATTTGTCCGTCACAAGGTATCTTCAATAGCATTTACATAGTTATTTCCCTTAGTTAACGTTTGTGTTGGAGTTTGTATCTTCAATAGTATTAGGCCTACAGCCATCATATTTGCAAACTATCACGAGTCGGTGATGTGCACAGCAATCCACTGTTAATCAAATGACCTTTGTCTGACCTTGACCTGCAATTGCAATATTTAAATAGTTATTTCCTTTGGTTAATGTTGTTGTTTGAGCTTGTATCTTCAATAGTATTACGTTTTGCTGCCGACAAACTATAAAATATTAAAGCTAAAAAAATATTTAAATGTAAGTACATGTACAGTCATCCTCACCTTTTTTTTATTTGATGAAAATCCATCAAATATTGATTTTATTGTGAAAAAATAATTATGCTATGGGACATGGGACAAAAAGACTGGAGCTGGACCAGGAGGATCGAACAAATTAAAAAATTTGAAATTGTCTCCGAAACCTGGCTAGATAGCCTGAAAATAATGTAACCAAGAAAACAAGTTTGATTTTGAAATCGGTCCACACATTCCAAAATTATTTTTAAAAAATCTATTTTTAGCCCCCATTTTTTTTGGCAATAACATCGATATTTTATGGAATTTCGTCAAATAAAATATTTTGTGGAGGGTAACTTTTTTGTTATTAATGAAACATTACTACAGTTAAATATTTTTTTTTAGATCTGAAGTGTTTGATAGTCAAAAGTTTGCCCGAGCTAGTGATGTGCACCGCAACCCACTGTGGATCAAAATACTTTTATGTAACTTTGACCTACAATTGCAATATCTACATAGTTATTTCCCTTGGTTAAAGTTTTTGTTTGAGCTTGTATTTTTGGAATTTTGCAATTGTGCCTCATTTACTACCCAAGCTGTAAGTGGGGCATCCTTGTTCTATGAACAGACGACAATATGTGTTTCCCCACATTCTAAATGTTCAGTATATACACTTCACTGCTCATTGGAGTTGGACAATTTTTCAACATGAATGCATTTTTTGGTGTATCAGAAAACATACACAAACCTTTTTCAAGAAGGAAATCTTTTCATCAATTACGTGTTTTGCCTTGCTTGTATCTTCAGGAATTCCTATGATCTTAAGCACAACTTTGTCACTGGCTTCAGTCTGAGTGGCTTCATGGGCAGCTGAAACATGATTTATTCTGACAAAATGGGACTTACAGCATTCATGTTACAAGGATCAATTATGAAATTACTTCATCAAGACGGTTCCAATATATAAGACATGACCATATTTGGTCAAAACTAAAATTTTCCCACACCAATTTATGATCCCTGCCCCAACAATTAATGATCGCTGGGCCACCATTTTAATAAATTTGAAAGAGCATCGACTATCGATCATTCCAGGCAAGTATCGATAAAATCGATCTAATGGTTATCGAGAATAAGATTTATAGAATTTTAGCTATTTTTAGACAGTGGCCATCTTGGTTTATGTAAACCTTCATTATAACATATCTGTAAATGAATCACACAAGGACCATAACTGTGAAGTCTGGCCAGCATCGGCCAAAGCAGTTCATGAGGAAAAGACGTTTGAAATCTCTAATAAAAATATGATCTTTCTATCTATCATTCCTGCTAAGTTTTTTGTCGCTCTGGCAGTGCATGAGAAGTTTTTCTAAGAATTTAACCTATTTTCAGATGGCGGCCATTTAACTGTGAAGTTTGGCCAGACTGGCAAAAATGGATTGTCATAAGAACATGTTTGAAATCTCTGATAAAATGATGATCTTTTAACCTTACGTTACGGTGACTTTTGGATGACATAATCATCAAATTTCGACAAACATCACACCAGATCGTCTCGTCGATACCTTCAATCTGATTTATGACATGAACATATTTGGTCAAATGAAACAAATGACACCTATCCCCCCACCCCCTCCATGTTTGATCCTGCGTTCATCATTATCAAATCTGTGAAGGTTGACCTACATGGGCCCAGCAGTTCAGGAGAAGTTTGAAATTGTGGACGGACGGTCGACGGATCGATGGACGACGGACGAAAAGCGGCAACAATATCTCACTTGAGCCTTTGGCTCAGGTGAGCTAAACATATAACAGTAAATATTTCCATATTTGTATACACAAAAATATGTAAAAGTGTATTCCGAATGCAATGGGTTAAATAGTCTTCTATGGTTCTTTAACTCTTTGCCAGCTAGCTGTGAAAATAACAGCCAACATATTAGGAGTATTTTCTTCTTTATTTCTCTCTTAAATATGTCAATTTAATTACATTCCAAGACAGATTCACAATATTTACAGGGACAAATAAGTGTTGTCTGGTATTTTTTGTAACTATTTATAGCCTACAAGTTTCCCAGCATGCAATGAGTTAAAGCTACATATACACACCCATATATAAGGTAAACAAATGTCCAATGTCAAACAAGTACATTGTTATGAAACTATTCTACCCAGCTTAATGTATAATTCATATGTTTGGAACTCAATTATGAAAGTTGTATAACCTATGTGCCATTGTCTACGTTACTTACCCATTTTCTTCTCGAAAGATTTAAATATCTGTGAACAAAAAATATATATCAGTCCAGGCCATATACAGGACTTTTCAATCATCTGCAGACAAATAGAGAATACATACATGTAGCTTACATTAACCCTTGAAAGGGGGAACCGAAAATTGTCGAAAAATGTCAAAAAGTGTCATCTGCTGTTGTTTCATATTTTGTCTGTTCTCTCCATAAAAATATGGTTTGTCAGCATTTTAGAATCATTTCCATTAGAAATGATTCTAAACTGCTGCCAAAGTATGATTTTGATGAGAAAAATGGAAAATAAATATTAATCAGCGGACAACAAAATTTTGATCAGCAGTACAGGGGTTAAGGATATACCAGAATTTTTTATCAGCATAGGAGAAATGGGGCTTATGTGATTTGTGACCAGTGTAGCTCCTGATCAAATGGCTCACTCCATTAGCCTGATAACAGTCTATATTACTTGTTTGAAACATGACAGGTGTTTCAATGACGGAATGGTGAACAGTACATATTCCGATTAGACTGCACTGGTCGCAAAACCCATAAGCCCCATTTCTCCAGTCGCAGGCACATATATAGAGAATACTGGGCAGTGTCCGCGACCTTCGCAACATCGAACAAGAGTGCCGAATGTCACAATATACGCACAGCGAGGCATAGCCAGTAAAGAAGGGAAGACAACTCATTGGAAGAGTAAATCAACAGGGCCCTTCTTCTTGCCATGATAAACACGTATACAAAAGTTCAGGGGTGGGAACAGTTCCAAGTACCAAATCCTGATTATGGCTAAGCAACGATATATTTGCACCCACTAATCAAAGTGTGCTTCCCATGTTAAAACATTAGTATTTTTTCGACAATTATCAGGAACCTCACATCCTGATTTCAGGATATATCCTGACAATTCCCACCCCTGAAATTTGGTCAATATCTGCGAGGACAAGGATACGGTACGTGAAAATTAAAAATGGCTGCCAAAGGTAGCTCATCAGAAATCAATAAGGTTCTTCCTCTTGAGTACATCTCATTTTTTCAAACAGGCATATAAAAATGTTATACAGCGTTTCAAAATATTTTACACCCCTTCAATGCAATTGTCAAGGACAGGCATTAAGGTTTTTTAATCCACAGATGAACCATGCACTTCTATCGGCACCATACATGTACCGGTATATGATTGGTCACTACATCTTGTAAACACACCTTATTTAAGGAATGTGATCAAAATTACTCTTTTTTCTGAAAATCATGAATGGGTCTTCCCAGATTGTCATGCCTTGCACAAATTACACTTCATATTTATTTTCACTACTCACACGGAAAACCTAGGAATTCCTCATGTTTTCTAGTCTTGCCTGATAAACGTGATATCAACAGACACTAGACTGGTATTCTTTATGTACATTGGAAGCTTTCTAAACCGACACCCTCACATGGTGTCCAGTTTAGATGTTTCATTGTAATTCCGATGTAAGAGCACTGAAACAAATGCACATGTGCATTGCAATCACGAACACTGATATTTACAACTGCGATATTTGACAGTGAAATCGGTCATAATTGAATACATCAATGTTTCTAGGTTGTTCGTTTTAGGCAGGTTCCACTGTATCTGTGAAACACGTACCTGGACTGCCGTAGTATCGCCCCCAAACACGACAAATATCACGTCTTGTATGGAGCTCCTGGTGGCCTGTTGTTGGAATCTCTCTACGCAGCCAAACATCTCCGCAGCGACTATGTCTGCTGGATATCCCAAGTTTCCCGTGCCAATTGCCGGCAAAGCGATCGTCTTCAAATCGAGTTCAGAAGCTTTTCCCAAACATGTCATGATAAATTCACGCAGTCTCTGAAAACAGTATGTGGCCGGTGAAATGGGGCTTATGGGATTTGTGACCAGTGTAGCTCCTGATCAAATTGCACATTCCTGTAGCCTGCTAATGATCTATATTGTTTTCTAGAAACATCACTGGTGTTTCATTGATGGAACATCGAACAGTGCCAAATGGAAACAAGTTTGAGACTCTGTTTATCACATGATTTCATGCTCCAAATAGCAGAAAACTGCGATCTGAGTCAGTGAGAAGATGCCATTCACTATTTCGCATCTACCTTGAAAATCTCCACAGAGATAAAAACAAGAGGGCCATGATGGCCCTAATTCGCTCACCTGACTCCATGAACACCAGAGGAGAATGTGACATTGAGTTCATATGTGTTTTAAAAAAATTGTGCTATTTTTAGATGGCGGTCATCTTGGATTAAGTGATAACTGTCATTTTACCAAATCTGAAAATGCTTCACCCAAGGATCTTAACTTACTATGAAGTTTGGCCAGCATCGGTCATGTGGTTCCTGAGAAAGACGTTCAAAATCTTGAATAAATGGACCTTTTGGCGGCCATCATGGATGACATAATCATCCGATTCCGACAAATATTGCACCAGAGCAATCGCCTCATCGATACCTTCAATTTGATATATGACATGAGCATATTCGGTAAAACAATATTCTACATCGATCATTCCTACAAAGTTTCGTCGAAATCTGGCTGGCGGTTCATGAGAAGAAGATTTTTGAAGAATTTGTGCTATTTTTAGACGGCAGCCATCTTGGATTAGCGACGACCTCCATTTTAACAAATCTGAAAAGGCTTCACGCATGGACCATAACTGCGAAGTTTGGCCACCATGGGCCAAGCGGTTTGTGTGAAGAAGAATTTTGAAATCTCTAATAAAAGAACAACCTTTTGACCTTTCGGCGACATGACCATCCAATTTCGACAAAAAGTGTACCAGAGTGATCGCCTCTTTGATACTTTCGATTTGATACAGAAGTGACCATATTCAGTCAAAAATAAAATTTGAACCCAATTTGACCCCACGGGCCACGCCCATTTTTGACCAGGGGGTCACCATTTTAACAATTTTGAAATTTCTGATAAAAGAACAACCTTTTGACCTGTCGGCGGCCATCTTGGATGACATAGCCATCCAATTTCGACAATAAATGCACCAGAGTGATCGCCTCATTAATATCTTCGATTTGATTTATAACATGACCATATTCGTTAAAAAATAAACAAGAGGGCCATGATGGCCCTAATTCGCTCACCTGACTCCATGAACACCAGAGGAGAATGTGACATTGAGTTCATGTGTTTTAAAAAAATTGTGCTATTTTTAGATGGCGGTCATCTTGGATTAAGCGATGACTCTCATTTTACCAAATCTAAAAATGCTTCACCCAAGGATCTTAACTTCCTATGAAGTTTGGCCAGCATCAGCCATGTGGTTCCTGAGAAAAAGACGTTCAAAATCTTGAATAAATGGACCTATTGGTGGCCATCATGGATGACATAATCATCCGATTCCGACAAATATTGCACCAGAGCAATCGCCTCATCGATACCTTCAATTTGATATATGGCATGAGCATATTCGGTCAAAAATAAAATTTGACCCCACGGGCCATGCCCATTTTTGACCCCGGGGCCACCATTTTCACTACTTTGAAAGAGCATTGTAAATCGATCATTCCTACAAAGTTTAGTCGAAATACGGCCAGCGGTTCATGAGAAAAAAGTTTTTTAAGAATTTATGCTATTTTTAGATGGCGGCCATCTTGGATTAGCGATGACCTCCATTTTAACAAATCTGAAAAGGCTTCACCCATGGACCATAACTTTTAAGTTTGGCTACCATGGGCCAAGCGGTTCATGTGAAGAAGAATTTTTAAATCTCTAATAAAAGAACAACCATTTGACATTTCGGCGGCCATCTTGGATGCACAACCATCCGATTTCGACAAAACATGCACCAGAGTGATCACCTCATTGATACCTTCGATTTGCTATATAACATGACCATATTCGGTCAAAAATAAAATTTGACTCCACGGGCCACGCCCATTTTTGACCCATGGGTCACCATTTTAACAAATTTGAAAGAGCATTGTACATCGATCATTCCTACCAAGTTTCGTCGAAATCCAGCTAGCGGTTCATGAGAAGAAGAAGATTTTTTAAGATTTATGCTATTTTTAGACGGCGGCCATCTTGGATTAGCGATGACCTCCATTTTAACAAATCTGAAAAGGCTTCACCCATGTACCATAACTTTTAAGTTTGGCTACCATGGGCCAAGCGGTTCATGTGAAGAAGAATTTTTAAATCTCTAATAAAAGAACGACCTTTGACATTTCGGCGGCCATCTTGGATGACATAACAATCCGATTTCGACAAAAAATGTACCAGAGTGATCGCCTCATTGATACCTTCGATTTCATATATAACATGACCATATTCGGTCAAAAATAAAATTTGACCACAATTTGACCCCACGGGCCACGCCCATTTTTGAACCCGGGGTCACCATTTTAAAAACTTTGAAAGAGCAATGTACATCAATCATTCCTACCAAGATTTGTCGAAATCCGGTTGGCGGTTCTTGAGAAGAAGATTTTTGAAGAATTTGTGCTATTTTTAGACGGCGGCCATCTTGGATTACGTAATGACGTCATTTTAACAATTGTGTAATCCCCCTACCTAAGGACCATGACCATGAAGTTTGGTGACTATAGGCCCAATGGTTACCGAGGAGAAGACGTTTGAAAATGTTCACGGACGACGACGGACGATGGACGGACGACGGACACATTGCGGTAACAATAGCTCACATGAGCTTCGCTCAGGTGAGCTAAAAATGACCTCAATTTGATCCCACGGGCCACGCCCATTTTTGACCCCGGGGTCACCATTTTAACAACTTTGAAAGAGCATTGTACATCGATCATTCCTACCAAGTCTCGTCGAAATCCGGCTAGCGGTTCATGAGAAGATTTTTTAGATGGCGGCCATCTTGGATTAGCGATGACCTCCATTTTAACAAATCTGAAAAGGCTTCACCCATGGACCATAACTTTTAAGTTTGGCTACCATGGGCCAAGCGGTTCATGTGAAGAAGAATTTTTAAATCTCTAATAAAAGAACGACCTTTTGACATTTCAGCGGCCATCTTGGGTGACATAACCATCCGATTTCGACAAAAAATGCACCAGAGTGATCGCCTCGTTGATACCTTCGATTTGATATATGACATGACCATAATCGGTCGAAAATAAAATTTGACCCCAATTTTACCCCACGGGCCAGGCCCATTTTTTACCCCGGGGTCACCATTTTAACAAATTTGAAAGAGCATTGTACATCGATCATTCCTACCAAGTGTTGTCGAAATCCGGTTGGCGGTTCTTGAGAAGAAGATTTTTTAAGAATTTGTGCTATTTTTAGACGGCGGCCATCTTGGATTACATAATGACGTCATTTTAACAATTTTGTAATCCCCCTACCTAAGGACCATGACCATGAAGTTTGGTGACTATAGGTCCAATGGCTACCGAGGAGAAGACGTTTGAAAATGTTCACGGACGGACGACTGACGACGACGGACACATTGCGGTAACAATAGCTCACATGAGCTTCGCTCAGGTGAGCTAAATTAATACTAGCAATAAACCTGTTATAAATATGCCAAGTTATAGGTTCCCACTCTTTATAAGTACTTCATATTACTTTATCACATGAAAACATTGTTATTCCGTGCTGTAACTAATTTCATAAATGTGACATGACACACGTGTAATAACACCTGGAGCGAATTTGATTGACTGGCGGCATCACCCTAATTATGTATTCATATTTTGTGTTGTGTCCAATGAATAAAATGAAGACTTTCCAAATGACGTCTGTAATGGCGCGATAAACCAATGATGTCTTGAAGTTGATGTCATCATGTTGTTTGAAGATCATTAGAAGCGTAAGTGACTCATTAAAATTACTCAAATTGTTTGAATATGCTCCCGTTTGGAAATATGAAGTGTATGGCATATTTATTATACAGTCGACTCGCGTTATGTCGATATCGATGGGAGACAGAGAATGACGTCGACATAAGCGTAGTTCGACATAAAAAAATATCAATATTCACCCCAAACATTCGGTACATTTAACACTCATGTATAATCTGATAAGAATGTGTCAATTTCCAGTGTTTCGTGCCGGCATACGGTTGTCGTAAAATATAGATTATCAACGTATCAATATTATTATTGTTTATTCTTCTAATTAATACACAATAAAATACTCTTACACGCACTGCATGTTAGTGTTGACATGTTATTATTTCCATGTTTTATTGGTCGCAACAATTTGCAACATTGTTTTTCCGGCGATCACGTGATGTGATCGAGTGGATATATTCTATAAATAGCATCATATTGCTTGTGACCAAGCAACCACCACCAGTCGTGAGTCACGTGACATTGACGGGTTATTGTACTGCATATCACAGGGGCGTGTCACAGGGGCGCGAATAGTGAAATGTTCGAATCGGTACATTTGTGTCTTGTAAAAAAATACAAGACGCCCACAGTGACGATCGGACTTTTCAATAAACTCGATTCAGTACAAACTTTTCGACCCATGTTTACTGCATGTTGGCTATTTATGGCGGAGGGGACGTAAATGAAAAACAACACAGGTACGAAAATAGACAGGCATTTATTTACAGTATCAACATTTACATAGATATTTCTGCTTGATTTTATCTGCGTTTTTCAGCCACGTCGAAAGCGTGTTATGTGGAACTTCAAACTCAGCTGCTATCTGCTTCTTCGACTTAACTCCTCTCTCTGATTCTAATATGGCCGCATATTTTGTGTCATACGATTTAACCTCCAGCTTGCGCTTAACGCCGCATGTTTTCCCCGCAATAGCTGATCTAGTTATCCCCCCGGTTTTTAGGCCAGGTCCTTGGCTAGATTGCTCAGCTGACACAAACAGATTAGATGCTGATCCAGTTATCCCCCCTGTTTTTAGGCAGGGTCCTTCACCAGATTTCTCAGCAGCAGTTTGTTTAGACATTGCTAAAGGAAGTGATTTGATCGACCAACTGTTCGTGTTTATAAAGATCGCATGTAATTCACTCAAATTGTAATTATTATAAACAAGCGTCCGTTAATGATTATGGCATTTACGGCTCAATTCATGTCCCGAAAATAAATTGGCAATTAACAAGAGTAATTTTGTGATTTCACGTCACACTGTCGTTAATTGGTTGATCACGGCTTACGTGGTCGGCTTTGACAGTATTCCGCGATTGTAACACGGTTACCGGCGGCATGTTTTGATCACTTTGAATGTGTGAAAAACTTACCTGTGCGAATCAAGTTTGACCAGACTTTACGACGCCGCTGTTCAAATTGCTATCGACATAACAGTATACAAATGTGTAGGAATTATACCATCGGGACTTGTTCTCCACATCGATATAAACGAAATGTCGACATTTCCGATATCGATATATCAGGTATGAAATGTATGAGTTTATATAGCAGTTCGGCCGGGACCACGAGCGTACATCGACATAAGCAGGTATATCGATATAAGCAATGTCGACATAACGCGAATCGACTGTAATTGTCTTGCATGAATTAAAACTATTTTCACTGAGGAGAATTTTAACTAGATGCGAAAATAGTCAATGGCATCTGCTCACTGAAACTTATTGGATATCTCCACGTTGGCTGCTCTTTGGAGGGTGATGTCAGGTGATGAACAGAATCTCAAAACTTGTTTCCATTTTGTATGTCGGAGAATTATGAAACGTGTACGCCATTTTATGCATATCGCCTAAGGCTCGGTGCATAAACTGGGCATGACTCGTTTCATAAAATCTCATATCAAATGGCAACTCGTTTGAGATCCTCTATATACGGGAGTGCTTTCTAACAAGTGCAGTATTTAGTAATAGACGCTACTAATGACGTTTACCACACGATTACATCAATATCAAAACAAGAAATGCGTCTGTCGAACGTGGATGCCACCTGCAGCATATTTGAGAAACTGTGACAAAGTGGTTAACCGAAAAGTGTGACGGACGGACGGACGGACAGACGGACAGACGTACGTACGGACGGACAGATGGACGGTCCAAACACTATATGCCACCCGTTTCTTCGAAACCCGATGGCATAACAACATTGTCCTGCCATTTAGGACATCATTTGTAATGTCATTTGTCATTGCTTGTTGCGCCATTTGGGACATCACATTTGGGACATCATTTGGAATGTCTTCATTTTGTTCATTTGTCATAACGTTAGCGATAATACAAATACTAGTTACGGTGATGCGGCTAACCAATCAAATTTGCTCCAGGTGTTATTATATGTGTGTCATATCACTTTTAGGAAAAGTGTTACAGAATGCCATAAAACAGTTTTCATGTGATAAAGGCATAAAAGCACACTAAGACATGTCTATGAGATTTCCAATCCGAATGATAAATGTGCATTGAAAATAGAGATAAATCACAATGTTATTGGTCAAAATGTAACACTGAAACACACTGAGGTTTCTAAGTGTCCAGTTTAGAGATATTCCGCCATATTTACCATAATGCATTCAGCTGTGTCTCTTCCATACTTGTCTAAAGCCCCATGGAAGACGAATTTACATGGCAGCCCATAGCCCGCTGTCATGGCCACTTGCCCAGGCTTTATACCCCTCGGATTTGTTCTAGTACACTCATCTTGTAATCGGGAGCCAGCCTTCTTTAACAGGGCATTGGATATGGCTCCATTCATCAGATTCAAGTTGGCTGAAGCTGTATTTACAAGAACGTCAGCCTGTCGCAAATAAAAAGTTAAAGTGAACAAATTTAACGTCCCAGCAACAGCTAAGGTCATATAGAGACATGATCACAGTTTAAAGTCTCATCCGACAGACCAGTGGGCTGGAAATACTATGTACAGTGTATCACTGTCAATGACAACTATGATACAGAGTATCACGGTAAATGACAACTAGGATACAGTGTATCATGGTCAATGACAACTACGATACAGAGTATCACGGTCAATGACAACTACGGTACAGTGTATCACTGTCAATGACAACTATAATACAGTGTATCACAGTCAATGACAACTATGATACAGTGTGTCATGGTCAATGACAACTATGATACAGTGTATCACGGTCAATGACAACTATGATACAGTGTATCACGGTCAGTGACAACTATTATATGGTGTATCACGGTCAATGACAACTATCATACGGTGTATCATGATACAGTGCATAGGCAATGACAACTATGATACAGTGTATCATGGTGAATGACAACTATGATACAGTGTATCACGGTCAGTGACAACTATGATACAGTGTCGCACGGTCAATAACAACTATGATATGGTGTATCACGGTCAATGACAACTATGATGCAGTGTATCACAGTCAATGACAACTATCATACAGTGTAGCACGGTCAATGACAACTATGATACAGTGTATCACAGTCAATGACAACTATGATACGGATATATCACGGTAAATGACAACTATAATACAGTGTATCACGGTCAATGACAACTATGATATGGTGTATCACGGTCAATGACAACTATGATACAGTGTGTCATGGTCAATGACAACTATGATACAGTGTATCACGGTTCAATGACAACTATGATACGGTGTATACGGTCAATGACAACTAGATACAGTGTATCACGGTCAATAACAACTATGATACAGTGTGACATGGTCAATGACAACTATGATACAGTGTATCACGGTCAATGACAACTATGATACAGTGTATCACGGTCAATGACAACTATGATACGGTATATCACGGTAAATGACAACTATAATACAGTGTATCACGGTCAATGACAACTATGATACGGTGTATCACGATCAATGACAACTATGATACAGTGTATCACGGTCAATGACAACTATGATATGGTGTATCACGGTCAATGACAACTATCATACGGTGTATCATGATACAGTGCATAGGCAATGACAACTATGATACAGGGTATCACTGTCAATGACAACTATGACACAGTGTATCACTGTCAATGACAACTATGATACAGTGTATCACGGCCAATGACAACAATAAAACAGTGTATCACTGCCAATGACAACAATGATACAGTGTATCACGGTCAATGTCAACTATGATACAGTGTATCACAGTCATTGACAACTATAATACGGTGTATCACGGTCAATGACAACTATGATACAGTGTATCGCGGTCAATGACAACTATGATACGGTGTATCACGGTCAATGACAACTATGATACAGTGTATCATGGTCAATGACAACTATGATACAGTGTAGCACGGTCAATAACAACTATGATACGGTGTATCACGGTCAATGACAACTATGATGCAGTGTATCACAGTCAATGACAACTATCATACAGTGTAGCACGGTCAATGACAACTATGATACAGTGTATCACAGTCAATGACAACTATGATACAGTGTAGCATGGTCAATGACAACTATGATACAGTGTATCACGATCAATGACAACTATGATACAGTGTATCACGGTAAATGACAACTATGATACAGTGTAGCATGGTCAATGACAACTATGATACGGTGTATCATGGTCAATGACAACTATGATACAGTGTATCACGGTCAATGACATCTATGATACAGTGTAAAACGGTCAATGACAACTATGATGCAGTGTATCATGGTCAATGGCAACTATGATGCAGTGCATCACGGTCAATGACAACTACGATGCAGTGTATCACGGTCAATGACAACTATGATACAGTGTATCATGGTCAATGACATCTACAATACAGTGTATCACGGTCAATGGCAACTACGATGCAGTGTATCATGGTCAATGGCAACTAGGATACAGTGTATCACGGTCAATGACAACTATGATACAGTGTATCACGATCAATGACAACTATGATACGGCGTATCACGGTAAATGACAACTATGATACAGTGTAGCACGGTCAATGACAACTATGATACAGTGTATCACGGTCAATAAAATCTACAATACAGTGTATCACGGTCAATGACAACTACGATGCAGTGTATCATGGTCAATGGCAACTATGATACAGTGTATCACGGTCAATGACAACTACGATGCAGTGTATCACGGTCAATGACAACTACGATGCAGTGTATCATGGTCAATGGCAACTATGATACAGTGTATCATGGTCAATGACAACTATCATACAGTGTAGCACGGTCAATGACAACTATGATACAGTGTATCACGATCAATGACAACTATGATACAGTGTAGCACGGTCAATGACAACTATGATACAGTGTATCACAGTCAATGACAACTACGATGCAGTGTATCACGGTCAATGACAACTATGATACAGTGTATCATGGTCAATGACAACTATGATACAGTGTATCACAGTCAATGACAACTATGATACAGTGTATCACGGTCAATGACAACTATGATACAGTGTATCACGGTCAATGACAACTATGATACAGTGTATCACGGTCAATGACAACTAGGATACAGTGTATCATGGTCAATAACAACTATGATACAGTGTATCACGGTCAATGACAACTATGATACAATGTATCAAGGTGAATGGCAACTATGATACAGTGCATCACTGTCAATGGCAACTATGATACAGTGTATCATGGTCAATGACAACTAGGATACAGTGTATCACGGTCAATGACAACTATGATAAAGTGTATCAATGTCAATGACAACTATGATACAGTGTATCACTGTCAATGACAACTATGATACAGTGCATCATGGTCAATGACAACTATGATACAGTGCATCACAGTCAATGGCAACTAGGATACAGTGTATCACTGTCAATGACAACTATGATAAAGTGTATCATGGTCAATGACAACTATGATACAGTGTAGCACAGTCAATGACAACTATGATACAGTGTATCATGGTCAATGACATCTAAGATACAGTGTATTATGGTCAATGACAACTACGATGCAGTGTATCATGGTCAATGGCAACTATGATACAGTGTATCATGGTCAATGACAACTACAATGCAGTGTATCATAGTCAATGACAACTATGATACAGTGTATCACGGTCAAAGACAACTAGGATACAGTGTATCACGGTCAATTACAACTATAATACAGTGAATCATGGTCAATGACAACTAGGATACAGTGTATCACGATCAATGGCAACTAGGATACAGTGTATCACTGTCAATGATAACTATGATACAGTGTATCATGGTCAATGACAACTAGGTCAGTGTATCACGGTCATGACATCTATGTACAGTGTATCACGTCAATGACACTATGATACAGTGCTATCACGGGTCAATGACAACTATGATACAGTGTATCATGGTCAATGACACTATGATACAATGTATCAAGGTGAATGACAACTATGATACAGTGCATCACTGGTCAATGGCAACTATGACGTGTAATCATGGTCAATGACACTAGGATACAGTGTATCACGGTCAATGACAACTATGATCAGTGAATCACTGTCAATGACAACTATGACGTGTATCACTGTCAATGACAAACTATGTACAGTGCATCAGTCAATGGCAACTAGGATACAGTGTAATCACTGTCAATTGACAACTATGATACAGTGTATCATGGTCAAATGACAACTATGATGCAGTGTATCACGGTCAATGACAACTATGATACAGTGTATCACGGTCAATGACATCTACAATACAGTGTATCACGGTCAATGACAACTACGATGCAGTGTATCATGGTCAATGGCAACTATGATACAGTGTATCACGATCAATGACAACTATGATACCGTGTATCACGGTAAATGACAACTATGATACAGTGTAGCACGGTCAATAACAACTATGATACAGTGTATCATGGTCAATCACATCTAAGATACAGTGTATTATGGTCAATGACAACTACGATGCAGTGTATCATGGTCAATGGCAACTATGATACAGTGTATCATGGTCAATGACAACTACGATGCAGTGTATCATAGTCAATGACAACTATGATACAGTGTATCACGGTCAATGACAACTAGGATACAGTGTATCACGGTCAATTACAACTATAATACAGTGAATCATGGTCAATGACAACTAGGATACAGTGTATCACGATCAATGGCAACTAGGATACAGTGTATCACGGTCAATGATAACTATGATACAGTGTATCATGGTCAATGACAACTAGGATACAGTGTATCACGGTCAATGACAACTATGATACAGTGTAGCACGGTCAATGACAACTATGATACGGTGTATCATGGTCAATGACAACTATGATACAGTGTATCACGGTCAATGACAACTATGACACAGTGTATCACGGTCAATGACAACTATGACACAGTGTATCACGGTCAATGACAACTATGATACAGTGTATCACGGTCAATGACAACTATGATACACTGTATAGGCAATGACAACTATGATACAATGTATCACGGTCAATGACAACTAGGATATAGTGTATCATGGTCAATGACAACTAGGATACAGTGTATCATGGTCAATGACAACTATAATACAGAGTATCATGGTCAATAACAACTATGATACAGTGTATCACGGTCAATGAGAACTATGATACAGAGTATCACGGTTAATGACAACTACGATACAGTGTATCACGGCCAATGTCACCTATGATAAAGTGTATCACGGTCAATGACAACTATTATACAGTGTATAGGCAATGACAACTATGTACAGTGTATCACTGTCAATGACAACTATGATACAGAGTATCACGGTAAATGACAACTAGGATACAGTGTATCATGGTCAATGATCAACTACGATACAGAGTATCACGGTCAATGACAACTACGGTACAGTGTATCACAGTCAATGACAACTATGATACAGTGTATCAAGGTCAATGACAAATATGATACAGTGTATCACGGTCAATGACAACTATGATACAGTGTATCACTGTCAATGACAACTATGATATGGTATATCACGGTCAATGACAACTATAATACAGTGTATCACGGTCAATGACAACTATGATACGGTGTATCACGGTCAATGACAACTATGATACGGTGTATCATGGTCAATGACAACTAGCATACGGTGTATCACGATACAGTGCATAGGCAATGACAACTATGATACAGGGTATCACTGTCAATGACAACTATGACACAGTGTATCACTGTCAATGACAACTATGATACAGTGTATCACGGTCAATGACAACTATAAAACAGTGTATCACTGTCAATGACAACAATGATACAGTGTATCACGGTCAATGTCAACTATAATACAGTGTATCACGGTCAATGACAACTATGATACAGTGTATCATGGTCAATGACATACATGATGCAGTGTATCATGGTCAATGACAAGCATGATGCAGTGTATCACAGAAAATGACAACTATGATACAGTGAATCACTGTTAATGACAAATACGATACAGTGTATCACGGTAAATGACAACTATGACACAGTGTATCATGGTCAATGACAACTATGATACAGTGTATCACGTTCAATGACAACTACGATACAGTGTGTCATGGTCAATGACAACTATGATACGGTGTATCACAGTCAATGACAACTATGATGCAGTGTTCATGGTCAATGACAACTATGATACTGTGTATCATGGTCAATGACAACTATGATGCAGTGTATCATGGTCAATGACAACTATGATGCAGTGTATCATGGTCAATGACAACTAGATTGGTCAGTAAGCGAGGCTTACGGAATACCCCCCGCGTGGGCCCAGGTACCCCTAAAATATGTACAAATTTCCAAGTGTGTGGGCTTGTGACCTTGACTCTGGGATTAGCGCGAGCGGCATGAACGTGAATTTGTCACAGGGTGGTAGAGGTCCATTGGAGCAATGAGTGTGTGAAATGTGAAGCAGATCCGAGCAAGGAAATAGAAGTTATAACCGATTTCTCTGATGTTAAGTTTTGTAAAGAGACTACCGTATAACCTCGAATTAACGCCCCGGAGGCGATACTTTACACGGGGGGGGGGGGAGGGGGGGGGGGGGTGGGGGGGGGGGGGGGGGGGGGGGGCGGCGTTTATTAGCCAGTATGAAAAAAAGAAAAAAGTAAAAAAAAAGAGAGAAAAAAAAAGAAAATTACCAAGGACCATCAATTTCAAACACAAATAAGGATTTAAGTATTATTTGTGTTTGAAATTGGCGGTCATTGGTAAAAAAAAATATATTTTTTTTTTTATTAGGGGGGTCGGGTGGGGGGGGGGGGGGGGGGGGGGGCGTTTATTAGCCAGTAAAAAAAAAGGAAAAAAATAAAATTACCAAGGACCACCAATTTCAAACACAAATAAGGATTTGGATTATTTGTGTTTGAAATTGGCGGTCACTGGTAAAAAAAATAATATATTTATTTGGGGGGGGGGGGGGGGGGGGGGGCGTTTATTAGGAGTGGGGGCGTTAAGCCGAGGTTATACGGTATGTATGTGACGTTGACCTCGAGATCAGTGGGGATTTGTCACAGCATATGAAATATTAAGTATTTTCAATGAAAGAAATAGAAGTTATAACATATTTCTCTGATGTTAAGTTTTGTAAAGAGACTAAGTATGTGACCTTGACCTTGGGATCAGCGGGGGTTGGACACTCGTAGATTTGTGACAGCATGATAGTACAACCTTAGAGGAATGCACAAGTGAAATAATAAGAATTTTCAAAGAAGGAAATAGAAGTTATAACTTATTTCTCTGATGTTAAGTTTTGTAAAGAGATATTTGACCTTGACATTGGGATGGGGATCAGCGGGGGTTGGGCGGGATCATGGATTTTGCATCAGCATGGTAGTAGAGCCTTATCAGGAATGCATGTGTGAAATATTAAGCATTTGAGATGAAGGAAAATAGAAGTTATAACTATATTTCTCTGATGTTAAGTTTTGTAAAGAGACTAAGTATTTGACCTTGACCTTGGTATCAGCGGGGGTTGGATGGTCGTGGATTTGGCACAGCATGGTAGTAGAGCCTTACAGAATGCATGTGTGAAATATTAAGCATTTATAGATGAAGGAAATAGAAGTTATAACAATATTTCTCTGATGTTAAGTTTTGTAAAGAGACTAAGTATTTGACCATGACCTTGGGATCTGCGGGGGTTGGACGGTCGTGGATTTGGCACAGCATGGTAGTAGAGCCTTACAGGAATGCATGTCTGAAATATTAAGCATTTTAGATGAAGGAAATAGAAGTTATAACAATATTTCTCTGATGTTAAGTTTATACGGACGGACGGACGGACGGACGCACGGATGCACGGACGGACAACCTGACTCCAGTATACCCCCCCACAACTCGTTGCGGGGGGTATAACTATGATGCAGTGTATCACGTTCAATGACAACTACGATACAGTGTGTCATGGTTAATGACAACTATCATACAGTGTATCATGGTCAATGACAACTATGATACGGTGTATCACAGTCAATGACAACTATGATGCAGTGTATCATGGTCAATGACAACTATGAGGCAGTGTATCACGTTCAATGACAACTTACGATACAGTGTGTCAATGGTCTAATGACTAACTATGATACGGTGTATCACGGTATATGAGAACTATGATACAGTGTATCATGGTCAATGACAAACTATGATACAGTGTATCATGATCAATGACAACTATGATACAGTGTATCACGGTATATGAGAACTATGATACAGTGTATCATGGTCAATGACAACAATGATACAGTGTATCACGAGGTCGGAGTGAACTATGTTTACAGTGTATCACGGTCCAATGGACTTAAACTATACAGTGTATCACAGTCATGACAATTATAATACTGTGTCATCAAGGTCAATGACAAATCTATGTACAGTGTATCACGGTCAATGACAACTATAATACTGTGTATCACGATCAAAGGGACAACTAGAATACAGTGTAATCTATGAGTCAATGGAACTAGAATACAGGGTGTATCAGGTCGAATGTCAAACTAAGATACAGTGTATCACATGGTCAATGTCAACTATAATACAGTGTATCACGATCAAAGACAACTAGAATACAGTGTATCATGGTCAATGGCAACTAAGATACAGTGTATCATGGTCAATGACAACTATAATACAGTGTATCACGGTCAATGACAACAACGATACAGTGTATCACGGTCATCACGGTCAATGACAACAACGATACAGTGTATCACGGTCAATGACAACTATAATACAGTGTATCACAGTCAATGACAACTATAATACAGTGTATCACGGTCAATGACAACTATAATACTGTGTATCACGGTCAAAGACAAGTAGAATACAGTGTATCATGGTCAATGGCAACTAAGATACAGTGTATCATGGTCAATGACAACTATAATACAGTGCATCACGGTCAATGACAACAACGATACAGTGTATCACGGTCAAGGACAACTAAGATACAGTGTATCAAGGTCAATGACAACTATAATACAGTGTATCACGGTCAATGACAACTACGATACAGTGTATCACGGACAATGACAACTATGATACAGTGTATCATGGTCAATGACAACTATGATATGGTTTAACACGGTCAATGACAACTATGATACAGTGTATCACGGTCAATGACAACTATGATACGGTGTATACAGTGTATCACGGTCAATAACAACTATGATACGGTGTATCACGGTCAATGACAACTACGATACAGTGTATCATGGTCAATGATAAAACTATGATACAGTGATCATGGTCAATGACAACTATGTACAGTGTATCACGGTCAATGACAACTATGATACAGTGTATCACGGTCAATGACACTATGATATGGTTTCACACGGTCAATGACAACTATGATACAGTGTATCACGGTGAATGACAACTATGATACGGTGTATACAGTGTATCACGGTCAATAACAACTATGATACGGTGTATCACAGTCAATGACAACTATGATACAGTGTATCATGGTCAATGAAAACTATGATACAGTGTATCATGGTCAATGACAACTATGATACAGTGTATCACGGTCAATGACAACTATGATACAGTGAATCATGGTCAATGACAACAAGGATACAGTGTATCACGGTCAATGACAAATATGATACAGTGTAGCATGGTCAATGACAACTATGATACGGTGTATCACAGTCAATGACAACTATGATACAGTGTATCATGGTCAATGACAACTATGATACAGAGGATCTCGGTAAATGACAACTACGATACAGTGTATCACTGTAATGCCAACTATGATACAGTGTATCACGGTCAATGACAACTATGATACAGTTTATCACGGTCAATGACAACTATGATACAGTGTACCACGGTCAATGACAACTATGATACAGTGTATCACAGTCAATGACATCTACGATACAGTGTATCATGGTCAATGACAACTACGATGCAGTGTACCATGGTCAATGGCAACTATGATACAGTGTATCATGGTCAATGACAACTAGGATACAGTGTATCACGATCAATGGCAACTAGGATACAGTGTATCACGGTCAATGACAACTAGGATATAGTGTATCATGGTCAATGACAACTAGGATACAATGTATCATGGTCAATGACAACTATAATACAGAGTATCATGGTCAATGACAACTATGATACAGTGTATCATGGTCAATGAGAACTATGATACAGAATATCACGGTTAATGACAACTACGATACAGTGTATCACGGCCAATGTCACCTATGATACAGTGTATCACGGTCAATGACAACTATTATACAGTGTATATGCAATGACAACTATGTACAGTGTATCACTGTCAATGACAACTATGATACAGAGTATCACGGTCAATGACAACTAGGATACAGTGTATCATGGTCAATGACAACTACGATACAGAGTATCACGGTCAATGACAACTACGGTACAGTGTATCAGTCAATTACAACTATGATACAGTGTATCATGGTCAATGACAACTATGATACAGTGTATCACAGTCAATGACAACTATGATACGGTATATCACGGTCAATGACAACTATGATACGATATATATCACGGTCAATGACAACTATAATACAGTGCATCACGGTCAATGAAAACTATGATACGGTGTATCACGGTCAATGACAACTATGATACGGTGTATCACGGTCAATGACAACTATCATACGGTGTATCATGATACAGTGCATAGGCAATGACAACTATGATACAGTGTATCACGGTCAATGACAACTATAAAACAGTGTATCACTGTCAATGACAACATTGATACAGTGTATCATGGTCAATGTCAACTATGATACAGTGTATCACGGAAAATGACAACTATGATACAGTGAATCACTGTGAATGACAAATACGATACAGTGTATCACGGTAAATGACAACTATGACACAGTGTATCATGGTCAATAACAACTATGATACAGTGTATCACGTTCAATGACAACTACGATACAGTGTGTCATGGTCAATGACAACTATGATATGGTGTATCACAGTCAATGACAACTATGATGCAGTGTTCATGGTCAATGACAACTATGATACGGTGTATCATGGTCAATGACAACTATGATGCAGTGTATCATGGTCAATGACAACTATGATGCAGTGTATCACATTCAATGACAACTACGATACAGTTTGTCATGGTCAATGACAACTATGATACGGTGTATCACAGTCAATGACTACTATGATGCAGTGTATCATGGTCAATGACAACTATGATATGGTGTATCACAGTCAATGACAACTATGATGCAGTGTATCACGTTCAATGACAACTACGATACAGTGTGTCATAGTCAATGACAACTATGATACGGTGTATCACAGTCAATGACAACTATGATACAGTGTATCATGGTCAATGACAACTGTGATGCAGTGTATCACGTTCAATGACAACTAGATACAGTGTGTCATGGTCAATGACAACTATGATACGGTGTATCACAGTCAATGACAACTATGATGCAGTGTATCATGGTCAATGACAACTATGATACGGTGTATCACGGTCAATGAAAACTATCATACAGTGTATCATGGTCAATGACAACTATGATGCAGTGTATCACGTTAGATGACAACTATGATACAGTGTATCACGGAAAATGACAACTACGATACAGTGTATCACGGTCAATGACAACTATGATACAGTGTATCACGGTATATGACAACTATGATACAGTGTATCATGGTCAATGACAACTATGATACAGTGTATCACGGTCAATGACAACTATGTACAGTGTATCACGGTCAATGACAACTATAATACAGTGTATCACGGTCAATGACAACAACGATACAGTGTATCATGGTCAATGACAACTAGGATACAGTGTATCATGGTCAATGACAACTATAATACAGTGTATCACGGTCAATGACAACTACGATACAGTGTATCACGGTCAATGACAACTATGATACAGTGTATCACGGTCAATGACAACTATGATACGGTTTAACACGGTCAATGACAACTATGATACAGTGTATCACAGTCAATGACAACAATGATACGGTGTGTATCACGGTCAATGACAACTATGATACAGTGTATCACGGTCAATGACAACTATGATACAGTGTATCATGGTCAATGACAACTATGATACAGTGTATCATGGTCAATGACAACTATGATACAGTGTATCACGGTCAATGGCAACTATGATACAGTGTATCACGGTCAATGACAACTATGATACAGTGTATCACGGTCAATGACAACTATGATACAGTGTATCACGGTCAATGACAACTATGATACGGTTTAATAAGGTCAATGACAACTATGATACAGTGTAGCATGGTCAATGACAAATATGATACGGTGTATCATGGTCAATGACAACTATGATACAGTGTATCATGGTCAATGACAACTATGATACAGAGGATCTCGGTAAATGACAACTACGATACAGTGTATCATGGTCAATCACAACTATGATACAGTGTATCACTGCCAATGACAACTATGATACAGTGTATCACGGTCAATGACACCTATGATACAGTGTATCACGGTCAATGACAACTATGATACAGTGTATCACAGCCAATGACAACTATGATACAGTGTATCACTGTCAATGACAACAACGATACAGTGTATCACGGTCAATGACAACTATGATACAGTGTATCACGGTCAATGACAACTATGATACGGTTTAACACGGTCAATGACAACTATGATACAGTGTATCACGGTCAATGACAACTATGATACGGTGTATCACGGTCAATGACAACTATGATACAGTGTATCACGGTCAATGACAACTATGATACGGTGTATCACGGTCAATGACAACTATGATACAGTGTATCATGGTCAATAACAACTATGATACAGTGTATCACTGTCAATGACAACTATGATACAGTGTATCACGGTCAATGACAACTATGATACAGTGTATCATGGTCAATGACAACTATGATACAGTGTATCATGGTAAATGACAACTATGATACAGTGTATCATGGTCAATGACAACTATGATACAGTGTATCACGGTCAATGATAACTATGATACGGTGTGTATAACGGTCAATGACAACTATGATACGGTGTATCACAGTCAATGACAACTACGATACAGTGTAGCATGGTCAATGACAACTATGATACAGTGTATCATGGTCAATGACAACTACGATACAGTGTATCATGGTCAATGACAACTATGATACGGTGTATCACGGTCAATGACAACTATCATATGGTGTATCACGGTCAATGACAACTATCATACGGTGTATCATGATACAGTGCATAGGCAATGACAACTATGATACAGGGTATCACTGTCAATGACAACTATGACCCAGTGTATCACTGTCAATGACAACTATGATACAGTGTATCACGGTCAATGACAACTATAAAACAGTGTATCACTGTCAATGACAACAATGATACAGTGTATCACGGTCAATGTCAACTATGATACAGTGTATCAGGGTCAATGACAACTATGATACAGTGTATCATGGTCAATGACATCCATGATACAGTGTATCACGGTCAATGACAACCATGATGCAGTGTATCACAGAAAATGACAACTATGATACAGTGAATCACTGTTAATGACAAATATGATACAGTGTATCACGGTAAATGACAACTATGACACAGTGTATCATGGTCAATGACAACTATGATACAGTGTATCACGTTCAATGACAACTACGATACAGTGTGTCATGGTCAATGACAACTACGATACGGTGTATCACAGTCAATGACAACTATGATGCAGTGTTCATGGTCAATGACAACTATGATACGGTGTATCATGGTCAATGACAACTATGATGCAGTGTATCATGGTCAATGACAACTATGATGCAGTGTATCACGTTCAATGACAACTACGATACAGTGTGTCATGGTCAATGACAACTATAATACGGTGTATCACAGTCAATGACAACTATGATGCAGTGTATCACGGTATATGACAACTATGATACAGTGTGTCACGGAAAATGACAACTACGATACAGTGTATCACGGTCAATGACAACTATGATACAGTGTATCACGGTATATGAGAACTATGATACAGTGTATCATGGTCAATGACAACTATGATACAGTGTATCATGGTCAATGACAACTATGTACAGTGTATCACGGTCAATGATAACTATACTACAGTGCATCAGTCAATGACAACTATGATACAGTGTATCACGACTAATGCCAACTATGATACAGTGTATCACTGTCGATGACAACTATGATACAGTGTATCACTGTCAATGACAACTATGATACAGTGTATCACGGCCAATGACAACTATGATACGGTGTATTATGGTCAACAACAACTACATTGTATCACTGTCAATGACAACTATGATACAGTGTATCACGGCCAATGACAACTATCATACAGTGTATCACGGTCAACGACAACTATGATACAGTGTATCACTGTCAATGACAAATATGAGACGGTGTATCATGGCCAATGACAACTATGATATGGTGTATCACGGTCAATGACAACTATGATACGGTTTATCAGTCAATAACAACTATAATACAGTGTATCACGGTCAATGACAACTACGATACAGTGTATCATGGTCAATGACAACTATGATACAGAGGATCATGGTAAATGACAACTATGATACACACGGTCAATGACAACTATGATACAGTGTATCACGGTCAATGACAACTATGATACAGTGTATCACGGTCAATGACAACTATGATACAGAGTATCATGGCCAATGACAACTATGATACGGTGTATCACTGTCAACAACAACTATGATACAGTGTATCACTGTCAATGACAACTATGATACAGTGTATCACGGTCAACGACAACTATGATACAGTGTATCACTGTCAATGACAACTATGATATGGTGTATCACGTTCAATGACAACTATGATACGGTTTATCACGGTCAATGACAACTATGATACAGTGTATCACGGTCAATGACAACTATGATATGGTTTATCACGGTCAATGACAACTATGATACAGTGTATCACGGTCAATGACAACTATGATACGGTGTATACAATCTATCACGGTCAATGACAACTATGATACGGTGTATCACGGTCAATGACAACTATGATACAGTGTATCACAAGCAATGACAACTACAGTACAGTGTATCACGGTAAATGACAACTATGATACAGAGTATCATGGTTAATGACAACTACGAGACAGTGTATCAGTCAATGACAACTATGATACAGAGTATCACGCTAAATGACAACTACGATACAGTGTATCATGGTCAATGACAACTATGATACAGTGTATATACAGTGTATCATGGTCAATGACAACTATGATACAGCGGATCATGGTCAATGACAACTATGATACAGTGTATCACGGTCAATGGCAACTATGATACAGTGTATCACTGGTCAATGACTTAAACTATGATACAGTGTATCACGGTCAATGACAACTATGTACCAGTGTATCACGGTCAATGACAACTATGATACGGTGTATCAACGGTCAATGACAAACTATGATACGGTGTATCCCGGTCAATGACAATTGTACGGTGTATCGTCATGACACACGATATGGTGTATCACGGTCAATGACAATATGTTACAGTATCACGGTCAATGACATAATGATACAGTGTATACGTCAATGACAATATGATACAGTGGTCAATGATCAACTATCAGAGTATCACTGTTCAATGACAACTCTACAGTGTCATGATAATGACAATTATGATACAGTGTATAAGTCAATGACAAACTGAGTGTATCACGGTCAATGACAAAACTGAGATACAGTGTCACTGTCAATGACAACTGTGATACAGTGTATCACGGTCAATGACAACTATGATACAGTGTCATCACTGTCAATGACAACTATGATACAGTGTATCAACGTTCAATGACAACTAATGATACAGAGTATCACTGTCAATAAAACTATGATACATGTATCGCGGTTAATTAAAACTACTATCGCCAACATGTCATTGGTTGAACTATGTCATGTGCCGTTAATGTAATGATGCTCTAATTACGGAAACGTTAACTAATAAATAGAATAATTGCCAGAGACTTCCGTTGTCAAATTTATCAGACTCAGATCTGTAGCCGAGTTCACCAAAAGTGCTAAGTACACTTATCTACCTATTAAGAACACTTTGCGGTGAATTATGCAGAATTATTATACTGTATAATCACAGCCATATTTTTGGTTAGAAAATATTTGATTTCATTTTTTTTTTTAAATAAAAATATTCATATATTTTAATTATGCTTAAAAGTTGAAAATTTCTCCCTAAAAGTATACTTTACTTTACTTTATAGTGGTGAAATCCGCTACTGAAACTGTATTATATTAATATTTATGTATAAACTGAAAATTTCTCCCTCAAAGTATACTTTCAGTATACTAGATCAGTATACTTAGCAATAATGGTGAAATCTGCTACTGAGACTAATGAAACTGTTACCAGAGGCCCGTTTCACTAAAACTGTGTGCGAGTAAAATGTTCGCAAGTGCAAATTTAGGATCGTCTGGAAATTTCAATTGATGGATTTACATTTATTGAGCATATGCTGCATATGCAGCCTATGCTCAATAAATGTTAATCCAATAATTGATTACAATAATTGTTTACAAGAAAACAGTGTAAATGTGAAATTTACAGACTATCATAATTATGCACTTACGAACAATTTAGTCGTACAAAGTTTAGTGAAACTAGCCATGCCTGCTACACCTGTTATTCTCCTAGGTATATGTGTGGCTGTGAAATGGGGATTATCACATTAGTTACACACCATGTGATTTCATAACTACAAACATATCCGAAAAACATTTACAAAAACTGTGATATTTTCGGTAAATGACGTCGGAAGTTGACAAAATGTTCAACATTTTGCTGACTTTCCACGTCAGTTAAGGAAAATATTGTGCATTTTGTAAATATTTTTCAGGAGATATTGTACATCTTCACATGGCGTGTCTCAATGGTGGCTGTTATAGAGGAGGTTGTAGAAAGGTGGACGTTGTAGGGAGGTTAAACATACAAGCAGAGCTCCAGATAAGTTTTGTATCTAAAGAGTGTTATACCCCAGATTTCAAATTCAATGAGTAATTTACGTTTACAAATGTATTATTGATTTTCTTCCTTATTAAATAAGAAGAAAATGATAAAAAATAAACCCAATTAAAAAATTCACTTATTTTAGCTGCAAAAAGCAAATTTGCAGCTCATTTACGTAATTTTCAACTTTCAATGATTGCAGTATTTTCACCACTCAATTTGAAAATCAATGCGTATTTTCACTACTCAATTTGAAAATCAATGCGTATTTTCACATTGCTGTGAGTATTTTTTACTCCCACGTTTAATAATTAAAGCATATTCTGCTAAAATAAGTGTGTAAAATATGCCAAAACGCACCTTATCAGTAGCCTATTTCATCAAACTTGCAAAGTATGCTTATCTAGCAAATACGTATACTTTGAGGGAGAAATTTTCAATTTTAGGATAAATTTATTATTTTTTATTATACAATGTACTGAATTTATTACATTATCACAGCCATCTTGGCTGTGATAATGTAATAAATTCAGTATAATAATTCTGCATCCTTTTAATCATCAAATACTATGCAGTCGTTAGTTCTATATGAAATAATGCATTTCAGGAAAAATAAATGATTTCTCCCTCAAAGTATACTTTGCTAGAAAAGTATACTTTCCAATTTTGATGAAATCGGCTACTGGAGCTCTGTATATAGTAAATACATGGTTAGTGCCTTAGAATAAAAAATATATTCGGTTGAGCCTTAGACAGCTTTATTGGGGCGAGCTTTAGCGAGCCCCAATAAAGTTGTCGGGGAAACGAATATATTTTATATTCTAAGGCAATAACCATTGTATTTACTTTATACCGCAACCCATTTTACGTTTACGTCACGTTGACTTATGACGTAACGTCAGTTGTCTGACTGACGTCATTACGGCCGTCTTGGATGAGGAGGACAAGGAGCAGTACGGAAAACATTTTATTTTAGAAATTTGCCCCAAAACCATGCTAGCTACCTTGGAAATGATCCAAATAAGAAAACAAGAGCTAGTTTGTTCAAATCGGTCCGGTAATTCTGAAATTATTGCGAAAAATCTATTTGAAGTGGGACAGTTTTGACAAGGTGGAGGAGCTCGAGAAGCTGGTCGAAAAAAAAAAACTTTTTTAGAAATTCACTCCGAAACCCGGCTAGATAGCTTGGAAATGGTCTAACTAAGAAAACAAGAGTTAGTTTGTGAACATCGGTCCAGTAATTCTAAAATTATTCCAACACTATTGAGGTGAAGTGAGACTTTTTCCGTTGCTATTTTGAACCCACTGGTCACATGACGAGAGGTCAAAGTTGAGAAAATAAAGCTAGTACGGCTGGTACCCGGTTACATTGTAATTATATGCAAACTGAGCACCAAAACAAAAGTGCAAGTTTATTATGCTACTTTGAAGTATATACGGTTAGTAGCGAATATAGATGATGTTTATTATGCTACTTTGATGTTTATTCGGTTAGTAGCGAATATAGATGATGTTTATTCGGCCCCCTTTATTAGGTTACTTCAGACGCTGGTTACGGTATAAAGATATTTATCAAATTGACATGAAATGCCGACTGTTACAGAGAGGTTCATTCATGGAGGTTTCACTGTATTACCTTTGAGTCACTGAGAGAGCCAACTTCAACTCTGACCCGTATTCCTGGCCCACGGGTGGGACCCACATCTGAAAAGCCAAACATGGTTAACCCATTCCATGCGGAATACCCATATATGGGCATAAACATTGTAAATATTTTCCTGCAATTTTTCTCATATTCATCAAAAGAATATGTTGTTACCACTCTGACAGTTGAACCGTCTCGACGAACGGTTCGATGAGATGGTTCAACTGAATGGTAACAACATACACTATGGGTGAGAAGTAAGAACAAAGTGATCACCTGCGAATGTTTCACCCACGAAGGTCAAGGTAAACAAGGTCAAGGTCACAATGTGAGGAAGTCATTGATGAAGTTTGGTAATGATCTGAGCAATGGATCAGGAGATATGCAACATTTGTATGTACATGTACATCTAAAATTGTTGACACAAAGGTCAAGGTCACCAATGTGAAGGTCAATGTCACCCAATTGATGCTGTGTGGATAGCCAGGAATGTGAGGAAGCTTATTGATGAACTTTCATGAACGGATCATATCAGGAAATATTCAACATTTGGACATACGTCCATAATTCTTGACAAGATGGCAAGATCACCAATGTGAAAAGTGAAAGTGAATGGGTTTAACGTCTCAGTAACAGCTAAGATCATATAGACGGGACCACAATTTAAAGTCTCATCCGACAGACCAGTGGGATGGAAATACAATGAAACTATTTTAGATACCCAAGGCAAGTTTTGAACCCACAACCTCCAGATTGGAAGTCAGGTGTTCTAACCCCTAGGCCACAACCCATCCCATTCACCTACTGTCTGTTCCACGTTCCAAACGTTTGTCAGCAGAAAAGCGTGGAACAGACAGGTGAAGGTCACCAGAATGACAGTATAGGTGAATAGCCACCAATGTGAGGAACGTTTGGTAATGAGTAACGGATCATCAATGATATTCAACATTTGAACGTACATACAAAATTGTTGATGCCTACACAGCCTATGTCGGAATTTAGTCCGCTATCTCCCTTTCCACTAATGTGGAGAGACAAAATTTAGACTTTCCCACGTAATTGTTTTGTTATCATCAGCTTGAAGCATCTTGATGAACCAGTTCAAATGAGTGATAACAACATACTTATGTAGAAGAATACTAGTAAAGGACTACAGATTGTGTTTGTGAAACATGGTTATGCCCTCTGGTTTACGGGACCATAAACAAAAGTTATCAGAAAACAATGAAGTGAACTTGTAAGAGTGAACATTTTAAAACGAGCATCAACTTGGGAAATAAACTTATTCCCACATTGTTCCCAACTATTATCAAAACAGGATGTCTTGGAATCCATATTTGAGTACCCAAACACGTTTGATAGACTGAACATCACTTACCTGCAGACAAATCTATAGTAAGTTGAGCGACAGCTGTCTCGCACCACCTACAGGCTTTCGTAAAGATATCTGAATCAGCCGTTTGGATTATTGCGAACGTGGGTCGGTCATTCTCAGTCGCTGACAGAAAATACCTCCCAATACCAGCCACCAAACATTTGGTTAAATCTTCTGCTCGATTGTCACGTGGAAGCGGGAATGCTACACAGTCCTCATTGTCTTCCCCCGCCAATGTTAGAATACTATGGAACACATCAACTGCTTTCCCATGCTTCTCGTCTATCCACATTGGTATGGTGGCATCGATTACGGTGACACCAGGTTTTTTCTTACTTTTCACACCTGTGAAAAATGGAGGACTTAACCCTTTCAACACTACATCCCTCTATAGCGGTGTTTTAAAACAGTGTAGATGCAGGTGATACGGCTCGTGACGAGCCTTCTCATCAGGAGCTGCACTTTTTGCAAGTAATTTCATATTTTTCAGAAGAAAAAAAACATTTTCATAAATGGACTACCGGTAGTCTGAATATCATTTTGTGACAACTTGATTGGTCTGAAAATTAACATATAAAAATCCATTCAAGTCATTTTAGGGGTGAAAGGGTTAATTACAGTTGTGCACAGTGAACGAAAACAGGTGATTGGCTTATCTTCCTATCACCATGAGAACCAAATTTTTGTTTTCGTAATTCAAATTGTGAGAACATATTTTCATGTTTGTTTTTACTTTGTATATTGACTAAAACAGTATAGAATTACCATAATAACCCAAAGTATTTGGACATCATTTGCTTTGGGAAGCCACTCCCATAACAAATTATATCCAAATACCTTGATATTGTGATAAACCAGTAAAACCATACAAAACCTAAATAGTATGACACTCTTCATTGTGGATAACCATATACCGGTAGTTATATGTGTTTCCCCCCAGAGTTATTATGATATAGCATTGTAGAGAAGGTGACAGTGGACATTGGTACTGGAGGTAACAAGAGGGCCATGATGGCCCTAATTCGCTCACCTGACTCCATGAACACCAGAGGAGAATGTGACATTGAGTTCATGTGTTTTAAAAAAATTGTGCTATTTTTAGATGGCGGTCATCTTGGATTAAGCGATGACTCTCATTTTATCAAATCTTGAAATGCTTCACCCAAGGATCTTAACTTACTATGAAGTTTGGCCAGCATCGGCCAGCATCGGCCAGCATCGGCCAGCATCGGCCATGTGGTTCCCGAGAAAAAGACGTTCAAAATCTTGAATAAATGAATATTTTGGCGGCCATCATCGATGACATAATTATCCGATTCCAACAAATATTGTACCAGAGCAATCACCTCATCGATACCTTCAATTTTATATATGACATGAGCATATTCGGTCAAAAATAAAATTTGACCCCACGGGCCACACCCATTTTTGACCTCAGGGTCACCCTTTTAACACATTGAAAGAGATTCTACATCGATCATACCTACCAAGTTTCGTCGAAATCTGGCTGGCGGTTCATGAGAAGATTTTTTTTTTAAGAATTTGCGCTATTTTTAGACGGCGGCCATCTTGGATTAGCGACGACCTCCACTTTAACAAATCTGAAAAGGCTTCACCCATGGACCATAACTGTGAAGTTTGGCCACCATGGGCCAAGCAGTTCGTGTGAAGAATAATTTTGAAATCTCTAATAAAAGAACGACCTTTTGACCTTTTGGATGACATGACCATCCAATTTCCAAAATGTACCAGAGCGATCGCCTCTTTGATACCTTCGATTTGATATAGACATGACTATATTCGGTCAAAAATTAAATTTGACCCCATGCATGGGCCACGCCCATTTTTGAACCCGGCGTCACCATTTTAACAACTTTGAAAGAGCATTGTACATCGATCATTCCTACAAAGTTTTGTCGAAATCCGGTTGGCGGTTGTTGAGAATCCATCTTGGATTACGTAATGACGTCATTTTAACAATGTTGTAATCCCCCTACCTGACCATGACCATGAAGTTTGGTGACTATAGGCCCAATGGTTACCGAGGAGAAGACGTTTGAAAATGTTCACGGACGACGACGACGACGACGGACGACGGACGGCGGACGGCGGACGACGGACACATTGCGGTAACAATAGCTCACATGAGCTTCGCTCAGGTGAGCTAATAATGTTCACCGAACAGCTGCCGTATATTATATGCAATCACACATACATGTACATCTAATGTCATTTAATGTATAAACACAATTAAAGTAAATGTTTTCTTGAGAAATTTTCTCTTAAAGGCACTGGGTCTCAGATACATAATAGAGGCCCAAATGGTCCTGTATCGCTCACCTGCAATTATCATCCCCATTATAAAGTAAACTAGAGAAAGTGAGCAGGGCTCACGTTGACCCCGGCCACCGCCTGGGCCGACAAATTTTAACAAACAAACTTTAACGCCAAAATTTTAAAAACTTTAACACAAATTTCCAGGGAATTTTGCCTTGACCTTGGACACGAAGGCCACATGTGTGTGGTACGGAATGAAAATATGGATGATGATAAGGAAGTATATGAAGTTTGAAGTCAATCCGACTTACAATTGCAGAGATAATTGGTACCTGAAAACTTTAACGCAAATCTACGGATGCAAATTTCTAAGTAATTTGACCTTGGACATGAAGGCCACATAAATTTAATATGGAATGAAACTATGGATGATGATAAGGAAGTTAATGATGTTTGACGTCAATCCGACTTACCATTACAGAGAAAAATGGTACCCAAAAACATTAACGCGAACGGACGGACAAACAGACAGACGGAAGGAATTACTGAAACTATTTATACCCCTCGACATACTTTGTATGCCGGGGGGTATAATTAGAAAAGGCAGACTGTCAATTATCTATACCAAGTTCCATCAAAATGTGTCTGCAAGTAAATAAAATGTCATTTGAATAAGTAATTGTTCAGTTGTCTCAAAATATGTAGTCCATTGGGGGGAAACGGATCACCGGGGAAAACGGGTCAGTTCTGAATTTAAGGAAAAACATAAGCAATTTATAAAACAATTAATACCATAAATCATACGATCTACCACCTCTGAAGGCGGGAACACAGTATTTTGAAATTACGCGTCTTACTAAAGAGATTTTTTATAGAACTTTTGGCGACCATCTTGCATCTCCTCGATACGTTCAATTTGATATACATGTATGACATGACCATATTTGGTCAAATGTAAAATTTGAACCCTCGGGCCCCGCGCATTTTTGATCCCGGTGTCATCATTTTAACTAATCTGAAAGAGCATTGACTATCAATAATTTCTGCCACATTTCCTTGAAATCGGCCTGGCACCTAATTTTCTATGGCGACCATCTTGGATTATATGATGACCTCCATTTTAACAAATATGAAAAGGATGCACCAAAGGACCATAACTGTGAACATTGACCAGCATCGGTCAAGCGGTTCACAAGAAGAAGACGTTTGAACTCTATAATAAATGGATGACCTTTTGACGGCCATCTTGGAAGACCTAATCATCTGATTTGACAAAAAATGCTCCGGATTGATTGCTCCATCTCCTCGATACCTTCGATTTGATATACACCATGACCATATTTGGTCAAATGTGAAATTTGACCCCTACTTGACCCCGCACATTTTTGATCCCGGGGTCATCATTTTAATAAATCTGAAAGAGCATTGACTATTGATCATTCCTGCCAAGTTTCGTCGAAATTGGTCAAGAAGTTTGCGAGAAGATTTTTTGAGAATTTGACCTACTTTTCTATGGCCATCTTGGATATGCGATGCCGTCCATTTTAACAAATCTGAATGGAATGGAATGATGCTTAACGGCCCATCAACACAAAATAGTATCATTTAGGGCCAAGCAATGTAGATAAAGAATAAAAATAATAATAATATAGTATGATATATATGTGATTTAAACAAATCTGAAAAGGAGTAACGCATAGACCATCCACATGAAGTTTGGTCAATATCGGCCAAGAGGTACAGAAGAAAATGTCGGAAAAGTGTTGATGGAGGGACGACGGACAGACGAAAAGTGGTATTAACAATATAATAGCTCACTTGAGCCTTCGGCTAAAAATCTGATCAAACTGATTCGGAAAACAAAGTTTAATGGTAGGTTTGTATCGTATTTCTGAATCCAATAAGTTGCCTGAAAAAAATCTGTAAAATCATACTGAAAAATAACTAATGTTTGCAAAGCTAATTGTTTTTTCAGTATTATAAACATGTTTTGCAATGAATGGTCATTATTTTATTTTATTTAAAGTAATTTCACAAGCATAACAAATTATACAATCGAAAATTATTTCTAGATTGGTATAGTCCGATCATTTCACAACAAAATATAAAGAGATTTCACATTATTTCCTTCCTACTGGTACATGTATATTTATATAGACAGGTCTGTATACAGGAGTTAATTTAGGGGGGTGCGTTATCGACGGCGCGAAGGGCCGGAGTTGCTAAAAAATTACGGGCCTGATAGATACATGTATAGCGAAAAATGCCAAATTATGCCAAAGCAAACTATCTCCCCTGTTTATCAGTTTCTAATAGTACGTACTTAAATATAACGCATGTATTTGAAGTGTCATTTACCGTGAATGAAGCAAAAATCACATGCTGTGTATCTGAGACATAATGTCAGACACAGTGCCTTTAACATGTAAAATTGAACCATTGGTAGATGATATAACAGTACATTTCAGTCGGCGAGGATATCCACGAAACCATCTTATGCATGATTAAGCATTATATTATGACAGTGTACATGCCGTCCGCATGTCTAACAAGCTTAGCAGTACATTTTGAACAATGCGCATCTATGTTGCGCATGAGGCATTGTGTTACATCTGATACACATCTATCTTCTAGTGGAATATTGTCACATAGTATCTCATGCGCAAGAATCTTGCGCATGAGATATTATGTGAAAATATTCATCACAAAGACAAAACCACTTGAAACGCGCATGTATCAACTGGACAGAAATGTCTATGTTATTTGACCTTGACCTTGGGTGTGGGAGCAGCATAGCTGAGGCAGGGAATGAAAATATGAATAATGAGAAACATGCACATAAAGATTCAAGCCAATCGCTGACACAGTAAAGAAGTTACAGCAGAATGGAGAAACACGCAGGCATCTACTGGACGGTAATTCCAATGTTATTTGACCTTGACCTTGAGCATGGGGGAAGCATAGGAGGCTGAGGGAATGAAAATATGGATGATAATAAAACATAAGTTTTAATCCAATCGGTCATATTGTAAACACGTATAGTGATTTAAAATCTACTGGATCTAAAATCTACTGAACCAAAAAATTTATTTCACCTTGACCTTGAGCACAGGGACAGCATGGGTAGGGCAGGGAATGAAATATGGATGATAATAAACATGCATTGAAGTTTCAAGCCAATCGATCATATGGTAAACAAGTTATACAGATATAAAATCTACTGGATTCAAAATCTATTGAACCAAAAAAATAATTGTTATTTGACCTTGATATTGAGCATAGGAGGAGCATGTGTGGGGCAGTGAATAAAACTATGAATAGTGAGAAACATGTATATGAAGTTGCAAGCCAATTGGCCATACGGTAAACAAGTTATAGCAATTTAAAATCTACCGAATGGAAATTTAAGTTATTTGACCTTGACCAGGGAGGGAGCCTGGATGGGGCATTAAAAATGTGGATGATACAAATCATGCATACAAAGTTTCAAGCCAATCTGTGATACAGTAAATAAGATATAGCAGAATGGAAAGCATGACGTACGGACGGACGAACGGACGGACCGACAGATGCTAACAAAAATGTACACCAATACTCATGTTTTATAACATTTTGCATCAGAATCAGTGACGTAACGTCAAAGTAACAATATGGTGGACATTAAATCAAAATGAAATTTCAACTGTTAAATGTATACATGTATGGACGCTTGCAGATGTGGCTTCTCGTGGCCAGTGAAAATGTTCAGAATTATGTAAATAATTGTGGCTGTGACTGGAGAAATGGGACTTATGGGCTTTGCGTCCAGTGTAGAGCTAGATCAGGTTGTGCATGCGCACAGTCTGATCAGGATCTGCGCTGTTCGCCATTCCATCAATGAGACACCCATTATGCTTCTAACAAGCAATATAATTAAAAACGATATCTGGCTACATGAGTGTGCTATTTGATCAGGAGCTACACTGGTCACAAATCCCGTAAGCCATCTTTCTCCAGCCACAGCCACTATTTTTAAAGTTGGACAAATTTTGTTACATACCTCCGGTGTTAGATTGCCTAATGGATGTCACCACAAACATCGACTCTGACTGACTAATATCCTGCTTGTAAAGCACCAACTTATGTCCTGTCGGGAACCTCCATGTAACTTTTTCCTCCTTCATATCCATTGAAATGTGGGCTTTAGACATTATTTGAGCATCTGGTGATCCGCCACTTTCCTTGAAGATTGAGCTTGTTTCTATAAGCACTGAACACTCATCTTGTACTTTTGAAACAAAGTCCAGACCATCTTTTGATCCAAAGTATGACAAACAAGTTGCACTGCTGGATTCAATTGTTTGAGTTTCAACCTTCACTGCATACTCTTCCAGTGCATTTGCAACCTTTAGCACACATTCAGATTGCCCTTTCATCTCAAAGCCTTGCAAAGTACCTTGTGTTATGTGTTTGATGACCACATGGTATTTTCCTGACATATCAGCAAGAAGTTTTGACGACTTTAAAAGCTGAAATGCTTCATCACGTCCAAATGTAATTGTTCTCATAAGATACTGAGGTTGATGATTTGCAGCTTTCAAAATCCTTCTGATATCATTTGCCACTTCATATACTTCATCTTTGAGACCAGTAACATACAAGTTATCATTGTCACCTTCACTGATCACCACTTTATTTAGGTATTGACTCTCGACCTGTGTAGTTAATGTTGGAACCCTTTGCCTCCATTCTCTCGATAGGTCAATCATGTCCTCTCTTATCATTTGTGACACAAGTGATGCTGCCTTTGTTGTTATTTCCAGATCCTGTGCATAGATCAGTAAGTCGTGACTTTCAGATAGAATCGGCACACAGTCTAAATTCAGATGCCTTAATTCTACTTCAATAACATCGCAAATGTCACTCTTGAAGAAAATGTCCATCACTTTAATACGCAGATTACACTTTGTAAACACCATATTCTGTTTCCATGTGTTGACCATATGTGTGGCTGATTTAACATCATCTTCTGGACCAGTGATGATGACATTCCATTCTCCTGACTTCACATCACAGACAATGTTAACGTTTCCTATAGTTTTGTTTATTCGTTCTAACATCTGAAATTTCTGAAAAAGTTTCCACAAAAGAATGTTAATTTTCATTGCGTTATGTACCGGTAACACTTTTGCTTCTAGCTGATGATCACCTGATTGTAACTGTTGATACTTTGCTTGTGGCTGTTGGTCATCTAATGTCGACTCTTGATACTTTACTTGTGGCTGTTGGTCATCTACTGTTGACTCTTGATACTTTACTTGTGGCTGTTGGTCATCTACTGTTGACTCTTGATACTTTACTTGTGGCTCTTGGTCATCCACTGTTGACTGTAGATACTTTGCTTGTGGCTGTTGGTCATCTAATGTTGACTCTTGATACTTTACTTGTGGCTGTTGGTCATCTACTGTTGTCTCTTGATACTTTACTTGTGGCTCTTGGTCATCCACTGTTGACTGTTGATACTTTGCTTGTGGCTGTTGGTCATCCACTGTTGACTGTTGATACTTTGCTTGTGGCTGTTGGTCATCCACTGTCGACTGTTGATACTTTGCTTGTGGCTGTTGGTCATCTACTGTCGACTGTTGATACTTTCCTTGTGGCTGTTGGTCATCTATTTTTGACTGTCGATATGTTACTTGAGGATGCTGACTATATGCTTGTGAATCTGGGATGTGTCCTTGTGACTGTAGATCATCTGTTTTTGGTTGTTGAATTTTCTTTGTAGTAAGAAATGTAGATAAAATGTCTTTCACATCTGATTCAACATCAACACGACAGACCACAGCTAAAATCTTACAGCCTATAGTCTCTGAATATAAGACATGATTCCTTGCCAATTCAGATTCCATGAGAATCATAGAACAATTATTTATATTATCCAGTCCAGTGACAGTTTGAAAGCGAAGTGCTTGGCTGTGGTAAAAAATAACTTGCAACACTGAATGCGTTATTGAATCCTGTTGCGAAACATTATCAACTGGTGTTTTAATTATCAAACCTTCATCATGTATCTGTGCATTTACACTCTGCTTCAGTTGCTCATTTACCTGTGCCAACATAGTGGGAGATTGAAGTACATACTGATAGCGCATGTAATATTCCAGCAGTACTTCAATTTCCTTTATCTCTGTTTCTGTTGGATGGTCATGGATTTGAAATGTGACAGGCCATGTCACACCTGAAAACAACAAGAAGTAGAATTTCATTAAAAACAGTGCAATTGGTTCTGATAATATATGACACTCCAAAGCCAGTGTGGCCACATTAAATGTTATTTCTAAAGGCTTACAAACTTAACAAGAGGGCCATCATGGCCCTAATTCGCTCATCTGACTCCATGAATACCAGTGGAGAATGTGACATGGAGTTCATACATGTTTTAAAAAAATTGTGCTATTTTTAGATGGTGGTCATCTTGGATTAAGCGATGACTCATTTTACCAAATTTGAAAATGCTTCACCCAAGGATCTTAACTTACTATGAAGTTTGGCCAGCATCGGCCATGTGGTTTCTGAGAAAAAGACGTTCAAAATCTTGAATAAATGGACCTTTTGGAGGCCATCATGTATGATATAATAATCTGATTCCGACAAATATTGCACCAGTGCAATCGCCTCATCGATACCTTCAATTTGATATATGACATGAGCATATTCGGTCAAAAATACAATTTGACCCCACGAGCCACGCCCATTTTTGACCCGGTGTCACCATTTTAACACCTTTGAAAGAGCATTCTACGTCGGTCATTCCTACCAAGTTTCGTCGACATCCGGCTGGCGGTTCATGAGAAGAAGATTTTTTAAGAATTTGTGCTATTTCTAGACGGCGGCCATCTTGGATTAGTGACGACCTCCGTTTAAACAAATCTGAAAACGCTTCACCCATGGACCATAACTGTGCAGTTTGGCCACCATGGGCCAAGCGGTTTGTGTGAAGAATAATTTTGAAATCTCTAATAAAAGAACGACCTTTTGACCTTTCGGCGGCAATCTTGGATGACATAACCATCCGATATCAACAAAAAATGCTCCAGAGTGATCGCCTCTTTGACACCTTCGATTTGATATATGACATGACCATAGTCGGTCAAAAATAAAATTTGACCCCAATTTGACCCCACGGGCCACGCCCATTTTTGACCCCGGGGTCACCATTTTAACAACTTTGAAAGAGCATTGTACATCGATCATTCCTACCAAGTTTTGTCGAAATCCGGTTGGCGGTTCTTGAGAAGAAGATTTTTAAAGAATTTGTGCTATTTTTAGACGGCGGCCATCTTGGATTACGTAATGACGTCATTTTAACAATTTTGTAATACCCCTACCTAAGGACCATGACCAAGAAGTTTGGTGACTATAGGCCCAATGGTTACCGAGGAGAAGACGTTTGAAAATGTTCACGGATGGACGATGGACAACGACGGACACATTGCGGTAACAATAGCTCACATGAGCTTCGCTCAGGTGAGCTAAAAATGAATTTAAACTAGAAACGGACGCTTGTCGACAAGCGCATGTGTATCCCCCTCCCCAGATACACAAGTAGTTTGAAAAAAGGGTGTTCGAGTTATGCTCCGGAGACAAAATCAGTGACGGAAAAAACAAAGGGAGATAACTAAAAAATTAATGATGCAAGAGTTGTCATTCTTGCGTGACACACCTTTAGGGTCATGGTCTACGCATGTGTGAAGTTCCATGAAAATATTCCAAAGGGTGTTCGAGTTATGCTCCGGACACGAAATCAGTGCACGAAACAACAAAGGGAGATAACTAAGAAATTAACGACGCAAGAGTTGTCATTCTTACGTGCGACACACCTTTGGGTCGTCTTCTATGCATGTGTGAAGTTTTAATAAAACTAGAAAATTGTGTTCATAGAACACGGATGTCCCACATATCGCTTTGATAATAAATGAGGCCAAAATTAAATTCCAAGTCAAAATTTTCTTTTACCCGAGCGTTAAAGTTTTTGAAGCACCAATTATGTGACCTTGACCCTGGACTTGGCGGCGGCAGGACGAACGTGGATTTGGCACAGGGCGGTAGAGGACCATTAGAGCAATGCATATATGAAATATGAAGCTGATCCGTGAAAGAAAACAGAAATTATAAGATATTTACCCGAGCGTTAAAGTTTTTGAAGCACTAAGTATGTGATGTTAACCCTGGGCTTGGCGGGGGCAGGACGAACGTGGATTTGGCACAGGGCGTGAGGAGGACCATTAGAGCAACGAGTATATGAAATATGAAGTTGATCCGTGAATGAAAAGAAAATTATAAGATATTTACCTGAGCGTTAAAGTTTTTGAAGCACCAAGTATGTGACCTTGACCCTGGGCTTGGCGGGGGCAGGATGAACGTGGATTTGGCACAGGGCGGTAGAGGACCATTAGAGCAATGCATATATGAAATATGAAGATGATCCATGATAGAAAACAGAAATTATAAGATATTTACCCGAGCGTTAAAGTTTTTGAAGCACTAGGTATGTGACCTTGACCCTGGGCTTGGCGGGGGCAGGACGAACGTGGATTTGGCACAGGGCGGTAGAGGACCATTAGAGCAATGCGTATATGAAATATGAAGCTGATCCGTGAAAGAAAACAGAAATTATAAGATATTTACCTGAGCGTTAAAGTTTTTGAAGCACCAAGTATGTAACCTTGACCCTGGGCTTGGCGGGGGCAGGACGAATGTGGATTTGGCACAGGGCGGTAGAGGACCATTAGAGCAATGTGTATATGAAATATGAAGCTGATCCGTGAAAGAAAACAGAAATTATAAGATATTAACCCGAGCGTTAAAGTTTTTGAAGCACCAAGTATGTGACCTTGACCCTGGGCTTGCCGGGGGCAGGACGAACGTGGATTTGGCACAGGGTGGTAGTGAACCATCAGAGCAATGTGTATATGAAATATGAAGCAGATCGGTCGAAGGATGAAGAAATTATGAGAATTTACCCGAGTGTTAAAGTTTTGTGACGGACGGACGGACGGGAGGACGGGACGCACGTTCCTACGAATGAATACTTGTTGGGTTTTTACTGTATATAAATACCCAACAAGAGTACCCAACACTATCCTAACCCTACCCAATAAGATCCCCGTACGCTTACAACAAGTACCCATTCGTGTGTGCGGACGGACGGACGGGCGGACGAGGGTAACACTAAATGCCCCCTCCACTATCGTGGTGGGGAATAAAAATATTCCAAAGGGTGTTCGAGTTATGCTCTGGATACAAAATCAGAGCACGAAACAACAAAGGGAGATAAGTAAACAAGAATTCCGCGGAATCAGATGCCTCGCCTTGTCCCGCCTTGACCTCGAGCCTGGGCCCGAAAGCAATTTTCACTGGCCCGAATATATTATACAATTATTGACTAGTGAGCCATAGAATATCAGATTATATTCTATGGCTCACTAGTCAATAATTGTTTTATTATATGATAATAATCTGTATATAGCACTTACGACCTTATGCTACTAGACAAAAATTGAAAAAGAATATGAAAAAAAAAAATGAATTTTTTTTTTTTAAAAATTAAAAATAATAATGCTTGCTACTGGAGCCCAGACTTTTTTTTAATAGTCCTATATTTATCTACATATATCTGCACAGGTCCACATAATGCCACAATATTTTCAACACAGTTTACGGAAATGTAATATACAAACAAAAAATATAATAATAATGCTCGCTACTGGAGCCCAGAATTTTTGTTAATAGTTACGGAAATGTAATAATGTACCTGTATAAATTACCTGTAATAAGTTAGTGGTCAGTTAAAAAATTGAAAAAGAATGTAAAAAAAAAAATGGAAAAAATAAATTCAATTTAAAAAAAATAAAATAATAATGCTCCCTACTGGAGCCCAGAATGTTTTTTAATATTCCTATATTTATCTACATATCATATATATACAGGTCCACATATTGCCACAATATTTTCAACACAGTTTACGGGAATGTAATATAATCATTTACCTGTATAAATTACCTGTAAGTGGTCAGTTGCACATGCTAGCACATGCACAGGTGAATAGTCTGTATATAGCACTTACGACCCTATGCTACTAGACAAAAATTGAAATATAATTTGAAAAAAAAAATGGAAAAAAAAAAGTTTAAAAATAATAATGCTTGCTACTGGAGCCCACACTTTTTTTTAATAGTCCTATATTTATCTACATATATCTGCACAAGTCCACATAATGCCACAATATTTTCAACACAGTACCCAATGTAGTAATTTACCTGTATAAATTACCTGTGGTCAGCAGTGGTCAAGCTCTGGACATTTGCACATGCAAGCCCATGCTAGCACATGGTTCTCCCAGTCTCTATTGTTCTCTCTACAGGTAAGGTGTACAGAGCACACCAAAGAAAAGGTGTACAGAGCAGACGAGAAAACGGGTCTTCATGCATTATTGTCCAGTTTGTAGAGTGCGCAAAACAAAAAAGGGAGATAACTAAAAAAATTAGCTACGCAAGAGTTGTCATTCTTGTGCGCGACACCTCCGGGTCGTGGTCATGCATGTGTGAAGTTTCATGAAAATATTCCAAAGGGTGGTCGAGTTATGCTGGACAGGAAATCAGTGCGAGAAAACATGGGAGATAAAAATTAGCTATGCAAGAGTTGTCATTCTTGTGCACGACACACCTTCGTTCGTTGGTCCTAATTGAATGTGTGAAGTTTCATAAAAATATTCCAAAGGGTGGTCGAGTTATGGTCAATCAGTGCGCAAAACAAAAAAGGGAGATAACTAAAAAATTAGCTATGCAAGAGTTGTCATTCTTGTGCGCGACACACCTTCGGGTCGTGGTCTATGCATGTGTGAAGTTTCATGAAAATATTCCAAAGGGTGTTCGAGTATGCTCCGGACAAGAAGTGTCTGCGGTGGACGCGGACGCGGTCCGCTGTCAAATCCATAGTATCCCCCAACGGAGCCCGGGGGATACAACTAGAGCTATCACAGGAGTGATCATAATACCCCCACAAACATCACTTTGACACATGAACAGATTTAATTTTCATGCCCATTTTTGACATTTGACCTCTAAGTGTGACCTTGGACGTAGGCACGTGCGTATTGAATGCGACACATCGTGTCATCATGGCAATCACTTGTGACAAATCATTTGAATATCTATTCATCGGTTTAGAAGATATAGAGCGGAAACAAAATATCGTGCACATTTTTTTTACATTTGACATTGATCTTGGACTAAAACACGTGGGTAAAAAATTTGACACATCGACTGATCATGGCAAACATTTGTGGCAAATCATTTTAAAATCCAGCCATCGGTTTGTTTAGAAGATATAACACGGAAACAAAATCTGATGCAAAATTTTAACCTTTGTCCTCTATGTGTGACCTTGACCATCGACGTAGACATGTGGGTATTGAATGCGATACATGGTCTCATCATGGCAAATATTTGTGGCAAATTATTTGAAAATCCATTCACCGGTTTAGATATAGAACGGAAACAAAAATCTCATGTGCATGTTTAACCTTTGACCTCCAAGTGTGACCTGGGACATAAACACATGGGTAATGAACGCGACACATCATCTCATTATGGCAAATATTTGTGTCAACTCATCTGACAATCCATTCATTTGTTTGTAAAATATGGGCATGCCCCCTGGCATACTGGACCATAAACAAGGACAAGAGTTGTCAGAGGACAACGAAGTGCGCCCGGTGGCAGCAAAGGAACCAAGGGCACATTTGAACGTGGATTTGCCACAGCGCAGTAGAGGACCCTTAGAGCAATGCGTGTGTGAAATATGAAGCAAATGCAAGCAAGGAAACAGAAAATATAGGCCATTATTTACCCGAGCGTCCGAACGTTAAGGTTTCGAGATGCACAAAGTATGTGACCTTGACCCTGGGCATAGAAGGGGCAGCACGGACGTGGATTTGTCACAGCGCAGTAGAGGACCCTTGGAGCAATGCGTGTGTGAAATATGAAGCAAATCCAAGCAAGGAAACAGAAAATATAGGCCATTATTTACCCGAGCGACTGAGCGTTAAGGTTTCGAGATGCACAAAGTATGTGACCTTGACCCTGGGCTCAGAAGGGGCGGCACGGACGTGGATTTGCCACAGCGCAGTAGAGGACCCTTGGAGCAATGCGTGTGCGAAATATGAAGCAAATCCAAGAAAGGAAACAGAAAATATAGGCCCTTATAATTTTTGATGACGGACGGACGGACGGACGGACGTACTCCCTGAAGTGACGTGGGGTTTGTTGCATGTGGGGTTTTTGGCCAAGTCTTTTGGGGTTTTTGGTGCTATTTGTGGGGTGCAAACAATGCTAAGGGTGTTATCTCCCCTATACTAACTTGCTCTCGTTTTCTTATGTTTCCTGCATGCACTTGTGGGGTATTTGGGTTTGGTCAGTGAAGTACAATATGTACTTGTGGGGAAATTTAGTCAGCCATTGTTTGTGGGGTTTGGATGGACGGACGGTTTTGACCATCACCCTCTGGGGTGTCAATTTTGTATTGCTTTTTTGGGCTTTTCAGAAGTGATGGAGTTCATTAAGATATAGTTGTGTATGGGGTGCATCCCACATGCAACAAAAACCTCACATGCATGTCATGTACTCGTGAATCACCCCACAACGTCACTTCAGGGAGAGCGGACGGACGGACAGACGGACGTTCAAACATTTGGGAGTTATGAGCTATTTGTTCTTTAAAAGATCAAAGGAATAGCTCCTAAATTTCAATAGAATTAGGAGCTTACAAAATAAATCAAAGGAATCTTTTGTTCCTAACCACGCCCCTAAGCTCTTAAACCCCCGATGTTGGCCCGGACAGACGGATGGACGGACAGACAGACGGACGCTTACGACGCCGAGGGTATGCCATAAGCACGGCTTCCTTTGGAAGGCGCGCTAAAAATGGTTACAAATGTTTGGATATAAAAATATGTGTGTTCAGCGATTATGTGATGGTAAAAAAGGTCATGGTTATGTTAATGCTTGAGCGAGTGTGTCACATATGTCCACATGTATCAAGTGTGTGAATATTGGAAGTAATTCATCCAGTTGAAGTTGTGGCATGATGGAGAAACTCTCACAATGACTATGACCATTCAAACATGGGCATAAAACAGTTACAGGAACAAAATATGCATTATTGGTCACATGTTGCAGATTTCATCTTATGTAAAAAAAATTTTTAAAAAAATACAGTGGATCCTCTCCAAACCGGACACCAATACAACACCTGTGATCTTACTTTCATGAGTTTCTTGGCCATTTATCTCAGTTGATAATGTCTGTTCGCCATTACAGAGCACACAACTATGGCTAAGAATGATGAAAAGTCTGATTAACAGTGAAACTTCTCTAAGCCGGACACCTTGGGGACCTCCCAGGGTTGAGACCAGCATAGCTCATTTTGAGCTAGGCTGGTTTCGAGAAAAATCATATAATGTGTCCGGCTTAGAGAGGTTTCACTGTATACAATTCCTTTTGGAAAGATTTGGGTCTCCATGTATACGTCACACATTAGACGTACATCTATACTTACTTAATTTAATGGAAGCAGATGCTGGGTCGCTATATTGTGAAATTGTGTGTTGCCGAGGAATACCGTCCTGGTTCTCCACATTATCCTCTAATTCCACATTATGTCTACGTGTACGTGATGGACTTGCAGGCAGATCCACATTAGCCAATTCTTGACCTTTGAAATTGTCTTGGCCTTCGACCTTTTCTTGACCTTTGACCTTATCTAGTTTGTTTTGTTTCGGACCAGTGTGTTGCTGAGGATTACCATCCTGGTTCTCCACATCATGCCTACGTGTACTTGATGGGATTGCAGGCAGATCCACATTGGCAAATTCTTGACCTTTGACCTTTTCCTGGCCTTCCACCTTTTCTTGACCTTTGATCTTATCTTTGCGGTGTTTCGGACCAGTCATATGCTCTGTCTGCTTCGGCCTCGCGCCAAGATGATTATCCAAGTCTGCTGTAGAAAATAGTAAAGTTTGTTATATGTGGATGTGACTGGAGAAATGGGGCTTATGGAACTTGTGACCAGTGTAGCTCCTGATCAAAAAGCACAATCATGGAGAATGATAATGATCTATATTGCATGTTAGATGCATGACGGGTGTTTCATTGATGGACTGGCGAACAGTGCGGATCCTGATCAAACTGTGTGGTTGCACAGGCTGATCTGGATCTACACTAGTTGCAAAACGCATAAGCCCAATTTCTCCAATCATACCCACATATGATTATAAAACCTTCTGAGCACATTCTCATTCACATTCAGAATATACCTCTAAATCAAACATTTTGATTTGCTGAGCCCAAGCAGTGCTTGGTCTCAACCAATTAAAATGCATGATTTTGAACATGGGATTTTAGTAAATGCTCAGGAAGTACTACAGGTAATTACTGTCAGACCTTGACCTTGGGTGTTCAGACGTGGGGTGTGTGTGAAAGCCCTTGACACACACTGTGGCAAAATATGATTAAAATCGGTGAAGAGTTAAGCAGTTATTGAGAAAACGAAGAAAACACTTTAACACATTTGCCTTACAAACAAGGTGAATATAAGTCCCCAGCGACATTGACATTGGGTGTTCAGATGTGAGGTGTATGTGAAACAAAGCACCATCCATCCCTAGGCACACATTGTGGCCGAATACTATTACAATCGGTGAAGTGGTTCAGAAATGACATACACACACATGTATGGACGTACAGAGCTTCATATAAGCTTTGTGTCTAAAGCGTACTATACCCTCTCATTTCAAAATCATTGCGTATTTTACTTTTACAAATGGATTATTGATTTTCTTCATTACTAAATAGGGAACAAATGATAAAAAAAATGTATCAAATTAAAACATTCACTTATTTGAGCTGCAAAAAGCAAACACTGCTGTTTGCTTTTTGCAGCTCAACTAAGTGAATTTTCAAATTTATTACAGTATTTTCTCTACTCAATTTGAAAATTGATGCGTATTTTCACATTGCTGTGCATATGTTGTACTCCCACTTTTGATAATCAATGCGTATTCAGCTAAACTAATTGCATAAAATACGCTAATACACACCTTATCTGGAGCAATGTGCATGTACATGAAATATAGCTCTATCCCTCCTGTCTACAAATACGCAATGATTTTGAAATCAGGGGGTGTAGTACGCTTTAGACACAAAACTTATCTGGAGCGCTGATCCCTGCTGTCTACACTGAGGGGATGATTGTCGGTGACGTGTGAATGGGTTTTGTGACCAGTGTGGATGCAGATCAGCCTGTACATCCGCACAGTCTGACCAGGATCTGCACTGTTTGCCTGGATAGCAGATACAGGAGTGTGCTATTTGATCAGGAACTACACTGGTCACAAATCCCATAAGCCCCATTTCTCCAGTCACAGCCACCAATTAGTAAGAGCCAGTGAATAGGGGAGGGGTCAGACAACAGGATACAATTTGGAATAACTGCCAAGAGAAAATGAAACTAGAAATGTGTCCATGAAAGCTGTAGGACTGGTGGGTCATAATCACAGGTGACATGATTACACCAATGTGGTAATAACGGAAAATGTAACAAGAGTGCCATAAGTCACAAAAGACGCCAGTGCTCCAGATGAGCTGTGTATTTGCTTAAATACCCTATTGAAATTGCCATAAAAACCCAATTGAAATCAGAAGTAGCGAGTATAAAAAAGCAATACAAATTTTGTGGTACCTTTATCATGCTGCAGAAAACAATAAACAGACCACTAATTTCATTAGAATTGTCTCCAAGGAGACAATTCTAATGAAATGCCAAGACATGCTTTCATTTCGAAGCAAACTATTCAATAATTGTTGATATGTAAACAGTAGTGTGATTTTATTTTACCGAATTAAAATTTTGAAATACCCAATTGCTTCAGAAATGAAAGAGTAACAATACTCAATTATTACTAATTCCTTATCTGGAGCCCTGTATGCCTGTCGAAGATTGGCAGTGAAAATGTAGAAATATGAAGCTGTCACCAAGGCAAGAAACCTTAATGTGAATTTGAAAATCTATAGCAATTCTTCCTCTTGTTGTGATAAACAACTATACTAATTTAGGTAGAGATGTGTAAAGTAGAAATTATATAGAATTGTATACAAAAATGTGCTAAGTTTAAAAGTCGTTATTTCTGTGGAAACTAGAAAATGTGTTCACAGAACACGGATGCCCCACATATCGCTTTGATAATAATTGTGGCAAAATTCCAAGTCAAAATTTGTTTTTACCCGAGCGTTAAAGTTTTTGAAGCACAAGTATGTGACCTTGACCCTGGGCTTGGCAGGGCCAGGATGAACGTTGATTTGGCACAGGGCAGTAGAGGACCATTAGAGCAATGTGTATATGAAGTATGAAGCTGATCAGTGAAAGGGAACAGAAATTATAAGATATTTACCCGAGCGTTAAAGTTTTTGAAGCACCAAGTATGTGACCTTGACCCTGGGCTTGGCGGGGGCAGGACAAATGTGGATTTGGCACAGGGCGGTAGAGGTCCATTAGAGCAATGCGTATATAAGTATGAAGCTGATCCGTGAAAGAAAACAGAAATTATAAGATATTTACCTGAGCGTTAAAGTTTTTGAAGCACTAAGTATGTGACCTTGACCCTGGGCTTGGCGGGGGCAGGATGAACGTGGATTTGCCACAAGACAGTAGAGGACCATTAGAGCAATGCGTATATGAAGTATGAAGCTGATCCGTGAAAGGGAACAGAAATTATAAGATATTTACCCGAGCGTTAAAGTTTTTGAAGCACCAAGTATGTGACCTTGACCCTGGGCTTAGCAGGGGCAGGACGAACGTGGATTTGGCAGAGGGCGGTAGAGGACCATTAGAGCAATGTGTATATGAAATATGAAGCAAATCGGTCGAAGGATGAAGAAATTATGAGACATTTACCAGAGCGTTAAAGTTTTGTGATGGACGGACGGACGGACGGACGGACAAGGGTAACACTAAATGCCCCCTCCACTATCGTGGTGGGGCATAAAAATAATTCCCATAAAAACAGCAAGGTGCACATCTTCAATATGTGTAGAAGATGTGTGTATTGTTTCAGATCAATAGACTGAATGGTTTTAGAGGAGTTGTGTACACAAACTCTGCAGTTTTTCTGTCCGACACCAGCCTGCCTGCTCGCCCCGCGGTAAAACATAATACGTCCCGTTTTTGTTAAAACGGGTGTATAAAAATAGTGACAACAGTATTAACCCTTACACCGCTATCTTATTTTTTTGTGGTCAGGTTGTTTATTTTCTATTTTCCCTTTTTATCAACAAATAAAGGTTTTACAGCACTTTAGAATAATTTACAACATGCTTTGACAGCACTTCAGAATCATTTCCATTGGAAATGATTCTGAAGTGCTGTCAAACCATGTTTTTATGGAGAAATAGGCAACTTTTGTAATTGCATAGCCCGATAAATTCTCCAAAAACTCTGTTTATTCCTTTATACATACTGAAAGGTTTAGTTGCAATGCCAGCTGGGTGGGCCTGCCTAGACATATGTGGCTGTGACTGGAGAAATGGGGAATATGGGATTTGTGACCAGTGTCGCTCCTGATCAAATAACATGCATGTAGCCCGATAGTTATAGGTTATTTGATTGTATGTGTATATATAGAGTTCCGCAGCGTTCGATATTGCGCGACTTTAGGAGCGCAACATCATTGTGCAGTGGAACAAGTGGCATATATCTACATACAAATCAAATAACCTTTTTATTATATACGTACATCATTCGCAATTTATATGCGCTTCACAAAAATATACAAAAATGTAAAGAAAATAAACAAATTATTGGTGATTTAGAAGGAACAATTTTGCGATGTGAAGCAAACTGTCCAGCACTGACCAATATGAACTCACGAGCCGTCAATATGGAAAAAATATTAACGTCTTGCATTGCATTGTGTTTCAACGGGAAAGGGAAATTGAAAATATGTCATCAACGATACAATCATTGCTTGCTAGATGCATGACGGGTGTTTCACTGATGGAATGGCGAACAGTGCAGATCCTGATCAGTAGCCTATTTCACCAACATTGCAAAGTATACTTTAGTAGCAAAGTATACTTTGAGGGAGAAATTGTCAATTTCATGATAAATTTATTAATTTTTATTATACTGAATTTATTACATTATCACGGCCAATTTGGCTGTGATAATGTAATAAATTCAGTATAATAATTCTGCATACTTTTAATCATGAAATATATGCATTTGTTAGTTCTATATGAAATAATGCATTTCAGGAAAAATAAATGATTACTCCCTCAAAGTATACTCTGCTAGTAAAGTATACTTTGCAATGTTGATGAAATAGGCTACAGACTGTGCTACAGCAGGCTGATCTGGATCTACACTGGTCGCAAACCCATAAGCCCCATTTCTCCAGTCTCAGCCACTACGTTGACTGTGTATCTGGGTTACTCACATTGTGTCCTGGTGGAACCCGCGGCCGGCGGCGGATGTTCCAATCGCGTTAATGTTGCGTTCTTATTTCTGCAAGTACTCTGGCCTGGAATCAGAAAGTGGAATTATTGCATAATATTGCCTTTTGCAGTTTAACTCTTTCACCCCTAATATAAATAACTGGAATGGAGTTTGATATGTTAATTTCCGACCAAGCCAATCGTCACAAAATGATTTTCAGACTAGTCCATTTATGAAAAGATAGTGTTTTTGTTCTGAAAAATATGAAAATTACTTGCTCATCATGAGCCGGCTCATCTGGATCCACACTGTGTGCCAATACCACTATACAGGTCTGTAGTCTTGAAAATGTTAACCCATTACATTCGGGCATGCAATTGTTTAAAGAAAATATTCAGTATTTTCCACAATCAAAATGGCGTATTCTCGCATGCAGTGGGCTAAACACACGGGTCTCATCAGTAGCCCATTTCACCAACATTGCAAAGTATATTTATCTAGCCAAGTATACTTTGAGGGAGAAACTTTCAATTTTAGGATAAATTTATTAATTTTTATTATACTGAATTTATTACATTATCACAGCCATTTTGGCTGTGATAATGTAATAAATTCAGTATAATAATTCTGCATACTTTTAATCATCAAATATATGCAGTGGGTAGTTCTATATGACATAATGCATTTCAGGAAAAGTAAATTATTACTCCCTCAAAGTATACTTTGCTAGAAAAGTATACTTTGCAAATGTTGGTGAAATCGGCTACTGATATGCATAGAATGTGATGAAACATATTTGAAGAAAAAAAGAAGTTTAATTGTAGAAAAAATTGGGCAGTGTTAGAAAAAAGATATATATCGTAAATTGCTTATATAAGGGAAAAGTATAAGGCTGATATATGGGAAAACTGCCCCACCCCTTGGGCCTCATTTTTGTGCGACATTTTGATCGACAGTTACCAGATTTTTTTAAGTTTCTACATATACATAGCTTATATAATAACAAGAAATCCGCTGAATCAAATGTCTCGCCTTGTTCCGCCTTGACCTTGACCCTAGGGCCCCGAGAATAGTCCTATATTCATGTAAATATCATAGTAAAGGTATGTATCAAGTTTGATGACTGTAGCTGATAAGGTGTTGAAGTAATGACCGTAACACGAAAACTTAACATTGAATGATGACCACGACGACGACTCTGCAAAAGCAAAACCTTAGTCTCGCTTTCCGCTTTCGCGGGCGAGACAAAAACCTGCCCCACCCCTTGGGGCCTCATTTTTTAAGGGACGGTTTTCATTTCCCCCATTTTAGTAGACAGTCACCAGATGAACATTTGTACCAGATTATTTTGAATTCTGACCACTAGTTTCATATAGAAGATTCTTAAACATTTTCCTTTCCGTTGCTATGACAATCAGAGTTCTTGATGCATCAAGTTTATTATAGCTATGTTGGTAGAGGACCATTGAAGGTTCTTTCATGTAAAGTTTAACCCTTACACCGCTATCTTAATTTTTTGTCGTCTGCTGTTTGTTTTCTATTTTCCATTTTTGTCAACAAAAACATGCTTTGACAGCACTTTAGAATAATTTACAACATGCTATGACAGCACTTCAGAATCATTTCCATTGGAAATGATTCTGAAGTGCTGTCAAACCATGTTTTTATGGAGAAATAAGGCAAGATATAAAAGCAACAGCAGATGACAATTGTTGTGAGTAGCGGTGTAAGGGTTAAATGAAATTGGTCTATTGGTATAGGAGGAGATGACGTTTGAAGTAATTGTTGATAGACGACGGATGTAGGACGGACGACGGACGTGGTGATGGCAAAAGCTTACATTAACCCTTAGACCGCTATCTTAATTTTTTGTCGGCTGCTGTTTATTTTCTATTTTCCATTTTTATCATCAAGAACATGCTTAGACAGCACTTTATAATAAGTTTCAACATGCTTTGACAGCACTTCAGAATCATTTCCATTGGAAATGATTTGAGAAATAAGGCAAGATATAAAAGCAACAGCAGACGACAATTGTTGTGAGTAGTGGTCTAAGGGTTAACTGTGTGCTCGTGTGAGCTAAAAAGACATTTAGAATTTTCAATAACCAAAAGGGAGTTATAACGGAGATGTATTGTGACAAGACTACAGCGCTCCAGATAAGTTTTGTATCTAAAAAGTATTATACAGGCTGATTTCAAATTCAATGCGTATTTAACTTTTACAAATGTATTATTGATTTTCTTCCTTTAATATTAAATAGGGAACAAATGATAAAAAAACACATTTAAAAATTCACTTATTTGAGCTGCAACTACTGTAAGTAAATATTCAACTTTATTACAGTATTTTCACTAATCAATTTGAAAACCAATGCGTATTTTCACATTGCTGTGAGTATTTTGTACTCCCACTTTTGATAATCAATGCGTATTCTGCTAAAAACGTGTGTAAATATACGCCAATATGCACCTTATCTGGAGCTCTGCAGACTAATTTCGTTATCTTTTATTCTAAATAGTTGAACATCCTTGTCACCACCTGACTCGTGAATGATAGGGTATGCAATTTATTATCTTCATAGTTTGCACATGTTCCGACATAACCTGTCCTTGCACATGTTCCGACATAACCTGTCCAGAGTCCTCATATGTGGCTGTGACTGGAGAAATCGGGCTTATGGGTTTTGTGACCAGTGTATGAATCCAAATCAGCCTGTAACAGGACGTCTCAGCTGGATATGCATGGTTTGCCAGTATTTTTCAGACATTTGAAAAATACCCCTTAATCTGATTACCGGTAATGGAATAGTCCAGAAATTAGCATGGGACTATCAATATCAGGGGTGAAAGGGTTGAATTGCATTTTATATAACCTGAGTGGTATTGTCCAGGGATCCAGATAAGTAATTAGCAATTGAGTATTGTCACTCCATCATTTCTGATGCAATTGGGTACGGTATTTCAAAATTTTGATTAACCACAACGAAAACATGTCTTGGCATTTCATTAGAATTATTGTCTCCTTGGAGACAATTCTAATGAAATACCAAGATGTGTTTTCATGGAAAATAAGAAAAATTTGCTAATATTTGTGGTCTGTTTATTGTTTTCTGCAGCATCATAAAGGTACCACAATTTTTTTCATTGCTTTTTGATACTCGCTACTTTTGATTTCAATTGGGTTTTTGGCAATTTTAATTGGGTATTTAAGAAAATATGCAGCTTATCTGGAGCTCTGTTTGTCAGTACACAGTTAAGCATCATACATATATTCTTTCAGAATTTGATCAAGGTCATACATAACGGGATCATAGTTTTCATATTATTCTCTTGAAAACACTTCTTCAACCCTTTGGCGTCTGTTGTTGTTTTATAATTTTGACTTCTTTGTCAATAAAAACATGGCTTGACAACACTTTAGAATCATTTCCAATGGAAATGATTTTGACTTCTTTAATTGTCAAACCATGTTTTTATGAGAAAAATGGAAAATAAAAAAATACAGAGTAGATGACAACATTTAATTCAGCAGTGTAAGGGTTCATTATTGTGTCGTGTTGTAAGATTTGATTTGATTCGGCTTATATTTAAGGGTGGGAATTGGCTCGAACACCTTCCATACCCGACCGTGCTGTAAGCATTTGGACATTTTTTTTTATAGTTTTTGCAAGAATCACATGTCCACTACAAGTGATGATATTACATCAGAGCTCCAGATAAGCTGCATATTTGCTTAAATACCCAATTAAAATTGTCAAAACCCCAATTGAAATCAGAAGTAGCGAGTATCAAAAAGCAATAAAGAAATTGTGGTACCTTTATCATGCTGCAGAAAACAATAAACAGGCAACGAATATAGCATATTTTTTTATTTTTCATGAAAACACATATTGGTATTTCATTACAATTGTCTCCAAGGAGACAATTATAATGAAATGCCAAGATATGTTTTAATTTCGAAGCAAACCATTCAATAATTGCTGTCTGTTGATGTGTAAACAGTAGAGTGATTTTATTTTACCCAAATAAAATTTTGAAATACCCAATTGTTTCAGAAATGATGGAGTGACAATACTCAATTACTAATTCCTTATCTGGAGCCCTGTTACATGCATCTGTGACATTCCTGCACATTAATAAAATGGATGCACATTGCCACATATTACAGAAAATACATTAATTACGAAGAAAAACTATTTTTAGATAACAGACACTTGTAATTTTTAAAAACTTGTGGAACAGTTACACAACAATATATTTATTCCAATCCTATCAAGACAGATATGAGGGAATCCATCCTCAACCCATAGAATGTGGGTATTTAACAAAAGTATTGACTGCTGTTGTCTCCTTTCTCAATAAAAACATGATTTGATAGCACTTAAGAATCATTTCCTTTGGAAATGACTCTATAAAGTTCTATCAAACAATAATTTTTATGAGAAAAGTGGAAAATAAACATAAATTGTAGACGACAAAATTTGTTTCAGCTTTGCAAGTGTTAAAGCGCTCCAGATAAGGAATTAGTAATTGAGAGTATTGTCACTCCATCATTTCTGAAGAATTTGGGTACAGTCGAACACCAGTATCTCGAACATCAGTATTTCGATGGTATCTCCTATCTCAATGATTCACCATAGTCCCGAATTATATCCTTATTTGTTTAATATAAATTTCCTCGGCTATCTCGACCATGCCCTATCTCGTATATGTTCTCTATCTCGACTCTTCATTCTGTCCCCTCCGTATAAAAATATGTTAAATATCTCTTCGCTATCTCGATCACATAAATGCTGGGATCAATCGCTTAAGTGCCTGGCTGCCAAGATCGATTTGGTTGACACTAATTTTCCAACCATATTATCAAAGAAAACAAATTAATTCACACCTATCTCAGGTTGTTTCCTTAATTAGTCTACTTGGATATATTTAAGTGTTTGTCACGATTCATTAAGCATATCAAGCTGGTCATTTACGCAAGAGTAAAGAGTCACTGAGAGTCATTACGCCACCTTGTAAAGTTGATTATCTTACTACCTTTGGTTATTAGTTAATTTGTGAGTTTACTCGTGGTGTAATGGGTAAAGTAATTTCATATTTTTCGCGAAAATATTCGACCATGTCACTTCATCGCTATCTCGAACCTAGTCCTATCTCGACTATATGGACGAGCTCCTTTTGACTTCGAGATACTGGTGCTCCACTGTATTTCAAAATTTGAATTGGGTAAAATAAAATTACTGTTTACACATCAACAGACAACAATTATTGAATAGTTTGCTTCGAAAATGAAAACCTGTATTAGCATTTCATTAGAATTCTAATGAAATACCAAGATGTGTTTTCATGGAAAATAAGAAAAAACATGCTATATTTGTGGTCTGTTTACTGTTTTCTGAGGCATGATAAAGGTACCATAAATTTTGTATTACATTTTGATACTCGCTACTTCTGATTTCAATTGGGTTTTTGGCAATTTTAATAGGGTATTTAAGCAAATACGCAGCTTATCTGAAGCTCTGGGTTATTTTTTTAAACAGACAACTGAATTTCTGACCACAATAACAACAACAGCTGTCAGATACTTTTGTTTCATAAATACCAAAATTGCATATACACTTACAGTACAGTGCCAGTAAAAGGATCAGAAAGCACCTTGGCCCATGGCTAAAATATTGCTTGTTCTTGACATATAAACTCAGGTGAGGTAGTTTTAGTCGGAGCTCAGACATGTCAAACTATTAATTGTGAGTACAAGGTATGAATATGAAAAAAAATCCAACTTGTGCTGCTTACCTTGTTCTGTGTCTCGGAAATGTATGTTTTCCTTCATTCTGACCTCCCTCTTTGTTTCTTCAAGTGACTTTATCAGATCTTGTAACTTTCGTTCTACATCGCCTGTCCCATTACTCGTATTTCTAATATTTCCTGACCATACACCAGTTTTGTCAGACTGCTCTACCGTTTGCGCTTCATGTGTGCAATCTTCTAATGTATCAATCAGTGGCATACTGTCACAAGTTTCTTCACTTTGATTAATATCTGACAGAGCAAGTGGAGTGAATTTGCCTGTCTGCATATGATCCATGTCAATGCCCATGGTGTTGCCCTGTTCAAGTTCTGCAGCATGTCTCTGGTTGGAATCAGTAGAATACCCAGTGTTTAAAACACCGGATTCCTCCTGAACGACCTTCACCTCTTTTCCTTGACCATTGGTATTCTCTTTACTTGCTCTTTTCTTCTTGGTACTATCATCCCACAAAGCACCTTCACTGGTTTCAACACTGCCTCGTTCCTGCTCCATCGATGGACTGTCTCCAACACTGCCTTGTTCCTGCTCCCTAGCCTCAGCAAGAGGTAAACTGGTCTTTAATTCTGCTTTTGTCTTCCTTGGTTGCTTTTGTTTTTGATCTTCACTGTCATCTGTTCCTTTGGAGAGAGCCTGTGATAATAGATCTCTTTTGTCACAGTTTTCGAAAACAATGTTGCCTTTGGAATGTACTTTGATTAGATATTTATAATTACCAGACACAACAAAAAGAACATTTTCACACGTTTTGATAGATACTTCATCAGCCTGAAGTATTGCTGCTGGTAGTTTAACTTTTACACCATTAACATCAAGAAGCCAGAATTTGCCGACTTTTTTTAGCTTAGTATCTTGTACATGCTCTGTATGTTGAGGATCAGAACACATGAAGTCAGCTGAATTTCTTTCTTTATCCTTGCTTGCAATGTTTATATCACTGGTAACATTTCTAGAATTGTTATGAGTCGCAGTGCTGGCTCCTCCTCCATCTGCCACATGAATCACAGTTGGACTCTCTCCAACACTGCCTCGGTCCTGCTCCCTAGCCTCCGCAACAGGTAAACTGACCAGCAATTCTGTATTAACTGTTATCTTCCTTGGCTGTTTATCTTCACCATCGTCTGGTCTTTTGGAGAGGGCCTGGGATGATAGATCTATTTTGTCACAGTTTTCGAAAACAATGTTGCCCTTGGAATGTACTTTGATTAGATATTTATAATTACCAGACACAACAAAATGATCATGTTCACACTTTTTGATAGATACTTCATCAGCATGAAGTATTGCTGCTGGTAGTTTAACATTTACACCATTAACATCAAGAAGCCAGAAATTGCCGACTTTTTTTAGCTTAGCATCTTGTACATGCTCTGTATGTTGAGGATCAGAACACATGACGTCTGCTGAATTTCTTTCTTTATCCATGCTTGCAATGTGTATTATGTCTATGCCTTCAAAGTATGTATGTGTCACTTCATTTTCAAAATTGTTTTGTCACATAATATTACTTGTGCATTTGTCCAAGTACTTACATATTCTATCCATGTTCGTCCATTCTTGTAACATTTTGTCATTGCACATGTTCAATTATGATTAACTAATAGACTAGAAAATCAGACATGCACATGATACACAACCGCCCGTGTTAGTCTTGCCCAGATGTCAACGTTTCTAAACATCTATTGGCAATCTCAACTCACAATTAAGCAGTTTGGTTGGCTGAGTCTGAGCTGTAGCACAGCTCAAGTTATGTAAATCAATCTGCTTGATTTCAAAAATACAAAATTGACACATAATAGCAAGATTAGCTCCGGCAGTGGTGTACGAGTGATGTCCCAGAAATATGTAGACTTTGATATAAATTTGGTGTATTGGATTGTGCTTCCGATAGTACAGTACCACAGGCACTTTGTGGTATGAACGACAACCCGTCGTGATACCCAATTTACTCCAATATTATAGTAACAGACAAAGGTATGACGGCAGCCATCTTTTCAACCAACGGAAGTGGACTGATTTACTCCTTCGGCCCGGCTAGCTAACTGCAAGTTACTAATCCGCGTGAAGGCCGGGAATCCTGCACAAACAACATGGTTCCCGACCTTCACGCTCGTTGGTAACTTACAATTAGCAAACCGGATGCAAGGTAAATCAGCACACTTCCGTTCGTTGAAATGATGGCTGCCGTCATACCTTTGTATGGGTGTCGGAACAGGTTCGCAACAGTCGCCAGACCAATAATTTTGACAAAAATATAATTTTTTATTGAAATATCTAGAATTTATATATACAAAGGAAAACAAGAATGCTATTATTATTATTAATAATAGTATATAAATATGAACTATGCATTTCCCATATTGTTGATTGGAACATGAAATTACAGTTTTGTTTCTTCGTGTCGGCCAGATGTATATCAGCCGATGTACCACTTTCTAAATGTTTTTTCGCAATTTTTCTCATCAAAAGTTTATAAATGTTGTCACCACTCGAGACGGTTCAACTGAGTGGTAACAACATACACTTTGGGTGGTGGTGGGGGAAATTATGGTCATTTTGTAACCTTACCATTTCGTAACTGGACAATCTTGGTCGTTTTGTAACCATTCAGTTGGTCGAATCGACCAACTGAATGGTTACAAAACGACCAAGATTGTCCAGTAAAAAAAACGGTAAAAAAACAATCAATTGTTAAATTGGTATATTCTTAAGTATCTGTCGATAGACGATTGAAGTAACTGAAAACATAGATGAGGTGCTAATGGGATATTTTCGCACCTTAATTGTTAAGGATTCAGTAAGTGTGGGCACTAATTACAGCAAATAGTGAAAAACTATTGATGCCGCATACGATCTGTCCAGAGTCTACACTGCCTCATAAATATCAGCAGGATCTATACCTTCTTTGTTCATTCAGATACATAAATTCAATCATTCAATTACTTAATACAATTGTTTTAACGTATGTCTACGCATGTGAAATAATTACATATAGTAGTCTATAAGTCTGTTTCACGTTTTCTGCCAGTCTCGTTTTGGCTATTAAACATATAAAAATATCAAACTTTCTGAACATTTCACGAATAATAAAAAAGTCACCGTACCCAAAAGAAATTATTTGATGACATTTCGTAAAATATTGATTTTTGTATGGCGAAAAAAACAACCCAGACAGTACTAAAAATGTGTTTATAAAAAAAAGCCTTCTTATTACTTATTATTATCCTAATTGAAAGGTGCCAAACACAGCTATTTTAACAGTTTGTTTAGTCAGCTATGTCAGTCCACCGAGGAACAGGGTATTAATTATGACAACATCCTGAAATATCTGTCGTTATGTGTAAACCACACATTTCATCCAATCAAAATTATGTTATCAGTATTAAACTTAACTTCTTTTTTGTTTCACTTTATTTTCATCAATTAATTTTTTTGTCTAGGTTACGAATTGACCAATGGTTTTGAAACGTTTACGGTTACAAATCAACCAACTGAATGGTTACGAAACGACCAATATTGTCCGGTTACAAAATGGTAAGGTTACAAAATAACCATGGCAGATACCGTAGGGGGCATCCCCTATATGCGCTGGCCCAATCTTATTATGCTTCCGAAGCACCTGCTTTGTTAGTCAAATAAATATGATGGCTAACCGCTATGTACGATGTTACTTTGCTAAGGGAGCGACCCAGTAAGCGGCCTGAAACTGTGGAATACCTTGCTCTACTGCTTCGTCTGTTAATATAATATCCGAGTAAATTTTGGTATCACGGCGGGTAGTTGAGTACATAACTCTAATTACATTACATTACATAGCATTACATAACATGTTGCCTATAAAGTTGAAAACGTGCAGCTATATGAAGGAATGTCGTTCAGGCCACAAAGTGCCTGCATACAGTACAGGTAATAGCGAAAATGGATTGTCAAATTTTCAAACCATTTTTATCACAGTGTATGACAGGATATAATTAAAACAAAAACACCCCGATGTTAAACCAAATCAAATAAATGTTAGGTCTACGTTTGGTTGCTATAGGCAATTTGCAGTTCAGGAAGTAAATTATTTTTATTGACTTGACTTGTAGCTCCTTCATCATTATACACAGAATACAGATGTAAACAAAATATTCTCCCTTCCTGTTCAAACCATGTCACTTTATTCGCTTCAGGTAATAACGCAGTTCTTCACTCTTCTTGCGCACCAGCCAATAGCGAAAGTGAAAGTACCAACTCAAATGGGGATTTTTGTGGAGGTATCATTGTACATTACAGTATTAGCTGTTCATCCACACACTTCTGTATGAATGTTTACTTATGAATATGCAACATTTACATTATGGCAATGATAAATAATTTTTTCTTAACCTTTTATAAACTATATGATATATTTGATTTTAATTATGTATGTATATATTAGTTATATAAAATAAACTAATATCTCCCATGCAAATGATCAGCCAATCAAGTGTGCTTATATATCAGGTGGGATATATTGTTGTGATGCTACTTTACGCTTTTAACCTTTACGTATTTTATTATTACCTGGTTCCCGGTTCTGGCCTAATGATATAACCCAATTATATAGCACATCACGGAACCAGCTTTACCGGATTTCGTTACGCACGAGCGTCTTATTCATGCAAGTACAATAGTTTATATTCCTCATTTTTCTCCTCCGATATAGCTAATTTATTTCGCAGATCAGCAACTAATTCTACCAGCTCTAGTCTACCACGTTCACCTTTAGCCACCTGACAGCGTAGTTGCTTATGTCTACAAAGAGTTTGGGCACTAACGAATTTACAAGGGCATCTAGGGCATTGAAATTGTGGGGGGACACAAGGAAACTTTCTACGTCTCGCTAGATGCCTTCGTAGATAGTCTTTACACGTAAACGTCTTACAACAAGTTTCACACTCCATTATATATGTATATAACCTATGAAATTTATCTGTTCAATTGGACGTGAAAAAAACATTATGTAAATTTTTGACGTCCAATTGAAACAGATAAATTTCATAGGTTATACAAAAGTATATATACAAAAGTATAATACAGAAAATATGATAACACCAGAAAACTAGAGCAGAAATAGAAAGTTTGAGAAGAGAAGCCGAATCTCTAGGGATTACTTATAGTACACGGTTGAGAGTTAGGGGGTTGACAAAGCTGATAAATGCCACAAAGAATGAGGCGTTTATGAAGCGGTTTACCCGCGCCTATAAAAGAGGGGCATTTACAAACCTCTCACTAGCGGAGGAAGTTGGTAACAGAATTCAAAAAGAAAGTATTGCGGAGTTAAGGGCTAGTGTAATAAAACCTTCAAGCACCAATAATTTGTCCCAAATTAGACACACAGGTGGCCCAATACAAAATAATAAGAAAAAATCTCTCGTTCGCGCGATAGTGGAAAAAGGTGAAGAAATATTGGGGGGATCACGATGAAACATTGGAAAAGGTAGAAAATGGAAGACGGGTAGTTACATTATCCTTTCGTAAAAACATTAACATTAACGAGTCTGAACGCATGTCCGAGAAACTCGCTCCGTATCTAACAACCAATTTTTATTTGAGATATTCATATTCTTACAAGCTAGAAACATATGGAGAAAATTAAAAATGGAAAACCTGTAACTATAATAATGCACAAAAATCTCGGTGGTAGCGAACCACTATCATCAATGAAAACCGTTAAAAAATGGCTGTCAGATAAGGAGCAAACACGAATAATGTCCGATAAAATAGACAGACCGAATACAAAGTGGAAGTTTGTAAGATGGGTAGAGGTTTTCGTAAAGCTAATACAGGGTAGTAGGGAAAATATTTTGGGACTACAATCCAAAGAAGCAGCAGGAGGAGAACTTCCAGAATGGCTGAAGAATAAAAAAGGTATGTATTCTTTAGATAAGTATAATGACGACCTTTGTCTGTTCAGGTGTCTAGCTATGCATATGACAGATAAAAGACCCGACAGATGTACAGAAAAGGCGAAAGAACTTAGTAAGCAATATTTTGGTAGTAATGTGGTTTCACCAATTCCTTTTTCAGATCTGAAAAAGGTTGAAGAGTTTTTTTAAAATAGGTATAGAAGTATATCAACCCACCGAATGTAACGTATGGTGGTTGAAAAAGGTACCAGCGCACTATAAGGCAATAGGTAATAAACCAATGACAAAAGGACTGTTTAATAATCACGCATTTCTAATAAAAAACCTTAAAAACCTATCTAAAATTTACACCTGCGATAATTGCAAGCAGAAATCCACGAAAGCGAGTAATATGAAGAGACACGGACCAAAATGTATGAAGGGTGAGACAAAAGTAGTATGTGATGGTAATTATTTAGAGCGCCCGCGTTCGTCGTTCGAGAAAGCGTTCTACCCAAAAAGTTCTAACAGTTATGGGGCGATCGATTGGATGTACTCTGTGGAAAAGCGCGAGGGAATTCACATTCACCACGAACAGTGTGGACACGGGGGTGAAAGATGGATTTTAGGAGCTCCAGTAGATGGATACTGTCCAGAAACCAATACCGTATATCAATATCACGGCTGTTACTGGCACGGGTGTGATATTCATGCAAAGCATAGAAAAGAAGAACGCGCATCCATTATGAGAAGAGATACACTTATTAGAAGAAGCAAAGAATTCAACCTAGTAGTTATGTGGGAATGCGAATTTCAAAGAACTGGTAAAGACATAAAGATCGGTTGCGACACTACTCTTTATCCATATCAGATAGTATACGATTTTGAGGCATATCTCAACCCAGAATTTGAAACTCTCGGTAATAATCTAGAGTACGAAGCCGAGCACGTTCCGGTAAGCGTTAGTATAGGAGATAATTTCTCAGGAACAGTAACTCATATTTGTGATAAAGATCCCGCAAAACTTATAGAAAAATTCGTAGAAGACTTGAAAGTCAGGGGAAAAGCTATAAGAGAAGAAGTTGTGGTCAAGATATGGGTTTAATACAGAACATTTACGTAAAAACCAAATCGCCAAGATCGAACAGTGGATAGAGCAAGTACCGGTTATAGGTTTTAACAGCAGTAAGTACGATATAAACTTAATAAAGAAATACCTAGTAGGCGAACTGGCATCAACAACAAGAAAGTAATGGTCGGAAAACGGGCAAACGCAACAATATTTCTATTTACTCCAGAGTTTAGATTTCTTGATGTAATACTTTATCTAGGACCTGGTGTAAGTTATGATAGTTGGATAAAAGCCTACGAATGCAAAGGACAGAAATCTTTCTTTCCTTATGAGTGGTTCGATTCTCCATACAAACTGGATTACCCAGGACTACCGGATATAGAGAATTGGTATTCCAAACTATCTGGGAAAATGTTAATAGATGAAACAGAATTAAGTAAATGTCGTAGAATTTTCGAAGAAAATAATATGAAAACTTTCAGAGATTGGTTGAAATTATTATAACGATTTAGATGTAGCACCGTTCCTAGAAAGCGGTGGAAAAAATGTGTGAATTTTATAAACACAGAGCTGTGGATATTTTCAAAGATGCGGTTACACTACCTGGAGTAGCTATACAATATTTATTGAGAGGGACCATTAAAGAACAAAAATCTTCAAAGACGATTATACCGGAGGATGCTCTATATGCACCAAAAGAAGAAACATACGAAATGATGAAGGACGCTCTAGTTGGCGGTCCATCAATAGTATTTACACGATATGCAGAAGCTGGTGTTTCAAATATTAGAGTGGGTTCCAAACCTTGCAAGGCTGTTTTGGGGTACGATGCAAACGCGTTATATTGATCTACGTTAAATAAAGAGATGCCGTGTGGGAGAGAAACTATACACCATATAGATACCCCACATAACCCTAAATTTATTAAAAAGTTTTGTAAAAGAGTTTTATCTGGAGACTGGTTTGGGTTTGCGGAGGTGGATATAGAAGTTCCACACAACTTAAAAGATACGTTTTCTGAAATGTCCCCAATATTTATAAACAGAGAAGTAGAGGTTGATGAAGTTCCCACACACATGTTAAAATATTTAAAAGATACTGGCCGAACAAGAGGAGATGTAAAAAATATTGGTGGGATCTATGACCGCCACTAAAGTATTGCTGTACGCGCCACTGTTGAAATGGTATTTAAAACACGGCCTAGTAATAACTGGAGTTCATCGTGTTATAGATTATATTAGCGGAAAACCATTCGAATGGTTCGCAAAAGAAGTTACAGCCGCAAGACGAACAGGTGATGTAGAACCAAATAAGAAACCAGTAGCCGACATAATTAAATTATTAGGAAACTCGTGTTGTGGAAAAATGATAGAGGCATGGAGAGACATTTAAATACGACATATACACAAAACGAAACCTGTGTTGACAAAGCATTAAGATCGGCATTCTTTGACGATTTGGAAGAGATAGGAGATGCGTACGAAATATCTTCAAGAAAACCCAGCTGTGCGGTAAAGAGACCATTCCATTGTGGAATAGCGGTTTATCAACTAGCTAAATTGAGAATGTTGGAATTTTACTACGAATTTCTAGACAAATACGTAAAAAGAGAAGACTTTGAATTAATACAGATGGATACTGATAGTATGTATATAGGAGTTAGTGGAAAATGACGTAGAGGAATTGATTAGACCTAACTTACTAGACGAGTTTTAAAATAAAAAAATAAATGGTTGGCTTGGGATAAATGGAGCGAAAGAGAGCCCGGACTTTTCAAAAATGGAATTTAGCGGAGATAGGGCGATAGCGTTATCTAGTAAGTGTTATTTCGTAGAAAAATTTAGTTCCACTAAAGATAATTTGGAACAAATTAAAATTAATAAAAACTCTGCGAAAGGAATGTCCAAGAGAACTAACAATTTAAATTGGGATAGATATAAACGAGTACTAAGTGAAACTACAGAAGATGGAAAACACATTATAGATGTAGCACAAAATAGAGGATTTAAAATGAAAGACGGCGTTATGAAAACGTACTGTCAACACAAATTAGGACTCTCAGCATACTACGATAAAAGACGCGTGTTACCAGACGGAATACATACAGAACCTCTCTAAAGACTCTGGTCTCACGGGACAGTGGGCAGCTAGCTTTAAAAAGGGGGTGGACGATTTTCTATATACTTCACTACCGACCCTGTAAGTTACACCAGTGTGTCTAGAAAAATAGGTTTATGGATATTTCTTGACTTAGGGAGGCTTGACTAGGTGTATTTTTTAGAGTATTTCATAATTATACGAAACTGAATGTTAGCTCTGGTTGATTTTGACATCTTGGAAAATGTGGCCTGCTATGCTGTCTCGCCGGTACGGTTTCGCGTCAGAATTTAAGGTATTTTTCGGGCATTTGTAGCGAAAATTTGAGCTGGTTATGACCCCGCTTTGAAATCATTTTCAGAAAATGGTGTGGTGTTACAAGTGATAGAACAAGACATAACAAAGTATCTGTGCCTCATATTTTCATGAAAACAATTCCGATAAATTCAGTCGTGTTGAAATTTCTGGCCAAAAATAGTTGGGTGGGGTAACTTTGTAAAATATTAATTGAACACATCTGATGCGGTTACTGAATTTTTATTGTGGCGCGCGATTTGTACTTCATTTGCGAGTATTTTTCAATACTTGTCGCAAAGAGCCTCCTTAACTGATTGTGAGAGGCGGTGGATTTTTATAAGTCACCCGCCGCCCTCAGAAAAGCAGTCAATTTTGGCTATTTTGAACCGTCCCGTGATGCCTCTGACGATCCGGGGGTAGCTGGGCGTCAGAAGGCACCATAAGAAGTTCTTCGCGAACAAACCCTCGAGATGGCCCATCATCCAAATAGTAGAGCACGGGCTCATCAGGTTTGGTAATAGATCGATCTAGATGATATACATTGAGAGACCACACGGGATCAGTCGCGCGGCGGCTGCCACCTTCGAGCTCTCCCGGTTGATAGAGGTACCGGACGTCAATATCTGATGGAAGACGTTACTCCTCTAAACCAACGGGTCGCCCGCGCGAGACGGCAGAGGGCTTGCTCGTCACCCTTTTAAACTTGATAGCATCTACGGGCTTCTTACCTATCAATCTGGTCACCTCTCCGTTCAGTGCGGAGACCACGGCGGGCAGTCTGGCCACCCACTCGGTCGATCGTGAATGAGGGTCTACAAGTTCTTTGGCGTATTGGTGTCCGAACAGTCTCTCGGCCAGGGTTCGATTGAAGCGCTCCACGATCCCCTGGTCCCGGTGGATGTTGACGCGGCCGCGTCTGACAGAAACGTTGTGCTTAGACAATAGATGAGAGACCGCGCCCATGAACTCTCGGCCGGGATCAACCTGGAGAAGATTCGGCCATTTGAGAGGACTCCTCTTATATATTCGGGAAAGAGCCTCGGCCACCTCCTTAGACTCTTTAGTGGCCAACGGCTCAGCCCCCTTATAACGACTCACTACGTCAACGATTGTCAGTGCGTACTTGTACGTCTTGCGACCGACGCGATCGTGAGGTAGAAACAGGAGATCCACTTGGTGAACTTGGTTCGGCACCGGCACGTCGAATTTCGGGCGCGGAATATTGTGAGGTGCGGGTAAATAGATCTGCCAGATGGCCTGCTTCTTGAGCCATTCCTTGACAGCGTTTTCTGAAACCTTGGTCGCCACCGCGAGGTTCTTGATGGCAGCGAGTCCCTTCCAGTAGCCGCGGGGGCTGTAGTATGTGTTTGCCAGCTTGCGTGCTAGGCGAACCGATAGTTTGGTATCAAATTTGCGCGTGTTCATCGTATGCGAAGTATTCTAATATATCGGACAATCTCCAACATGCCATCACCAGTTCGTCCGGTAACTGCGTCGTTAATAATAAACCTTTGTTGGAAGTACAATCACATTTGGAGGTTAAGTTCTGAAGGAACTCGGAGGAATCTAATTCATCCAATCCACCAGGATTGGTGGAGGAATATAACATCCGCTTTGCGAAAAGGGTGGCCGCTTTTTTATCCTCGCGCCACGTCTCGAGAGAATCTCGGGCCAGATGAATCATACTCTTTGCACCGGGTAAACGATGCTTAAGGGCAGTGTAGCCTACATCGATCATAGCAAAATAAAGATCGTCAACTAACATCGTTCTATATATATATATTTATAAAAAAAAATGTTTTTTAAATAATTAATTAATTTAAAATCTCGATTGGATATAGTAGGTGACGATACCCACCACACCCATTCCCACGACGATGAACGCGATCTCGCGGTCTTTTTGGGGTTCTGACGGTACATAGAAATCTGAAAGTTGGGGCTCGCGATCCAGTCCCAATTTCATTGGATCTAGACTTTTCTGTGGATATGCCAGCGCGTACTCGCGGTTGGCTTCTTCAACGTTCTGGAAAGTTTGTGCGGCGTGATTCTCGCGGCGAAGCTCTTCGTTGACCCAGTCCAGATGGGCTGTTCGTTTTTTCGACCACGCTTCCTTTGCGCTATTGAGTTGTTCTACAGCTAAATCGTGACGCTTGCGCTCCTCATCCACGTTCGAGCTTCTCATTTTAGAGAATAAAAAGTTGCTACCTCTGAACGCCAATGCGTTTACAAGCGCACCACCTATCATTATTCCGATTGAAGCCATTTATTTCCATATATTAACGGGTAGAATTCCAGCTTTAATTAGATAATCTTGGGTCCAAACTGCGGCCGCTACATCTAAGGTCGCGAGCCCTATGTCTCTCACAGTAAAGTCCCCAATTTGGGGAGCGGACCCTCCTAGGGCCATCTTTGATAGTCGAGCATACCCGATTACTGAAACCCGGATATCACCACAGCGTGATAAAGCGCATTTACTATCATTTTACCATCTTGTTCAGCCATTGTTGATAATTATAATTATTGCATATAAAAGGGATCGCGATCAATGTTTAAATGGGGCGCATCCAATCGCGATTGGTGTTTCGTAACTGTTTTTGGATGAATTGATGGGGGTTGTTTTCTCGATAAGGATTGGTGTAATAGGGGGTATTTCCACACGTACAGGGCACCAACAACTGCCAGACCACCACCAACAACCCAACTCCAATTCGTGAATTGGGGTTCAATCGGATTCGTCCAACCTCGATTGGGTGTTGAGTGTGCTTCTAATTCGTGAATTGGGGGTGTTGTTGTACTCAACACTGTTGAACCCGATTGCTCTGTCTTCAGATGTTTTGCTGTCTCCGTCCCCGATTGCAACGACTGTTTAGCCTCTCGAAGCTCGGCGAGTATTTTATCTTGTTTAAACCTTTTCGGGTAGCAGCCGCCGCCCGCCCAGCTGCCTGTCTTTTTGGGATTTTTTATATGCGGTATGTCATCCAGTGGCGAGTAACACTCGGGTTCGATTGTGTTGGAGCAATCGGGTTCAACTCATCATCTCTCGCAGGTGTGTCTTGTGTCATCATTTATGATATTAATATTAGGGCTTATAGTTCGTGGGCATATATGTCCAAATTGACAGTGTTTACCCGTGGTCAACGCGGTTGTCAGCGGAGCTAAGTACATTCCAAACTTGTGATAAATTGAGCAGCAAGCTGTTCTAAGAGTGTGTCCTATAAAAGGGTCAGTCTCTAGATCGCCAATCAATCCGCGGTGTTTGGTATAGGGAGAAGTATACTAACGGCGGTAGCGTACAAATGAATAGCCGCCGATCCAAGAGTTTTTGTCATCTCTGCTCCCAATTTGGATTCGTATCGCGCATACATTTTATCGATCTCCGCATCTGACATCTTATCCACCTGAAAAACTGAGAGACGCCTACCGAGATAATGCTCCGATTGTCCCCCAGCAACCAGCGCAGCTAGCCGCTCTCGTCGCGCCGCATTTTCATTTTCATTCGGAGTCGTTGCACTCAACCCAATACCCACTGCCGTTGGAGTTGAAGTTGATCCCGATTGCTCTGTCTGAGTTGATGTTTCATTATCTTTCAGGATGTTGGCAGTCGGAGTTGACGTTTCTTCCATTAGTTGATCGAGAATTTCGTCGCAGTTCATTATTGCTAATTTTCTTAAAATTAATTTAACTATTCTAACAAGTCTCATCACTTTAACATATTGCCAAGCGCACCACCCGATACTTATGATCACCATTATGCTCGAAACAAAGCTCGCAGCGGAGCACCAAATTGTTAACATTGTTAACCATTGTTAAGCATTTGTTCAACATTTGTTAAGTATTTGTTCAGCATTGTTCAGCAATTGCTAAGCATTGTTAAGCATTGCAATAGCTTATTACTTTGCAATTTTCTTAAAATTAATTAATTGATAACTTTATAAGCAGTTGGTTGATCAGTCTTTAGCAGAAGCTTGGCGTGCTTAGTTTCCGAAAGCATCTGTCGAACCTCCAGGCGCTCCTCGCGCGTTGGGATAACGTCATTCTCTCGAAGGCAGTCATCGAATGAGTCTCGGTCCTTGCAGTGAAAGAGGGCGACCCATTTCGTTTGCTCGCGCAGATCCTTGAGGACGGCGTTGTACTTTTGAGTGGATATCCAAACGCTTTGTCTAGCATGGCGGCCAGAAAATGCGAGCTCGGAGAGCATGTCCTTCTTTTTGGTCATCGCCGCCTTGGCCGAGCAATCGTCAATCACGTATAGGGTGGGCTCACCCTGGAATCTTTGGTATAAACCACGCAACCAATCGTGAAGCCTATCACCGGGATCAATAACGTATACCTCAGGGTCGGTCCATATCCACGGGCGCCGCTGATAAGTATCGTTGTGCCGCACAGTGGGACACAGGATCACAATGTGACGAAAGGCATCGCGGTAGGACTCCTCGAGCAAGTCGAGGATGAAAACCGTTTTTCCACATCCTGTCTGCCCACATATTATGGCAGAGTGAGCATCTCCAATCGTGAATTGGTATTGATTGCTAATTTTCTTAATTTTTTCAAAATTATTAATTAATAAATCGTTAGAATGATTGCTAATTTTCTTAAAATTAATTAAATCAGTAGAGTGCTGAGACGTATCGGCCATCTTCGATTTTCAGTTGTGCGTCTGTAATTATATATAAGTACACGTTCAATGGCCCGGCTCCGTCCGCCTCTTTGGTTATCTGGATCGTCACACCCTCACTAGCGTTCTAAACTTGGCGTCCGCTACCGTGTATTTGGTCATCGTCGCTGGCTCGCATGTCTAGCCATAACGCGTATTTGGTATTCAGGAACTCCGCGAGGGATACGGCCGAGAGATGCAGGTCTTTTGCAACTGCTGCAACCTCCGGAGAGCGCTTAGAGCCGGCAGCAAACTGCTTTCTTACTTCATCCCACTGCTGGTGCAACGCGAAGACCCGCGCTGTAGAGAGATTGATTGGGTACTCCCCTCGATTCCGTCACACCTCTACCTTCGTGATTTTGAGGTTATTAAAGAATTTGTCGGTTTTTTTATTTTTTTCTGAAGCACCAGTAACGCGAAACCGAGCATCCTCGAACAACATCAGTATACCTTTCATCGAGCGGGCGGGTACGTTGACATTAATATTCCACAATGTGTCGCCTTTGTCTTTCGTCATCTTGCGATGGCGAAGAACTCGGTCGTAAAGTATGGCAACGCGCCCGGCGTACTGGGTTCTGATCAATCGCGCGAGTTCGGGCATGTGACCATGTCGTACTCCAGCGAAACATTATCGATCGTATACGTCGATAACATGTCGGTGGTTATGAGAACTCGGCTGTAGTCGTTGAACGTTAGTTCGTATTCGAGGCGGTCAGCCAAAGCACTCTGATAGTAGGGCATGTGACTCTCTAGCAACTCAAAGTCGAGCGGGATGTAGAAGCGGTTGCCGTAAGCGCCCGCGACCGCGTTGTCGCTAGCGTTGTTATCTACCTTGTTACCAGCCCCGATTCTTAGTTTGGTTACGTTCTTATTTTTGCTGGTGTCAATACCCTGATAGACAGCGTTTTCGCGCTCTTGCGCCGTCTTCCATAGGTCCTGATAACAATGGTAGATGTCGCTGTCATCGATTGACATCACCTCATTACCAGAAATCTTTATCATGGTCTTCTTGACGATGGCGCGACCCAGGTTCTGAACGACGGTTCGGTCCTCGTCCGTCGACGTCAGCGAAATAGTGAAAGCGAGGCGAACAGTCCCCGGCACAATGACGTCGTTAGCTCCGAGGTTGGGGAAGCGGACCAAGAGCTGCTGGTTCTGGTCGATCGTCGATGGGTTGTTCGTAATAACGACACTCTGTCTCACGCCTTTTGCCCCGAGGGGCTCACGCAGTCTGCGGTATGGATTGAGTTTGCGACCGTATTGACTCGAAGACATAATTTAGTGAAACTATATTAAACCCGTATGCTTTTGTCTTTAATACATAATTAATTTTAAGAAAATTATAAATATGGCTGATTACGATAATGAAATGTATGATATCGGCAGAGACGATTACCTCGATGCGGATGATGATGACATAGATGATGATAATGACGAAACACCCTTGATACAGCCTCCAGTTCCAATCCAATCGCAATCGTGGGAATTCGGTGGCGCTACCAGCAGCGTTGGTCAAAGTCGGGAATTACTCGCGGGAGATGTAAACGACTACTACAACAGTTTAGCAGAAATCGGTCTGGTCCCATCTGTCGGTCGCAACTACTCCAAGTTCGAATTGGATATGCGTGGTAGGTTGCGAGTAAAATCATCAAATATCTCAATAGTTAACACGATGACCGGTAAACCCCTATCGCTAAACACCATTGCAGGAAACCGGGGCGGTGGTGAAATCATAAGAAACGAACTAGGATTTCCAGATTGGACGCGTGGTAAAACAATTATGCCGACCCGCGCTGTAGAGGCCCTGCAGTCTACCAACGAAACGATGGCGAAAACGGCCGCCGATATAGAAACTGTTGAGCTCAGCGAACTCCCTCAAGTAGCCACCGACGCTATTAACACGATGGAGACGACGTTCGGCGAAAACGAAATACTCGACGATGACCCACTGAAATAACCTCTTCACCTCCTTCTTCTCGAACTCAGGGGCCTCGATAAGGTTAGGCAAACGGTCCGGGGCGAACTGGTCCTTAACCTCTCCAAACTCTCGTCGCTGGATGAACATATCGCGCTAGAAGAAAGAAAACTGGAGGAAGCCGGTGGCGATAGAGAATCTACCGAGCGGATCACCGAACGCCTGCAGTCGTTGCGGGATGAAAGAGCAGCTCGTTTGGAGGCTGCCTCGACTAACCGTGAGGCTCTCCGCACCCAAATAAGTCGGATCCGCGAAACAATCTCGAGGGTCCTGCACGAGGAGACGACACTCGGTGAGCGTCTTCGCACTCTGTTCAGAGAACAGGGCATCACGATAGCAAGCATCCTCGCGGCTATCGGCATGACTATATCGACCATAGTTCTATCTTTCACTGGTGGTGCGGCGCCACCACCCGCGCCAGCACCCACACCACCTCCACCCGCGCCATCCGGTGGAGCCAAGGAGTGGGTAAAAAAACAACTAAAAGCCCTCGCCAGTCTCCTGGCTAAATTAGCCGAAAAGGCGGCTGCCGCACTACCTGGACTGATTGGAAGTATCGTTTCTTACTTGCTATCTATATTATAAAAAACGGCCGGATGGCTAGCTAAAAATACTTGGGCTCTAATAGTGGCAATCGCCGGTCTCCTACTATTCTTCGCCAGAGAGTTCCTAAAACCAAAGCGTAAATAGTCCGATCGCAACGAGGGCAACGACGAACGCTAATTTCTCCTCCTCGTGTGTTGTGCTTCCAATCTCGATTGGTGTTTCCGCTCCTGTTCCAATTTCAACATTGTTGATGATTGAGTTAGGGGGACTCGATGGTGCATCCAATTTACGAATTGGGGGTACTGGGTTCAACTTCAATCCCGATTGTGTTGAGGGAGGTGTATCCATTTTGTGAATTGGGGGTTTTATGAAATCTTTTTCAAATTTATTTGAATTTTCACCTCCGCTCCCGATCATGTTGGGGGTGCGCTTGATGATATCCGTGTTCACGTTACCGTTGTGGCCGATTTTTTGATTGGCGGTAGCGATTACGATTTGATTATTGTAACCGTCAACCGGGTCGTCTCGTAGTATCATATTGCTCGGCGCCATATAAAGACCTATTCCAAATACATAGTCTACTGGAGTGCTGGCATTCTGCAAAACGTCTTGATAATTCTGGATCGCCTTCTCCAGGTCCACCCTAGCTGAGATGGCGTCCTCTACAAGTGCCAAGAATTGTTTTTGCGCGTCAAACGCCGTTCCGACTCCTATTATAGAACTGCGAGTTTGCTTCTGTGCGCCGAGGATGGCCCAGACATATGTGCGAATGGAGTCGTTGATGCGGGTAACACCGGCCTGAGTAAATCCAGTGCGTTTATCTAACATAAATGATCCCCACGCGGTATTTACCCCCGCAGGTTGTTGAATGAAATCAACGTGGGCCGATTTGAAAGACCATGGTACTGGTGGCACGAAGTCGGTATTCTTTGGTTTTATTGGTGGTGGTGGATCCTTTGGGTGCTTCACAAACCCATACCCGTTATGTAAACGTCACCTAAACCGAAAGTGTACCAGAATTATTTCTGTCTCCAGTCCGCGTCTTTTGAAACGTTAAATTCGTTACACAGTCTTTCAAACGCCATACGGTCGTATGCGTTGGAAATGGGATCCCAGGCGTCGTCTTGAGGTAGTGAAATACCTAGTTCTTTGAGAATCATCCTAATAGTATAATACGCATGAAAGTTGTAGACACTTCGGAGCATGACATTCTTGGATGTCAGATGGTCTTTATGTGAAACTCCACACCCGGCTGTTGCGCAACATACAGCGAAATTTATTTGGTTCTGCCAAAACTGCATAGGTGTTGCTTTCCACCCGTTTACCGCCTCCATCGTAGTAATCTTGGGCAGCCTATATTGTTCAAAGATGTTAGGGAAATTGGTGACAAAGCCACTGTCCGGTCTAACTGTTACGGTTGGGTGTACAAGGCGGTTAACAACGTCTTTTTGCGTGTATTTACCTCCGACCGCGTACTTTACATTAGAATTAAAGCTAAATGGTTTGGTATCCATTGAAAGATATTATTATGTTTGCTACTATCACTAATGTTCAAAAAGGGAGTTGTGAACTTCAAAAATCAATCGACAACTGCTGCGGACAACGCCGGGTAGGCCTTAGATCGATCACGTTCACAGTTGGATGGAAAAACCTTGAAACGCTCGAGTTTTTCTCATCAGTTACCGATGACGTCGACTTCAAACGCCTAGATGGAATAGACATAGATAGACTCACAGAGAGCCCAAGTGCCATAGTACCTCATGGTCTTTGGAGTTTCGGAGATCTCCAAGCTTTTGTTGCGTCGAAGCTTGCTGGTGTAGCCACTCTTGCAATCTCGAAAGCCACGGGGTTTGCGACATTGACCGTTAAGGGGCATTTAAGGGTCTCACCAGGGTTGGGTTCACTGTTATGATTTAAAATAACATACCCTGCCAACAATGATGGGATGTTTGATACGGGAGAGCACCGCGGCGATACCCCGGTGAACTTTGCCTTCACGAAAACTCTCAGGGTGCACCTGGATCGGGTGAACACATCATACAACATGGTAGACGGAGCTCCCAGCACATTACTGAAAACCGTGCAAGCCAGTGATTGTTTCTTTGGAGAGACTGTGACCTTAGACTTCCCACACCCCGAGATGAAAGTTTTAGAATCGGGACATATCCACGAATTTACGGTCTCTATTCTTGATGATCAAGCGAGAAAGTTGAATAACTATTACCCGATTTCGGTCGTTCTCGAAATTTCCAATTAATTAAACACATGTTCGTAATATAATTATTGAAAATGAGTATATACGGACCAGGTAATTCTTCCCTTGAACGGGTGACAGATATAAATAATTTGGAACCGGCAGAAGGGGGATTCATCCCGACAGAGAGCGACTTTTTAACTACCGAAAACACAAAGGCCTTGATCAATAAAACTATATCGGAGGCCACAAACGGGATTCACAGGAGTATAGCACAGCTTAGAGTAGACGTACTGACGGCGACTGCACAAGTTCGCGAAGAGGCACATACAGGACATAAGGATCTCAGTGTAAAAATAATCCAAGTTGGGGAAGAGGATCATGCAGCACTTACTGAACTAGGCGGGAAAATAACAGAATTTCGGGACGAGACCCATACAGAGTTTATGGAAGTTTCCGATAAACTAAAATGTGTTCGTAGAGCCGCGAACAAAGCGCTTGAGGAGACCGCTGAAAAGGTTCGTGCTGAGGCCCATACCTCTATCGGGGAACTTGCCGGATTGTTGAACACATCTGTAGAGCAGTTTAAGTTATTGAAAACGCAAAAACGTGTGATAACAGTTTGGGCTGAGAAGCGGGGTTCATTGGTTGAGGGGCTCCCTGAATATTCGTTCGGTGCCAAAGCGAGTAATAAATGTGGGGGATACACCATGACAGCTCCAGGTACACTTCTCCGAATGGCGGTCTGCTCGGTTAATGCTAATGGTAAACCTGTGGGCGCGGTCAAGATAAATCTCGTAGTAGATGAGGAAGAACGGGCAATTGGAGTCACTAAACCTGCTGGAGATAGTTCGTGGAACATAGCGGTTTATTTGACGTATAATTACATGTAAATATTGAATAAAACAGCAACTTTACAATTGTATTTGTTATTTTTCATTTCTCCCTCCAAATGTAATGCATACACAATGGCATGTCACATCGGTCATCTCATATATTCACATAAGTGATTTTATTGACTGAATGTGACAGTACATTTTTGAAACTTCATTCCCTCGAACTATGCATCGCTCGAACTCAAACTCGATTCCGTTGCCGGTTCGAGCGATCGAAGTTCTACTGTATATTGAAAATCATGAACGAATCACCGCTTCTAATTGTCAATACCACTCCATCAACACTGTGTCCAATTAACGAAAGAAGTTCAGATTTTAGGTTAAATAATATCGTCGCTATGCAGGATATTTTAGTTAGAGAATATAGAAATAGAAAAAGACACGCTAAAAAATATAAGCGCGCGGCGAATATAGCTGAAGCATCTAGTACGGTTCTGGCAAGTTTATCTGTAATGAGTGGTGCGGGGACTGCTGCAACGCTATTTACAATTGTAACGGTTCCACTTGCAGGGGTTTTGAGTGGAATTACCGTTTTATCTGGAATACTTTGTATGGTAATTAGGGGCGTTCGGGTGGAAAACAAATTGAGAAAAAATGTAGAAAACATGATAGAATATCCGTTCTCGCCAGGTCTAAGAAAAATAGCATCGACGTTATAGTGTCCAAAGCGTTGGATTTAGAGTTTGAATCTGTGGTGGAAGAAATGGGGAGATATGAAAAATTAAAAAATGATATTAGAATCAAAGCACACGCCACCATGCCCAAGCTTGAGTGTACTGATTGGGATAAATTTAGGGTAAAACTTGGAGATAAAGTCGGAGGAAATTAATATTTTTATTAAATAATTAATTTTATAATTTTCTTTAAATTAATTATAAAATTAATTATAAAATTAATTATATTGGTGCAGTAAACAATTTATTAATTAATTTTAGGAAAATTATTAATAATTTAAAAAGAAAAAAAAGAAAAAAAGTTTTAGGTTCCACCGAGGCAAAACCCTTCTGGGTCCACCCCGCTAAGCCTTCGCTTAAATTTCTTCTATTTTTTTATTTTTTCGGCTTAGCGAGGTGTGTTACACTCACATCTCCTACACCCCATCATTGGACCGATACCGCGGACCCCTCCTCTTCGTTACCTCCATCCGCTATAATGTGCAGAGCGGCCAGAGTGAAGTACATGTTGCGAAACTTATCTCACTGTTGAGATATTAATGCCGGCGTCCCGACACTGAGCTGTGTTTATTTCTCGTATATAAACCTAACTTTGCTGGTGAAATAAAAAAAATTGTTATTTATTATTAATTAATTATTTTATTATATTAATTAATATGTTTTCTATATAATAGGGGGTGTTCAGCTTTAAATTATAAATATGTTTACAAAATTAAATAACGAACCATCCCGGAAATTCGTGAACTATATAACCCTCACTAAGTGTTTATAAACTGTGTACACCACCTGTGTAAATCGATAACCCGTTTACATACCATTGATAAGGGTATAAATAACCGTGTGTGTAATATATATTACAGTGTGTTTATTTTCCATCCCGGAAGACGTAATCGTGTAAACCTCTCTATAAATGGACACTTAATATATGTGTAAGGTGGGACACCTAATTTACATTTTCATAACGCGTGTAATTGGAACATTGTCGTCTGCTTGGTGTTGTGATTACAACATAAATTAATTAGTTCTGTTCAATAATATACATATCTTTATAAGCGATATCGTAGAAATGTACATTCGTAAACGAATCGTTGGGTTTTAATAATTTTATATAATACACCTTATTTTCATATCCGATACGCATTATCCGTTTTAATGTTTGTATTTGCCTCTTGTATAGTTGACATAATTGCCGGTATAATATTGTAAATGCAACGTTTTTATCGGAGTGTAATAAATTAGGCTGGTATTTCATATATTCGATATCGCCTAGTGTTCTCATTTTATAGAATTTATATATAGGACTATAACCCCCGTATTCTTCGTAAACTTCTTCAACACAGGCATTAAAAACTTTCAATTCCAATTGTATTGTATTATCCATTTTCTCTAATAATATTTTATTATAACCATTTTTTCAAAAGTCAATTACCAATATAATTGGGACTCATTTTGACTCCCTCTTTTCAAAATTATTTTCTCCAAAAATTCATAAATTTGCTGTCGGGAGACAATTTTCCTCGTTAACCAATTTTTGATTTTTCGGGGGTGGTGGGGGTATTATAGAGGGTTATAAATGATATCACGGTAGGTGGTATCATTTTGACTCCCTTACTACTACTTTATACAACTGTGCCAAGTTTGAGTGAAGGCTGCCAACAGGCGAGCTTCGTTGTCTTCTGACAACTCTTGTTAAAGCTAGCCGCCCACTGTCCCGTGAGACCTATGTCCGGGGATCGCGCGACGTCATGACGTCCGGTTCATAACATCCGGTTTACTGCTACACTATGTACGTCACATAGGACTGCTGATACATTTTCATACTATGTTGATAAAGTCCATGTGGTCGAAAAATTTAATAAAAAGAGTGACTTTAAAACAATGGATATTACTATACATTGTTCCCAGCCTAATGTCACGTCCTTGGACTGAAGGCAAATTGAAGAATACAATCAGAATGTGATTAATTAAGATACATATACTCATACATTCAGTCAGTATTGTCTGAAGATAAACGCCGATGCAATTTAGACTGAGAAAATCACTCTTATATTAATCTTACCATTCACGAAAATAGTCAATGGACACAACGAACTAGATTGATCCTAACTTTAATCACAGCTAGTGAACACAAACTATAAGAGTCATGCAATGGCTAACCTGTTATAAACAGTTACGTTACAAACATTTCAATACTAATTAAAGTGACCCATGATAATATGCATTTCCAGTGCAGTTGGATTGCAAAACATCCTCGCAGAACCCCACACGACTTTGGCGTTTGCTGAACACCGCCCATGCCTTCCAATTAATATGGGCTATAGCAACAAAACACCCCCAAACCACGTCCCCGACAAGAAAAAAAAACAAATTAATTTGTGCGGTTAGATAGGATAGTTAGTAGTGTTAGTAATATAGTGCTGTAGCAAATCCACAACCCACGACCCAACCCTTACCCCAAGGTCAAGGCCACAAACTTAGCATGTTCATAAACTTAACGTTGGGGTAAATGTTGTGTAACTTCTGTTTCTTTACAGGGAACGCTTTGATATTTCATACATGCATTCATGTGATGATCCTCTATTGTTCTACAGCAAATCCATGACACCCCCCCCCCCCCCACCTCTTTCCCCAAGGTGTATGACACAAACTTAGCACATTCATATACATGCATTCCTCATGTGAATAGCTATCATGCTGTAGAAAATCACCAACTTAGTGCGTTCATAAACTTAAAGTTGGGTTAAATTTTGTTTTACTTCTGTTTTCAGGGAGCGTATTGATATTTCATACATGCATTCATCGTAATATGCTATATTATGCTATAGCAAACCCACGACCCACCTTGCACCACTGACCCCAATGTCAAGGTCCACCGCACGCCCCTTAACCCAAGGTCTAGTTATATAATATTCATGTTTTGTTATGCAACTGTGCCAAGTTTGAGTGAAGGCTGCCAACAGGCGAGCTTCGTTGTCTTCTGACAACTCATGTTACTATTCAGCGTGGTGTAGCGAATAGGACAACCATTTGCCTATGAAGCGGAAAACGTGCAGCTAGCTTATACCAACTTTTAATTAGGCCTATCAAAAACAATTGTTTGTTTAGGGGAACGGGCTCAAAATCTATAGGTAGGTTTTGTTTTTTTGTTGTTGTTTTTTATAAAAGAAGCTGTAAATCGTTAAATACAACATGTACCTTGTTCGCTTTACATGCCATTAGTTGCAGTATGAATATTAATTAACCTCATAATTAATTGTAGATTCTGGTGGATATTTTGCATCAAAAGAACACACAGCATGCGCATGAAACTGTACATCTTGTTTGGAATATAATATATTGTGTCAAACATTATCAATTGTATTGTTTAATTCAAACCCAAAAGCTATCTGTCAATGAACATGCACTAGTGTTGAGAATAAATAAGACCCAAAACTTAATCCAATGTTAAATCCGAAGACGCTGATGCAAAGGTGTTTGTTTGTTTGTTGGGGTTTAACGGCCTATCAGCAGCTAAGGTCATTTAAGGCCGGGTCAATGGGTTTAGTACTAAATCCCATATATTACCTGTACAAATGGTGGAAGAAATGCCAAAATCAGAACTGAATATTTACATCAACGTGGATAGTTTCTCGGAGTAGACAATCGGTTGTATTTGTGTCCATGGTCCTGAATTGCTCGTGCCTAAACTGATTTCTACACGTGAGCACTGCGCGCAATACAATGGTGTCATGTTCCCAAAAACTGATGAACTAGGGTAAATGGTAAATGTTCATCGTTCTGGAGAATGTTGACATACATCTTTGTTTATACGTAACAAGATGCGAGTCCCAGTAGACGAAACCCCAGCCATCGCATAGGCACTTTATGTGATGAACGAAAACCCGATGTGATAATGATTGCTATCCAGTTGGAGTTCGGATCTCTATTATATAAGAAGATCGGATGGCGGCCATCTTGTTTATTTTCAATAAACGAAAGTGATGTCATTCACTTTTGACCGGCTCGCTAATTGTAATTTACTAATCCGCATGTAGGCTGGGAACCATTGTGTTCAACCAACGGCAGTACGGTCTGGTTTCGTGATTGGTTTAGTGACACATCGGCCATAAGACAAGTCGGCCCTAAGACACCTCGGCCCATACACAGCACGGTTCCTGGCCTTCGCGAGCGTTATAATTAGCGAGCCGGGCATAAGGTAACTCACAAAACCATTCAAAGGTAAATGACATCACTTCCGTTGATTGAAAAAAAATAAACAAGATGGCCGCCGTCCGACCTTCTTATATAATAGAGATCCGAAGTCCAACTGGATAGCAATTATTATCACATCGGGTTTTCGTTCATCCCATAAAATGCCTATGAGCCATCGTGCAAATTGGCAATTACTGTTGTTGTTGTTGTTGATTGTGGGCTTATATTCGGATAACCTCTGCAGTTACCGCAATGCTTGTCCCGGCGTTTTCGCCGCACCTAGAGTCGTAAGACGGTCGCGAGTGTAAAACAAGATGGGTTGTTTAATATATCGGGTATTAAAATGTCATTTACCAACAAAGTTGCATGAAACATAGAATGGGTGTGAGACAAAAGTAGCAAGGAGAGGGATAAACATTAATAAAATGAACAAAAAAGACAAACACTTTTTTTCTTCTGAACAAATTGGATGGGAAAAAAAAAAACTAGGGTCGGCACATTTTGTTAATAAAATAGCAGGTAGGGTCGGGTGCCCCGAAACAAACAATCGTTTTGATAGGCCTTAATTAAAACCTTTGTAATTCATACAGTAGTTGGACCTTGCGAAAGGTTAAACCGTATTGAATTATTGAGTTGGGAGGGGTGCTATCATTTCCATTTGTAATTGAGAGGGAGGAAAGGGCATATCCGACACATAAAAACTTAGCGAAAGTCATTGTTTCGTATTGACAATGGATAATACAAGACATGCGGATCTATACTCTGGGAAACAGCAATGCCACCTATCCTGGTTGGAATCCCATGATGTATGGATGGCCGATACCAACGCCTCCCATGCCACACCTCATGATGTATGGATGGCCAACACCTCACAGGCTACCCTCCATGATGAATGGATGGCCAACACCTCCCATGCCGCACCCCATGATGAATGGATGCCCGATACCACCACCGCCCCTGCCTCATCCCATGTACCACGATGGACCACCACCCAACCGGTGTATGCAACAGCCTGGGCTCCCACACGACAGTGCTGTTGATCTCCAATAATTCTACACCATCTCCCAAGAAGATGATGAGTGTCTTGATGAATGAGCAGATAGAATCACCAGGATCGCAGAGGTGACATTTTGGGCAGAGGATAGGGAGTATTTATCATATCAGGCTATAGTCCAATTCTGCTTGGGTGCGATAAACAGAAATTCTGGAAGCAGAGTACTTGACATGAACTCAAGTTCCATTGAGCAAGCTATCTACAAGCTAAAATATATCAGGCTTTGCAACAAGAGTAAATGCTCATCAAAACAGACCAAGTGCTCTGGAGCCAAACTGGCAGAATGTACTGACGAGGTATCAGTATCAACATCACGAGGGAAAGAGCAAAATGCTCTGACAACATGCAAGGTCATCTCGCCTCTAAATCGTGTACACACACACTCTGATGATTTACAATCAAGTACATCCCGTCTATATTAAGATACATTGTGCCATACTGGTTCTACCCAGTAAAGAAACATGCCAGACCGACCCCTTTTGAACGTACAAAACTCTCTTGGCATTCCAAGGCAAAGTACACCCCAACAGTCAATTGATGAAGGTTACTTACAAAATTGGTCCCAAAACTTCACATTGCAGGACACCACAGTTGGCCAACAAAGTGGACACATTCGTGCCAAGGACATCACTTTGCAGCGCTCCTTTGCAGGCGACAAACATCTACCGAGCTGCACGAAAGTTGAACTAGCTGCAAGATTCCAGACCACAAGTTCTACAGACACTCGCACAGATGCATGCTCATTGCGGATATCAGGTACTTGCGTTAAGCCATCGAATATGGATACGCAAGATAGGACGTTTGCTACCAAGCTGCGCAGAGTAAAGTACCTGCTGAAAAATATGCTGCAAACAATAGAAACTGAAGGTGCATGCAACAGTGACACACCAATAGGCACAGCAGATATGGTCTTGCATAAATGGGGAGCAGAAATAACTGCACCAACCAGAACCACAGCCCACACTGACGCTGATGTAGCCAGAAGTGGACACACATGCACGACTCTTGATGCAGGTGCACAAACTACAGCTAATGCAACGGATCACCAGCAGCTGTGTACTCTTGCAGCAGGAAATCAATATGTAGGGGTACCACACAAAACAGTCGATAAATCCCTGGTACTTACAGCGTTACAAAGTACACACAGCATTGACATGATTGTCACACCCAAGTTTGAGACAACAGCAGGTTCACACTCCGACATTGTACCACCGAAATTGATTACGAAGGTGCTGCAGGAAGTTGGAGTACCCCATTCACTACCTGGAGGTACGGACAACAATGGTACACGTGGAGGGTGTGGCCACTCCCACACAACCCCAACAACTAGAGCAGAGATACTCGTCTCATATCGGATGTGGAAGGCCATTGTGAAGTTTCGGCACCAATGCTTGTTAGCGGCTATACACCGGTGCTGCAGGAACTTGGACGACATCTTCCCATGCAGACAAATGGCCTAATTTATGGGATACAGCATAAATACCAGTCTTTAACAAGGTTTATACCACACTCCCAGGACCACCACCAAGCTGTGATTATAGAGTTAGTGTATATCCAGCCCTGCGAAGGTAATATATTACACGGAACTCTTGTAGATACGGTTGGATTGACCTCCAGCTACAACCTGGGTTGCAATGTGTGTCCAGCCCTGCGAAGGGAATAGACGACATTGATCTACCTAGTGAGATGGAGGCTCAATATATAACGGTGCCGGTGAAAGAAATGGTAGAAGTGCCTGGCCAGTGGTCTGCTATAAGCTGTTTGAAATGTAATTGTACTTCATTGATGTAAACGGTCGTTATCTAACATTATTCTTCTTCCTCAACGCTTTCGCAATAATGGCGCCTGACACTAGATCAGGATATTGCGAAAGTGTTGAGGAAGAAGAAGAATGTTAGATAACGATCGTTTACATCAATGAAGTACAATTACATTTCAAACAGCTTTGTGATTGTCTGCGCTTATCGTTTGTGGGTAGATGCGAGATGTAATTCCATGATGCCCAGACGCCAAAGGTTCATGTTTCCTAAGTTTTGTAATCCACATTATTGCATATTCTCGTGTAATAGTTATTTGCGACCACTATCAGGATTCCTTTTAGCAAAGTACCAAAGTAGGAGACAGTTTCCGAGTCTGAAAAACACAGGTTAGTAGCCAACTAACATATTACTGGCCTGAAATCGGCTTCCTATCTGTTAAGGGTAACGGCATAGTGATATTTCCATTATTAAACTAGACTACTATCCACCTGCAAATGTATTAATCATTTATAACAGACTACTGGCCATACACTTCTACCATTTATTTCACCGGCACCGTTGTATCTTGAGCCTCCATCTCACTAGGTAGATCAATGTCGTCTATTCCCTTCGCAGGGCTGGACACACATTGGAACCCAGGTTGTAGCTGGAGGTCAATAAAACCGTATCTACAAGAGTTCCATGTAATATATTACCTTCGCAGGGCTGGATATACACTAACTCTATCATCACAGCTTGGTGGTGGTCCTGGGAGTGTGGTATAAACCTTGTTAAAGACTGATATTTATGCTGTATCCCATAAATTAGGCCATTTGTCTGCATGTGAAGATGTCGTCCAAGTTCCTGCAGCACCGGTGTATAGCCGCTAACAAGCATTGGTGCCGAAACTTCACACTGGCGTTCCACAGCCGATATGAGACGAGTATCTCTGCTCTACTTGTTGGGGCTGAGTGATGGTGGCCATACCCTCCACGTGTACCATTGTTGTCCATACCTTCAGGTAGTGAATGTGGTGATATGTCACTGTTGCATGCACCTTCAGTTTCTATTGTTTGGAGCATATTTGTCAGCAGGTACTTTGCTCTGCGCAGCTTGGTAGCAAGCGTCCTATCTTGCTTATCCATCTTCGATGGCTTAAAGCAAGTACCTGATATCCGCAATGAGCATACATCTGTGCGAGTGTCTGTAGAACTTGTGGTCTGGAATCTTGCAGCTAGTTCAACTTTCGTGCAGCTCGGTAGATGTTTGTCACCTGCAAAGGAGTGCTGCAAAGTGATGTCCTTGGCACGAATGTGTCCACTTTGATGGCCAACTGTGGTGTCCTGCAATGTGAAGTTTTGGGACCCTTTTTGTAAGTAACCTTCATCAATTGACTGTTGGTACGGGGCGCCAAGTACGGGGCGCCATGCAGGACAGGTTAATTATGTGTACAAAATTGAGTTTTGTAACACTAAAAATCACAAAATTCAATTCTGTGTCACAAAATTCAATTCTGTCAATTCTGTGTCACAAAATTCAATTTTGTAAGACAGAATTGAGTTTTGTGAAGAAAATTCAGTTTTGTGGGACAGAATTCATTTTTGTCCACAAAAATTAGTTTGCGTAGGATAGTCTATGTCATCTCTACGTTGATTGGTTGAGATCGGTCTTAGTCCATTTTACTAGATGGTGGAGTACACTTGCAGGTTTTTTAAATATTTCAATGCGAAAATATAACCCAATATATCAATGTAATACTTCTTTATGGACAGTTATTTTGGTTATATTATGATTACAAATGAGTGGTCACACCATATAAGCATATATACTTTGAAGGAGAAATAAGAAAAATATTCAGAATTTTCCCTCAATTATGTAAACAGGGTCAAACATAAAGTAGCCGGGACATAGCTAGACCTAAGAGCATTCCCATATATAGAGAATACCAGGCTAGTGTATTTTGATATCAAGTTTATCAGGCAAGGCTAGGAAACGCGTAGGAATTCCGAGGCTTGCCGAGGAATTCCTACCGTTTCCGAGCCGAGCCTGATAAACTTGTTATTAAAATACACTAGTCTGGTATTCTATTTATCAGGTAACGTTTTATGCTCGAAAATTACATTTGATGACGTCGTATTCTAACAGTAGATCTAACCTTGTGAAACAAATGGTATTGGATCTGTGTCTACTAGTTGCGAAGTTACGTGTTCGCAACTATGTGTCTACATGCATTATTTACAGTATACACCATCTTAGTAGTCCATGGTATCTACACAAATACTACAAATGGTTTCCTCAAATGGCCCAATACACACATTCTGTTTATAAACACGACAGCAGTCAGAACACAGGTCACAGCGCGTGTATTATTGATTTAACTGGGGCAGATGTACCATTGCGATACACATACAAATGACGTCAGTACTCGCGGGAGATCTACATGTGCATGAATTATGTGTACACTTTAAATACGAATGAGTTTGTCAACGTTTGACTGTTTGGAGATAGTTGAAGCAAAATGGCAGAATGAGAAATGAATCATCGGCAGAATGAGAAATGAATCATCGACATTGAATGTGTAGATCGGCGACCGTGACCCATTTCTCCAGTGCAGTTTCTGACCAATGGTAGTCCTTCTTACATGCGTGTGCAGAATTGACAGAATTGAATTTTGTGACACAGAATTGAATTCTGTGGCACAGAATTGAATTTTGTGACACAGAATTGAATTTTGTGGCACAAAATTCAATTTTGTGACACAGAATTGAATTTTGTGACACAGAATTGAATTCTGTGCCACAAAAGTGAATTTTGTGACACAGAATTGAATTTTGTGGCACAAAAATGAATTTTGTTGACAAAATTGAGCCATGTCCCACTTGGCGCCCCGTACCAAGTGGGACATGGCTCAATTTTGTCAATAAAATTCATTTTTGTGCCACAAAATTCAATTCTGTGTCACAAAATTCACTTTTGTGCCACATAATTCAATTCTGTGTCACAAAATTCAATTCTGTGTCACAAAATTCAATTCTGTGTCACAAAATTCAATTCAATTCTGTGTCACAAAATTCAATTCTGTGTCACAAAATTCAATTCTGTGCCACAGAATTCAATTCTGTGTCACAAAATTCAATTCTGTGCCACAAAATTCAATTCTTTCAATTCTGCACACGCATGTAAGAAGGACTATCATTGGTCAGAAACTGCACTGAGAAATGGGTCACGTCGCCGATCTACACATTCAATGTCGATGATTCATTTCTCATTCTGCCGATGATTCATTTCTCATTCTGCCATTTTGCTTCAACTATCTCCAAACAGTCAAACGTTGACAAACCCATTCGTATTTAAACTAATTTTGCGTTATAACTTGTACACATATTCATGTACATGTAGATCTCCCGCGAGTACTGACGTCATTTAGTGTGTATCGCAAGGTACATCTGCCCCAGTTAAATCAATAATACACGCGCTGTGGCCTGTGTTCTGACTGCTGTCTGTGTTTATAAACAGAATGTGTGTATTGGGCCATTTGAGGAAACCATTTGTAGTATTTGTGTAGATACCATGGATACATGTACTAAGATGGTGTATACTGTAAATAATGCATGTAGACACATAGTTGCGAACACGTAACTTCGCAACTAGTAGACACAGATCCAATACCATTTGTTTCGCAAGGTTAGATATACTGTAATAATACGACGTCATCTAATGTCATTTTCGAGCATAAAACGTTACCTGATAAATAGAATACCAGACTAGTGTATTTTAATATCAAGTTTATCAGGCTCGGCTCGGAAACGGTAGGAATTCCTCGGCAAGCCTCGGAATTCCTACGCGTTTCCTAGCCTTGCCTGATAAACTTGATATCAAAATACACTAGCCTGGTATTCTCTATATATGGCATGCTCTCAGGTCTAGCTATGTCCCGGCTACTTTATGTTTGACCCTGTTTACATAATTGAGGAAAAATTCTGAATATTTTTTCTTATTTCTCCTTCAAGTATATATGCTTATATGGTGTGACCACTCATTTGTAATCATATAATACCAACCAAAATAACTGTCCATAAAGAAGTATAATATTGATATATTGGGTTATATTTTCGCATTGAAATATTTAAACCTGCAAGTGTACTCCACCATCTAGTAAAATGGACTAAGACCGAACTCAACCAATCAACGTAGAGATGACATAGACTATCCTACGCAAACTAATTATTGTGGACAAAAATGAATTCTGTCCTACAAAACTGAATTTTCTTCACAAAACTCAATTCTGTCTTACAAAATTGAATCCTTTATAACAAAAATGAATTTTGTATACGAAACGTATGCAGAATTGAATTTTGTGACACAGAATTGAATTGACAGAATTGAATTTTGTGACACAGAATTGAATTTTGTGACACAGAATTGAATTTTGTGATTTTTAGTGTTACAAAACTCAATTTTGTGCACATAATTAACCTGTCCTGCATGGCGCCCCGTAGTTGGGGTGTACTTTGCCTTGGAATGCCATTCAAAAGGAATACGTTCAAAAGGGGTCTGTCTGGCATGTTTCTTGACTGGGTAGAACCACCCAGAAAACACACAACGTAATTGCAACGTTGTAAGCACGTTGTATCTAGGTTGCGTCTAGTTTACGCTACACACAATGTTCACACAACGTTGTTGCAACGTTGTATATAGGTTGCGTCGTACGCAACGTGTACACGACGTTTGTAGAACGTTGCGTTCTGGTTGTGTACGTTGCATTCTGGTTGCGTTGTATGCAACGTCCAAGCTACGTGCTATGCAACGTTGTAAGCATGTTGCATCTAGGTTGCGTCTATGTTGTGTTACACACAACGTTCACACAACGTTGTTGCATCGTTGCATATAGGTTGCGTTGTACGCCACGTGTACACGACGTTTGTAGAACGTTGTGTTCTGGTTGCGCACGTTGCATTCTGGTTGCGTTGTATGCAACGACCAAGCTACGTGCTAATAACGTTCGGATGGTTGCGATAAATAGAACCATCACCACGCCATACAATTTACCGAATTTAATATGGAGAATGTCCCTAATCACAAACCGCCAATATTTACACGGAGAATCAAAACAGTCTCTGTAGCACGTGCTCAGCACGTGAATGCAACGTGACTTTACACTTACAGATATGGCAGTGATAAAATTGGTTTCGCAATCGATATAATGAGATTAAATTCAATTAAAAATACTATAATGTGCGTGATGTCCAATTCTGAAGAAAATAGATCAAGTCTGATATCAATTTGTAGGTTCAAATGTTATTGTGCGAAACTAAAGCTGCCATATTTGCTGGCTCTGTATCTGTTTAGGCGGCAGGAGATCCATTGTTTTGTAATTCGCGTATCTTTTGCACCTTTGGCGGTTTTCTATGTGATTTTTCATTACCGAGGCGGGAGAAATTTCTTAATTTAGGTATGATAACAGGGTGTATGTATTATGTTATCGATGTAAACACCTCATGCCCGTAGCCAGGGGGGGGGGGGGGGGTGGGGGGGGGGGGGGGTGGGTGTGCGTTGGGTGCGTCCGCACCCAACTTTTTCGGACAAGCCATGATTACTGGAACGTTTTTGGGGAATGCTATCATTAAAACACTACAGAATAAAAACATACCCATCGAAAATTTGCGCGGCCAGTGCTATGACGGTGCGGCCAATATGTCGAGTGATCGTTGTGCAAAAATGTATAGGGGAATTTGCGACGAATGCGCCATACACCCATTGTAATAGCCATGCGCTGAACCTCGTAATCGTCCATTCTTGTAAACAGACCGAAATTAGTCATACTCTGGACAAAATAAAATCAGTATGTACATTTTACAAATATAGCCCCAAAAGAGAAGTGCTACTTCATGCAATTATGAGCCAAGGGTTTCAATCGTCTACGAAGCGAAAAGCTATTCTGAACATCTGCAAAACGCGCTGGGCGGAGAGGCATGTGGCCTTTGTCCACTTCTATGACTCGTATGTCTACATCGTTGAATCACTAGAGTACATCGCACATGGTATGAACAGGAGTGGATATGACCTACACATGTATCAGGACAAGTGGGATCCATCCTCTCGGTCTGATGCTGCGTCGTACCTCCATGCCCTCACCAGCTTCAGCTTCATCGTTGCATTCATGATAGTCTACCAAGGTTTGACCATATTGTCGGGGGATCAGCGTCCAGTTACAACAGAAGGCACTCGATGTGTACCATGCATACTCAAAGGTAAACTAGGCAGGAGGTCAGGTGTGACATTACATTAAAACCATTAGCTGTATTATATAACATTTTGTAAAGGGGCTTTTGTGCCGATTTATTATGATTTATCATTAGCAGTGACCGCTTCTAACCTGTTGGTCTTGATCCCATCCGTGTTCAAGAGTGCCGGTCATCATGACATCAATCAACTAGGACAATCATATGAAGAGGATTTGCCGACACCTGTCCTTCTCGAGGAAGAACATGCACGCTGGGTTAAGCGTTTTGTCTCAGAAAGTGATCCCGCCATCCTTGTGTTCCAGTGCGTTACGTTCATGCGATCCATGTTTATATCCGAACATTCACACATTGTTGAGAATCGCATGCACGCTACCTGTCACCAGGGCAGAATGTGAACGCGCCGGTAGTGCATTGAGGCGACTTCACCACTATTCATGTGCATCTATGACCAGTAGTCGTCTTTCTTCGCTGGCGCTCGCATACATTCATTATGGCTTCAAACACGATGTGCGGGAAATAATATCCCGATGTGTACGCCTACATCCTCGTAGGATGGAATTGGAATCACTCTTGTACTAGTCCAAATATTTAGACTCCGTGTTCATTATTTTGTTTGAATGGGAAATACATTATACGTAACTGCCATATAAATACAGCAGTTTATTATATACCTATCAAAGATATGTGATGAATTCATGGTGTATTCTTCAGCCAGATACGACACGGCAGATTGAAATTCCGTATTCCACTCAGTGGGTTTCTGAATCCATATTCCACTCTGTTCTCGTTCTGATTTGCCAGAACTACTTGTCATCAGAAAGTTCGGGAAATCATAAATATTCCTTTCAAATGAGAATTAAAAAAAGCGAGTCATGTTCACTTAAAATGCGAGCTGTCAACGGAAAATACACTCGATGTAGGATATTAGTCGGGATCTGTTTAGAAAATAGGACAGAAAATGATAGCTGAAATTTGACGTCGTTTCTGGTCGCGTGTCACTAGCGCAACGTCTCAGTGCTAGGCGATAAACCAAATGACTGCCGTCAAAGCACTGCGCAGAAAATAATTACAACTTTGTAATCCAATTATACGATTTTTCAATGCAATATATGTGTGTTTTAAATGTTTGACTGGTATATAATAAATGCAATATTAGTACAGTAACTTGATCCTTGGACCGGAAAGCTCTCGTTGGTCTTGGGCAGATCAGCTGATCAAACTCGACTGTATCTCGTTGATCCAGCTGATCTGCCTAATACCAACTCGAGCTTTCACCGCCCAAGGATCAAGTGACTTTACTAATATTATATATGTATAGTGACGTCAGTGTGAATAACAAAATGTAACAAATATTCAAACTATTTGGGACCTGACAGCGTGTATATAAACTTACCGTGGAGATACATGTATACGGAAGGTTTCTGATAGTATGTTTCACAATGTGATTGTAACACCTTTCTTGTGATAAATTCGATAAAAGTAAAATTTCCTACACAAAATAGCATATAATTCCTACTCCTAAATAAAGTCGTAAATGTCACAGAATGCAGGATTTAGCGTCTAAATTTCAAAATTTTCTTGGAGGAGGACCCCCAAAACCCCCTTCGCGGAAGGGGGGTAAAACCCCCATCCCGGACATACCCCCGTCACCACTTCGTGGCTCGTAATCGCCGCTCTGCGGCACGTTACGCACCCAACTATTTTGAAGGCTGGCTACGGGCCTGCACCTGATTACATGGTCATTCCAATGCAGCATTGGTGGTTGACCCAGTAAACGGTGGTAACCAGTAGCCGTGGTACTCGGTATACCCAATCCTCATAAATTCGAACCGCCTCATAAATTCGCTTTCACATTCAGCAACTTTTAAAATGTGCATTTTGTGACTGGAACCATTTTTAGATGTCCTAAAAACATCATTATGAGAAAAAAAAATGAAAAAAATATTAACAAAGTAGAAGATATGGTACACAAAAACCTTCTATTCATCTATCCAAACTGGATCAAATTGGCCTGGCCATTATTAAAATTTATTTTTTTGACAAATATAAAAATAACGTTGGTGGGAAGTTTAAATGATAAATCTTGTGTACTTGTTTTCGGCGCGATTTTTTTTCCCACAGAATTGCAAGTAACTTCACATCTTTTGAGTGGGTCGCTCGCTTACTGGCAAGACTTCTGAAAAAAAATATCATACATGTATATGGGAAAAAAATATTTTTAGTGTTCCGCTTTGCCATTTTGGGAATGGGGCCCGTGGTTTTGAAATTGGGAAAAATGCGTTGTTTTAAACCCTCAAATTGGGAAGATCGCGAGGAAAACCGAGTAAGCGAAATTGTCTGAGTATATGCAAATAAGCAAGAAAATAGGGGCAATTGATCTCTGAAGTACTTTGTATGGACAATTATGTGACATAATAGAGACAGTATGGACAATTATGTGACATAATAGAGACAGTATGGACAATTATGTGACATAATAGAGGCAGTAAAAGAAAAAAATATTCAATTGGGATTTCTTTTCTTTCAATTGGGAAAAAAACATACTTTTTGGCATTGGGAATGGCCAAAAAGGAACACTGAAGTCGTATAATTATATGAAAATGAATATTAAAATATAGTATACATTGTACATTATGTATCTCAATATGTCAAAAAATATGTATGACAAGCGAGGTAATTTAAACAATTTAGTACAGTTTCAGTAACTTGAAAAAGCTTAGAATAGTAAAGTACCGTGTGCATAGGAATAACTTCGCAGTTTCCTTCCGACAAGACCAAATACAAGTTTTAGAAATAAAGTTTTTGTCGCGCCCGTTGACAAGCGGAAAGCGCGATATAGTCGGCAATTTGGCGTTCGTCCGCGTTAAAGTTTTTTGTGAGCACCAAATGTGCTCACGCAAGCGCCTATGAGCACCGAAGGTGCTCCCATGACACCGAAGATGATCAAGTAATATCGGGTATTATCGGATTTGCGTTAAAAAATTTGTGAGCAGCGAAGGCACGCCCATGAGCACCGCAGGTGCTCCCCCGAGCACCGAAGGTGATCGAGTGTTTTTTTTTTGTCTTTTTGTTTTTTTGTGTCGCCCATGAGCACCGCAGGCGCTCCCCCGAGCACCGAAGGTGATCGAGTGTTTTTTTTTTGTCTTTTTGTTTTTTTGTGTCGCCCATGAGCACCGCAGGCGCTCCCCCGAGCACCGAAGGTGATCGAGTATTATCGGGTATTACTATCAATGCCTCGCAAGGCGCGACATGCTGGCCGTGGCCATCTCGTTATTATAGCGACAGCTAAATCTACTTGCATAGCCCCGTGTGCCTGAAATATTGCATGTCTGTGTTTCAGAATGGCAGAAGCTAAACGTAAGCGCGAGGACTTCACCAACAAAGGAAGTGTGCAAAACGCACACTTTCTCGCATGCATAGAACTGAATCCCTCAGTGATGATGACAGTACTATTGATGATGTTGCGCCTAAAAGGGTTGGTGGACCAAAGTTTAAGGTAAATTGCTATTACTATAATCATAACCCATACACACAATGACTCACACACTTCAATGTAGTAGAAACTCGGAAACTCAGTCAATCATTAAAAGTCCATACAAACATGTTTTAAGACAGTTATGTGTGACGCAAGTCTAAAAAAAGCAATGTTTCATGAAAATATATAAATTACCTCGCAACAAGTAACATTTTTTTGGTAGCTTTACAGTCTGCCATATAAAATACAGGAATTTGCAATGGAAATAAATGTGATTTTTTTTGCCAGTGGTAATAATGAACTTCCAATGAAAATAACACACTTCCGGTGGAGTATATATATATATTTTTTTTTTGTTAGACGTAAACGTGATAATGTCACGAAATTCGATTCATCTCCACTTGACATTCGACACAACTCCACACAACACTATAATGTAAATAAATGTCCTATAGTCACTGCAAAGCCATGCATATCACCTTTATTTTAACATGGTATTGGCAAACAGTGTAAATGCTGATCAGTCTTGCGCTGATCTGTGTCTACACTGTTTGCATATGCTAAGTACGGTTTTCTCGTGCACATACTTATTCAGGCTGCCAATGGGGGCATCGTCGTGTCGGTGCGCATATAGTCAGCGTCCTGTCTGTCCGAAATGTATGTACACCTTCTGCGTTTAAGTCTGGGTGCATCCATCAGTTTTTGTCGCGCCCGCTTGAAAAGCGGAAAGCGCGATATAGTCGGCACTTTGGCGTGCGTCGGTGCGTCCGCGTTTGTGTTAAAGGTGTTAACGCAAGCGCCGAAGGCACGCCCATGAGCACCGCAGGTGCTCCCATGAGCACCGAAGGTTATCGGATTTTTCTCAAAGTTTTTTTTTTATTCAAGTTTTTGTGAGCACTGAATGTGCTCACGCAAGTGCCGAAGGCGCACCCATGAGCACCGAAGGTGATCGAGTATTTATTGTTTGTCTGCGGTGTTCACGCAAGCGCCGAATGCGTGCACATGAGCACCGCAGGTACCGAAGGTGATCGAGTATTATCGGGTATTACTATCAATGCCTCGCAAGGCGTGACATGCTGGCCGCGTCCACCTCGTACTGATTTCTCGTTATTTTCAGCAACCCAGGAGATCCGAAGATGCTGCCGTCCAGCAGGACAGAGACGTGGACAGTGATTCTTCTGACTCTGATTAGGACTTTGGAGACCTTGACCGTATTCACCGTATTCGACTGGGCCTTGTCGTCAAGTACATATGTACCTGTTCTGCATTGTGCGCGACCCACACACATGTACCATTGACGGAGACTGAAGATTTGTTCCACGGAATAACTCCAGTGTTAACCCTTTCACCCCTAAGTCACTGAATCGGATTGATCCATGATGAGCCGGCTCATATGGAACTGCCCCAGCAAACACACGACGTCGGTACGACGCGGATCTAGGTCGGATCCAGGTCGCGACGTCGGCGACTCAAATCCAAATCGAAACGACGTCGGATTACGACGTCGTACTGACGTTGTTTGCTAGTCGTAGTTCGTCGCGACACAAACACAACGTCGGGTTGACGTCGGAATCACGACGTCGGATCAACGTCCGTTTCCGATGTCGAATATACATCTGATCCAGGTCGTGATTGGTATACACTAAAAGGGGACTCACTGTCAGCAGATCTATCTCTACGTTAGCCTATAGATACGCCAATGGAAGAGCAGCTGATATGATTTCCACACCAACTTAATTCAGTTTAACCTTTATTTGCGACATCTTTAGGCCTATGTAATTAATCATTTTATATCCTAGACGATTAATTTTGCGTATGTATTTAGGTTGGGCTGGGTGTACGTGCAATTTCGTTAACATCGCAGAATTCTAGGTCAAGATTCTCGTGCGCGCGCGTCGTGTTGACAACTGACATGCTTTATTAGCGTCCGTTTCAAATGCCACTGGACCTGGTTCCCGCGTTACTGCATAGCGGTAGCCACAGATACAGTAATACGCTGGTAAACAGCCGACCTGACTCATTCGGAACTATCTCGGATCTTTTCGCCAAAGCGGAGTTCTGGTTAATCTATAATCCCCGAGGTGCTCCATTGTGTTTAGGTTATCCCGCCATTTTCGTTTTCTCTTTGTGATTTTAATTTGAAATTGGGGAAAGATCGACGTAATTTGAAGAAATTAATTTCTTTCTTATGTAAATATATTGATGCATGCGTGTCAGCTAACATGTTTTCAATAACATTTTTAATACAAAAATACATGACAACGCCGTGATCAGTTGATTCACGTTAATTAATTTCAATTCGTGAAATTATTTCGCCCCATCTCACTTCGCACATTCCTATTCATGTGTTGTTAATATATTGTCGCTATTCACCATTTACAAACTGCATGCATTATCATATAATTGTGCCTTTAATGGAGGTCTATGCTTTCGCGTTTTCTCAAAACATTGTAGGACAGCTATAGTAATTATAGATTTTGTCATCGGTTACATACTGTCTTTGTTAAACTATTCGCCTTAGATAATGGCGCATACTCAAAGGTTTATTCGAATTGTACATCACACTGTACATGTACGGAGCCACCCAGGGGACGTAGAATTCTTTTTTTGTTGTTAATTTGTTCCCACGAAATAACAAAATTCGTTCCCTCAATTTAGCAATTCGTTCCCACGAATTAACAATTTATTCCCTTTAAAATCCCACAATAACAATTCGTTCCCACGGGAACGAATTGTTCATTACCTCAAATTAACAATTCGTTCCCTCGAATTAACAATTCGTTCCCACGATATAACAATTCGTTCCCACGAATTAACAATTCGTTCCCGTGGGAACGAATTGTTATTTCGTGGGAACGAATTGTTAAATTGAGGGAACGCATTGTTATTTCGTGGGAACGAATTAATATAAACAAAAATTCTACGTCCCCTGCGGGGGTCCGTAAAAAGGAAGTATGCTGATTTATACACATATTTCTTGTTGGTGAAATTACTTTCTTACATGAGTAGCTATTTATAGAACGAATTTACAAGTTTCATAGGAAACGAGATTTGAAGTTGTAACGCTCATCGAACATGTATTCGGTAGTGGTCTACAACATATACATTAGGCCATAAAAATAAGGACTTTGGCAGTCACGGCGTGTGCAGAATGTGCAGCGGGAGAACGGCTTTTTTAAATACAATGTATATATAATTTGTTTGTGTTTGAGATGTTTGTGTGTGATTTTATTTCAAGTTGCCAGATGCATATTTGTGTGATTTTATTCATGCATATATGCATCTGGCAACTTGAAAAAAAATCAGAGACGAACATCTCAAACAAAAGGAAGTTACGATAAACTCTTTAGATGTGAAAAATCACAAGATTTTTGTCAGACATGATTGGATTTAACATATTTTTCATGCTAGTGTTTTTTATTGATCATGTGGCAAAATTATAGTACACTTTTATTCTCCATGACGATAAAATGCTAGACGCGCAGGGATTATTCAGACGCGGCGATATCTGAGAACCAAAGTACTTTTGATGGCCTAACGTATACTAGTGTATTATTATTATTAACCATTTCAACCCTGATTATCCTACCTTGTCTTTTTCACACTATTGTTGTACTATTCCATTTATGACAAAAGACAATTCTAGATGAATAATAGTGACAAATGCGGCAGATCCTGATGAGGCGACGAGCCGTCTCATCTGGATATACATTGTTTGCACATGTTGGCTTTATGGAGGTATACATCATGTAAGGGCTAATACTTAAAGATATGCAAACATTTGTATGCTTTCATAATTGTGTTGTTTTATGTATATTTCAGACAACGCTAAGACATACACATACGAGAGCAACACAGAAATGGAAGAGATTGAAGCCGATCGATTTTCCCAATGAATGTTTGAAATCACGCTGGCATCCTTGGATACACTGAAACACAGTACGGCCATGGAAATACGTAAAGCGCAGAACGAGATGAAGAAACGATTGAAACGATTGAGACGATACAGAGACGATGAAGCACGATGCTAAGATGAAAAAGAATCAGAAACAAGCTCGCCCCAAGACATCGCCGGCGACGCTTCAGGATACGTACAATTCACGCATTCGTAGATCCGACGCGGACTCGGAACCCGAGGTGGAAGTGGACGATACGTTTATGGTTGACCATCGATGCACCAGTGGGGGCATTCGTATCCGTGGACACAGTTCCAGTTCTCCATGAAAAGAAAAATTATTTGACATGTCATTAGAATTTGTCTCGTGAGACAATTCTAATGAAATGCCTAGGTATGTTTTTATCGCGAAACCCCCACTGGTGCATCGAATATTCAGCAATTTCCATCCGCATGAGTGTCGTCTGCAGCAGGATAAGGGTTACAGTGAACTAAGTCCCTGCTATATGATTCCATCGAGTAACGAATCGCACCATACATTCATGGCAAAAATGTATGTGAAAGTATAATAAAATACATTTGCCAGCCACCAAAATATGTGTTTATTACTGACCAGGCACCAAACCAGGATATTGATTAGTTGATCCAGAGTGAAACTGCAGATCAAGTAATCAATGCAAAATAAAGTTTTCTAGACGATAAAACCCGACATTGAATTGATGTCAGAACCAGACGTTGGATAAAGGTCGTTTTCTGACGTCGGATAGACGTTGGATTATATTTGAAAATGAAAGTTTTTTAGACGTCGGAATCCGACGTTGAAATGACGTCAGAATTAGACGTCTATACAACGTCGGATCCTGACGTCCATTCGACGTCGGATTCTGACGTCAGTTCGACGTCGGATTCCCACGTCCGTTCGACGTCGGATTCTGACGTCTAAGCAACTTTCATTTTCGAACATGATCCGACGTCTATCCGACGTCGGAAACCGACGTCAGTCCGACGTCTATCTGACGTCGTGTGCCCACTGGGGCACTGTTGGCATAAAGGGAATGTTTTTCTTTTAAAAATATGGAAATTAATTGCAAACACTGCAGATCCTGATGAGACGGCTAGTTACGAGCCGGCTCATCTGGAACTGCACTGTTTGCAAACTCAGATATACCGGTCTGTAGTGTTGAAAGGGTTAAGTTGGTGACTTTTTGGTCAAAAACTGCTGGTGGGAACAGTTGTATTCAACAGAATATCTAGCCGAATGCGAACTGTAGAGTACAGTCGAGTGCCTCGTTATCGATAATATTACTTACCGAGCTGTGCACGCCATAATTATAATTTTTGTCGCGGGCGCTTGAAATGCGGAAAGCGATTTCAGGGTTCCCACAAGCCTTGAAAAGTCCTTGAATTTTGGTTGAGTCCTTGAAAACTCCTTGAATTTGATTTTGATTGGTTTTGTCCTTAAAAAATCCTTAAATGTTGAGAAAAACTCCTTGATTTGTCCAAGACTGTGCTTGAATTGTCCGAAATTGATAGTGCAAGCGCATATTTTGTAAATTATATTATTTTTTTTGGCTGGCTGTTTCATGTTTTTTACAATTTTGTATCCATTTTTAACATTTCAAAGCTATTGCGCAATGCTGGATACAATTAGAGGGGGGTATGGTTACCATAACACCGCACCGGTGAGTCAAAACTTAATGTAACTTGGTATAACTTCACTCCTTGAAAATGAAAAAAATACTCCTTGAAAACTCCTTGAAAAGTCCTTGAATTTCATTTTGACATGGCTGTATTAACCCTGGATTTAGTCGGCACTTTAGCATGCATCCGTTGGTCAGTGCATGCGTTGAGTGCTGCCGGATTTGCGTCAACGTTTTCAGTTATCGTATACCTCGGCCACCGCTTCACCAATTTACTTGAAACTTCATATGAACATTCACCACGGCACCCTCCATATTTTCATTGGGTGCCACACCCATTCTGCCCGAAAGCTGGTACGTTTAGTTAGTATAACAGTGACATACTTTCTCTTAGGTATAAAGTATATAAAGTATGTGTAATTATATGATATAAATTGTATGACTTAGGGGATAACCATTTTCAGGCGAAACAGACCAGATTTTTGGACAAAACGGACCACCCATTTATTTCTAGATTATCTGTGAAGATATACGGGAAAAGTGACCATACAGTTCAATAATTTATTTAAGTGATTGTATATCAAAGTGTTACATGTACCTTAATGAATGCAAGTCAAATCGTCCGCATGTCATATCGTCCGCTATTTGGTCAAATCGTCCGTTATTGGTTAAAGTCGCCCACTAGTATAAGATATTATGATGATACAGTGCTATACAAACTGGTAAATTCAGTTTGGTTGCAAATGCCGAGGAGTTATCGGTTTTCGTGCCCATAAGGAGTAAAGTAAAAACAAAATAACATAAACGACTTCCCTAAACAGATATAAATCATGAACAAAGATTACAACCATCCCTCAATCATTTTACATGATAACCGAGTTCATTCATGAAACATTGGCACGAACGCTGTCTATTTTTGTGACGTCATGTAATATGGCGTAATTGTAGACAGGACAAACAGTATGCGTGCCCTTCCAGAAAATGAGTGTGTGAGGGTCTGCATGGAGGCTTCCTTAATTATTTTTTACCGAAAAAGATTACAAGAATGTTTCTTATTTTGTTTCTAATTAAATTCATAAAATATAATGTGAGAAATACTGCACATTACTTACGAGAGTATATATGCCGTATTAAATCGGCAAAACTAGTCTCAAAAGTCCCGATATTCTCGTTGGCTTTGGTGTGTGGTCTGTGTGGCGATCCAGAGTCTAAGAAAAGCATTACCGGTACAGATTTACATGTTTCACTACTAAAAAGAAGAATAATCACGAAACTTTACGTACATTGTCCAATTGTATGTATGCATTAAATTAACTATATCCAAAATTAGTGTGCATTAGATGTCTGAACAATTCCGAGACTCAAAATATAAAACATATGTTAAATACGTACTAAATAAGCAATTATTTGCATAAATCATACTGAATGTGAAACCGTGTAGGGACTGATCATATTGTTTCATGTAGAAATTCTCAGAACAAATTCTTCTCAACATCAATATTTGGAGAAGTCTGTATTTAAATCGGTAATCTTTCAAAGTAAATAATGATACAAACTTAAATGTTGTGCTCGAACAAGCAGATGTCCAACAATGCCAACTCCGCCCGGGACGGAGAGTCGAAAGTGACCGTGCACATATCCGTGATAAATAAATATTTCATACGTATGCGCATTCAACATAAACAAATTGGAAATTTTGAGATTGCTTTCGAATTTACAAGACTTGGACATACATGTCAGATAAACACCTTCACGCGGTAAAATATACATTTTTTTACACAGGAATGTTCGTTATTAATAATGTATCGATACAGCGTTGACTGTTTTGAATCGCTAACTTATCAATCGCGCTGGAAAAACGATTGCAAAAATCACTCTTCCAGGTGTTACAAAGAAAGAATGGGGCCCGAGTTGCTACCCTTGTGGAGAGTTAGCGTAGTGGGGTAGCAATTTTGTTTCTACCATGCATGCAGCGACTGTGCACAAGGTCAAGATCTGTACGTACGTGCGTCCTGTTAAAGTTGTTGGTTACAGTTGTCCGGTTAAAGTTCGTTGGTATACCATCAATTAAATGCCTTGGCGGGTTCGACGTGCGGGCAGTGGCCATCTCGTCGTTCAATAGCGACAAAAGATTTAGCTTGGAGGTTTGCTTAGTGATATTATGACGTCTGTTTGTTTCTTTGATGCTTCATCTGTGCATCACTGCTGTATAATGAGCTCCAGTTATGCCATAATGGTGCATAATTTGATCAAATTTAGGGGGACTTGTTATTTCTTCACCAAAAACAGCAAGTTGGGAGTGCTTTCATTGAGACGATTCTAAAGAACTCCCAACTTGACGTTTGGTAAAGAAATAAGAAAAACACCGGAAAATGTTGTCAAATTACGTACCTTAACTAGAGCTCTGAAAACATGTGCAATACAGTAGTGCTTGATGTATTATTGATAAGAATTATAACATTTTAAAATTGTTTGAACAACAATTTCACAAATAAGCATCAACATTTTCATTGATGTTGAATATCAACTGTATTAATAGTGTGCCAAAATGAATTGGACTGCCATTGTATTACAAATCTAGTCGGAATATATTGTCCCATCATTTAATTTTACAGAATTTGTTGTTTATTTTCTCTGTGAATTTCGTGGGTGGTTCGTCGGGCGAACGCGACGGTGTAAACTAATTGTAACGACTGCTCCTTATAGGAATTACGATTTGCCTGGTTTGGCCCTCTGGTACGTTTTTCTCGTTGGCTCTTTGTTACCTGTGAGTTGAATTTGGTTACTGCCCATTATAAAAGTATTAAGATTAGTGCTAATCATTCTGCTCTTGGGGAGGCCAAGTGATTCTGGTGTGGTGAGGACCTGGGATCAGATCAGGATTATTCCGATTTCAGGACTGAATATATAGTGTTTTTTTTGTAAATATTCAGTTCTGATTTCTGAATTATTTTTGAGCTGTGCTGCTTTAGTATGCCGTCAGGTCGACTGACCCGACGTGTAAGCCGACATAGGGCCGATGAGTTTACTGCTTGTTCCCCGCTGTAAAGTATGCTGTTCGGCCGATGTTGGGCCGATGTGTAAGACGACAGAGGGCCGATGAGTTTTACTGCTTGTAAGCCGCTGTAAAGTACACTGTCGGCGCGACATTAGCACGACGTCAGGCCGATGTGCAAGTCGACATAGGGCCGCTGTCGCCAGGCTTTGCAAGGTCGACAGAGGCCCGATATAATTGTATGATGTAAGGTCGATGCTGTAAGCGACATAGCCGACATCAGTCCGATGTGGTATTGCTGGCTGGGAGCGGACATCGACTGCCCAATGTTAATTTTTGGACTACATGTAGTTGATTAATCGAAAAAGGAGAGGTTTTTTTTTATCCTCAAAATCTTGAAAACCACGAGAAATACTGCAGATCCATGTGAGACGGCTAATAACGAGCCGACTTGTATGGATCTACAGTGCAGCTTGTTATGGACACATCTTGAATGGATGGACAATCTGAGTATAGTACACCCATTCTAGACCATTTTACGTTACTATACGTTTAATACACAACCTAGAAATTGTGTTTACCATAAACCTTTATTGTTGATTTGTACTCTTATGGTGTCCTACAACAAGTTCAGCTTGGTTGCCAAAACGGCAACTTCCGTAATTTGCATAAATCCAAGATGGCCGCCAAATGATAGAAATGCATGATATCCGATATATATCGTATTGAAGAAGCCGTATATATGTGAAAGTACTTGTACATATGATAGACGCAGTAATTTCCATCAACTGCAAGTTGAAACCATATTTGCATAAATCCAAGATGGCCGCCAAATGTTATAGAAATACATGATTTGCAATATATAATGTAAGACAGCAGCTATATGTATGCAATAATACATGTAAACATAATATATGCAGTAACTAATAAACTAAGGAATGTTTTCCGATCAACTGCAAGTTGAACCTAATTTGCTAAATTGCAAGATGGCCGCCATTTAAAGATAATCGTTAATTTTGAGATTAAATTGCCAGGTGTACTATCCATGTACGTACAATTTACCTGCACAGAAGTCTTGGGTTACCAAATTGTTTAATTTCCTTCTTTCTGACGCATGTGAGAATCAAACGCTAATTGTTAAATTTTAGGGTGGGGGACATACCATACATAACATCTGTTGTTCCTACCAGAAGCGTTTTATTTCTCAATGTTTTGCTTTTTGGCTGTTATTTGTCCTGATGAAGATGCCCCAAAATCAACACAGGTATGTAACATATTAGTACATAGTATCTCTATAATAAACGAGCTGGTGATGTTGAAGTCAACTGCAGGTAACTGCCCAACTGTCATGAAGAGCAAAATCAACAAGCGAAGACTGGCGAGCGTGTTGTCTACATTTGGTCTAGGAGGGAATGCGACAATGGATACTCACGACGACGGAGTGTTTGCATTTGATCGTGTGATGAGGCGGACATCGCCATGGTATTGTATGTCCTTTAGGATACAACGTCTGAAAAACGTGTGATCCGTGTCCTTAGCGACGACACCGATGTATTCAGCCTGCTGGTATATTGGGTGTACCGAGAGGAACTGCTGAGTTAAGTACTGATGGAGCGCCGGCATGGGACAGTGTTATTATCCAAGCATATTTGCTTGGATATAGTCCTTATACGGTTTTTGGGACCTCTCATGTTTTATGCAAATGAGTAATTGTCGACCAACGAACGTACTTCATGCTTCATGATTCTAGCTACGCCACGTGAGAGAGTTCCAAAGCGAGCGGTGCATTATGAACGTGTCACTCACATTTTTAGCCAGCTACATTTTTTTTAGCTACAGTTATATTTTTAAAAACAGTTTGTGATTTTATAAAATATTAACTGTCGTGTTTCATAATACATATTTTGTTAGGAAGGTTATATTTTTAGCGCAATGATCGACCGCTCCACATGTAATTTATACGTAGTTATACGCCACGAAACATAGTTCTGATAGTGAGCTAACATTATATTGTGTAGTGTAATACATGTGTTGTTAATTTTTCTGTACGACATTTATATTACAAAATGTTTATCTGATTTAATATAATATAAACTAACATGTATTAATTTGAGTATATTTTTGTTCACGCTCAATGATACAACCTCGTGTCTCGTGAAAAGTAGTTTCCGCCATTTTATGCAGACAAATTACAGAATCGTTTACATAGTCATAGGTCAATGGCTCGATAAAATCCAACATTGGACAGCGAAATGATGATGATTTAAAACAGAATCATTGGTTTTTGACAGTTACATACCGCATGCTTTAAATAATCATCTTGAGCCATCGATATTATTAATCAGTGTCCATTTTACTTAAAACATCCACTAATATATAATGACGTTACACAGCATATGCAGTACGATACACTTCACAAAGGAAAGTTGTCTTAAGAGTTTGAATAAGTATAGGTTCCGCTGAACGAACGAGTACGCCGAAATATATTTCCGTACAAATCCAATAACCTATTTATTATATACCCGTTCAACAAAACATGCATCCTAATCATTAAATAATCCGATAGTGTGATGAAATGAGACTCTCTATTATTTTTGTTGAACAATCCGAGCGCCTGTGATGGCTTCAGTTTATGCAAATTGACAAGGTCATTTCGCGCACCTGAATCGATACAATACACGAACAACCAAGATGGCTGACATCACTACAGACACAAACAAACCGGGAAAAAGGCGTTAAATTTGGATAAAAAGCCATACTTAAACACGTAAGTTTATTTACACATGTTTTATTTGCCGACGATATCAATGAATATTGAATTAATACCCCCCAAAACAATTTCATATAATCGTCCGGCAAAAATATGAAGCACATCCATCAGCATCGGATCGACTGTCAATAATTTCGACACGTTCAACTGCTGAATTTAATTTTGTTCTGAAGACAAAATAACAACATAATACACAATATTAAATTATTGCATGTATCGGTACTACGGTAGTAAACTTCACAGCAACATTTTCAACTCCATTGGCCAACAAAGCAAAAATGAACAAAATTCATCAATAAATGATCATAAAGACAATATTTTGTGTTTGTCTTGAAAATCTGCTTACTATCCCTCAAAAAACACCATCACCCTCCATATCTCATTTCTACGTGTGTTTTACACCAATTACATGATATTCAGTACAATACAGATCCCTACAATTACTGAATTAGTTGCGAACAGTAACTTGCATTCTACCATCCGTATCGAGTAGCGATTCCACTCATAGGCTGCAGAATAATTAGCTGCTAAAGTTTGAATAAAATCTGATTCGCTATTCTGCAAAGGAAGCCTATGTTTGGAATTGTAACTCAGACTACGGACGGTACGGCAGTAGATTGCAAGAGTTACTGTTCGCAACTAGCATACAATAAGGTGATTTTCGTACAACTAAATTTTATTGACATTTATCACATTTAAATTTCAGATGTGATTTGGTACAGCTCCAAAGTTTCCGAAACCGTGGAATGTATTGCCAGACAAGAATGTTGCAGGAAATGGATTTTGGGCAGAGAAAGTGTTCGCTGACGAGGTGACATTTTCTATCTCCTGTAGCGGCAGAACATTCACACTACTAGGGACAGATACAGTGGCCGTGCTCGGTGGGGCGGTTAATTGACCCAGTTGTACTGTGCTCGGTGGGGCGATATTCTGACCAGACTGTAATATATTTGATATCTGACGATGTTCTCCGATAGACAGTTCGGCGTCATAGTGTGTGATGGATCGTATATTTTTATGTCCCGTAATTTTCATTATTTTTTGTGGGGGAACTCTTGCTTTCGATAAAGTGGTGACCGTTAACTTTCTAATACTGTGATTTGTCAACCGTGACGAGTTTCCAGATTGCTCTGCAACATTCTTCATCAGACTGCCAAGTGATTAGCCTCTCCCATGGGCCGTGGGTAATACCTGAAAATAAATATTTGGGAGAAAATGTGTAAGAAATACTTTTGAGAACTTTGCATATCGACCAGGCTGTAGAATCATTTTAAGATCACTATTCAGACACACTGAATTACATCTCATTTTTCACCAATTAAAATAATTATCAAAAAATTGTCGTATTTATAACTATTTTACTTTTCTAACTAAATATAAATGTCACTTTCTATAAAACTTCATTTGATCTTCAGCCTTGTCCGTAATGATTTTCAGTGTCATATGATAATGTTTAAATAACATTTAAAATTTCACATAATAAATGTCATACCATGGCTCATTTTCTGTGCCTTTCAATCGTTGTTATGGTACTGCTGTCAGGTAAAATGGACTGTCAGCAGCCAGTATCTCGGAAGGTCGGCGACTTCTGAAGATCTCAAAAATCTTGACAGGGTGACTCGGTCTCTGAAATGGAAATATTGGTCCATAAAAAAATGTTATGTTTCTCATATATTGTCACGCCAGACGGCCGATATTGATTTCCAACAAAAATATAATAGTTTTTCCAACAAATTTCACAGTACATTGTATTCACAGAATTATATCTCAAATTCAACTTCAGATGTATTTATGGATTTAAGTCGATATCAACAAAATACAGTGATAAGAAACAATATTTGTTCACATGCTGGCCCAGATATATTTGCGAGCGGTAACTCTTGCAATTTGCTCCCATACCGTCCACGAGTAGATTGCAAGTTACCGTTCGCAACAAGCTTTATTCGCTAATGTTTCCATGCCAATTCAGACCTATTTATCTTATTAACAATGATATAGTAAACTTTCTTTACTGAATGTATGAAAAGCAAAATACTTTCTATGGACTACAAGTAGTAGTGATCACAATACATCGGACCTCCGCTCGTATGCACCTAACTTTATTGTGTCTTGAGATATTTGAATTAATAAAAAATGTATAACTAAACAAATATTTATATTTGAATGCTGATATATTGAGGATCGATTAATATTACGCTCGTGAACATTTGATCGATTCTCCAAGTATCGTAATGACAACCGTGATAGTTTTCAAGTTATTCAATTTTCTATCAACAATATCTCACGACTCAAAAAAGTTTTGCGCTTCCAAGGCCAGCAAACATCTCTATATCACCGAATTTCAATTGTCTTGCTTCATCTCGTTCACGCAGACGGAACATTTTTCCGAAATAGTAAAATATCGAGAATTGAAGGCTTGTTGGTGTACTTGTACCTAGAGACCCAGATGAATACATTTTCTCTTCTTCTTCAGGTGTAATGTTCATGCACTTTTATTTTAGGTTTCTTGCCCTTCCCAAGTTTCTTCAGCTCCATTTTCTTGGCCGTTAATGCTCTGATACACTGCCCAAATACTCCGTCTCGATAAATATTGTTTTTGCAGCATTGATAATGTATACTGATTCGACGAATATATTGATTTTAAATGGAGTATATATGATTTTTTGTGTGAAATATTAACTAAAAATGGTTGAGCACGTACTGCGAAGGATTTCAGGACTTTCAGTCCTTTGATATATCAACGTCAGCTGCGTTGACCTAGATCCAAAATGTCTGGAGCTGCTGAGCATGAATGCACTCAGTGGTTGTGATACGTCATATCCGTATGCCAGATGCAAGATCAGTACGCTAAACACATTGCTGGATGGAGGCTTTCCTAGTTTGACCGAGGTACTGGGCGAGGTGGATGCTGCAGTCAGATTTGATGAAGGTAGCACAGACATTATTCACCGCTATGTTGGTCAACCACCGGGGACATATATGGAGTCTTCCCGCTTCTCGCTCTTTACGAAGAAGAATAAAAGTTTTTAAATCAAGGGTCTTCCTCCAACATCCACCAACCTATTACTGCATGTGCAGCGGGTCCATCTGCAAGTCAAAGTCATGCTGTAGACAACAGCGGATCAACAAGCATCACCTGATGAGGCAGCATATATTACTCACTTTGGGTGGAAGATCCGGGATGGCGTCCCCGTTCCTATCATTGATAAGGATGACACGCCTCCAACACAACCGAGTGACGTGATTCACTGTCAGTATAAGATACATGATAAGAAATGCAGCACTGGTGTGTGTGTGTTGCTGCCACAACGAACATATTTCATACTGTAATTTCTCTGGCGACCATAGTTGCTACGAATCCATATTACTGGAGGAAAGAAAGGGCCCAGGTTCAGGGAACGAGGAGGATATCGACAGCGGGTGGGGGGGGGGGGGGGGGGGGGGGGTTGCTTGGTGAACTTAAAGAGGAAGGTGTGGATGAATGTGAAGTTAATGAGGATGTTGAGCATTGTCACCCTTATTACATGGATACGTAGGACAGGATACGGTGTGATAGGGTGTACTGTATATAACCCGCATTAGAGGCGTGGCTCTGCTCTGATGGCTGACTGCTGAGTCAGCATGTAACTCGGGGCCCTTCTGGTACCAATTGAACCACTTGCGTTTTAGTAAGCAAATAGAACAGATGTAGTTATTAACCAAACCAATGAGTTGTTCCTATATCATTCCCTCAATAGATCCACACAATGAGACATTACATAGGGTTTCACGGGTTTCAACTCAGACTAACACGTAACAATCCATTATTATGACTTGCAAATGCGGTAAGTGAAACACTCGCTGGCTGATTATAAGAATTGAAACTGCAGCAAGTGCAAGGTAAATATGGCAGAGGCACACTTTTTCTTCTTGGCTGCACCCCTCTCAAAGCGTCATGCTACTGAAACATCCAGTACAACCCCACTTCTGTGATACTTGACATACCACGTTAAGCGTCACGCATGCATACATATGTGCATGGGCAAATGTGTAACCTAATAGTTATGTGCAGGCAGGTTGTACACACATGGATAGTACACGTGCAGCAATATATTCGCAAAATTAATTAAAAACTGAGGGCCATCTTGGACTTATGCCAATTGGGTTCAACTTGCAGTTGATTGATATACATTCATTAGATTATCAGTTACTGCATCTATCATAATTTAGTGCATGTACTTTGTATTATATATTGTTTCTACCATACAACATATATCATATATCATGTATTGCTATAACATATGGCGGCCATCTTGGATTTATGCAAATTGGGTTCATCAACTTTCATTTGATGAATAATTACTGCATCTGTCATATTTACATGCATTTCACATTGTGTTGCTTCTACAATACGATATATATCGGATAACATGTATTTCTATTACATATGGGGCCATCTTGGATTTATGCAAACTGTGTTCAACGTGCAGTTGATGACAAATTACTGCATCTGTCATCTTTACATGCACATTCATATATACATGTATATATATATTGCTTCTAAAATACTATATATATTATCAGATATCATGTATTTCTATTACCTTTGGCGGCCATCTTGGATTTATACAAATTACAGATGTTGCCCAAAGTTGCCCGTTTTGGCAACCAAGTTGTATTTGTTGTAGGACCCCATTTGAGTACAAATCAGCAATAAAAGTTTACAGTAAACACAATTTCTAGGTTCCGAAATGTACTATTCATACCTTGTTGGGAGGTGGGGGCGGGGTTATATTTTATCAACAACATTTAGGCAAATAAATATGATAATTGTAATTAGTGTGATTTCTTTGGTAAATTACATACAAATTATAATTATTCACCATTATGAGTGACGATTTAATCTATTTAATTTTATTAAACACATTTTCTAATTTCTTAAAAAATACAAGACTACGCCGAGTTTCTTGTGAAATCAGTCAATAAGTGAATGGCAATACATTACCATATTAAAGCAGTACACATGTTGGATCTCATTACTGCATAAGCACACCATCATACACTGAAGCTGTACCGATTTGTAGCGGTCTCCTTTGCATATGTAGTATAGTGTATGACGAGTTGTAATATGCCCTATACACTGTGTTAGTCACTGTATTGACATATGTATTATATGTGTATGACGATTGAACATGTGTATACTGCTCATACAGTGTGTTAGTCACTGTGTTAACATAGTATTATAGTGTATGACGAGTTGTAATATGCTCATACAGTGTGCTAGTCACTGTGTTAACATATGTATTATAGTGTATGACGAGTTGTAATATGCTCATACAGTGTGTTAGTCACTGTGTTAACATATGTATTATTAATGTATGACGAGTTGCAATATGCCCATACAACGTGTGTTAATCACCAGTGTTAAAACATATGTATTTTTATAGTTGTAATAGGAAGGAGTTGTAATAATGCTCATACACTGCTGGGTTACTCACTGTGTTTACTCATGTTAACACAATGCGAACAACTACAGTGGAACCTCTCTAAACCGGCCACAGAGGAAGGCGATTTGTGCTACTTTTGATGGGTTTCATTGTCATTTATCTCCGATGATAATGTCTGTTCATGATCACAAAGCAATCACGCGTGTCTTGAAGTAGACATCTGCCCGTTGTACAGAGGAACCTCTCTAAACCGGCCACAGGAAGGCGATTTGTGCTACTTTTGATGGGTTTCATTGACATTTATCTCCGATGACAATGTCTGTTCATGATCACAAAGCAATCACGCGTGTCTTGAAGTATACATCTGCCCGTTGTACAGTGGAATACCTATAAATCGGACAGCCTGGCGACCTCCCATGATGTCCTGTTTAGAGAGGTTCCACTGTAGTTTTTTGCAATAAAGATTGGTTACATGTTCTCAAAATATCACAGCATTAGCAGACTAGCAGATTTATATGAACTCTCGTGACAAAAAGGGTGTTACAAAGTAATTTGTAATCATTAACTACATGTATATGCAGTCGTTAGTTCTATATGAAATAATGCATTTCGGGAAACTTGACAAATGATTCCTCCCTCAAATTATATACTTTGCAATGTTGGTGAAATATGCTACATGGCCTACATGGTTTGCTATGCAGTTGAAGAAAGATGAAAACTGATGAAAACTCGCGACTTGGCAGGTTAAATGAATTTTGCTAATTTGATAAAAATCTCAATATGTCCTTTTTTGTTGTGGCAATTCATATATGGGTGGCGCTGGAGAAATGGGGCTTATATATATTATGTGACCAGTGTAGATCCAGACCAGCCTGCATAGTCTGATCAGGCTCTGCGCTGATTGCAATTCAGTCAATGAAACCCGTGTTCCGCCTCTAACAAACAGTATAGATCATGTTGCAGTAACGTGCAAGATGACCATGAGCTACGTTTGTCATAAATCCAATAAGCCCGTAGTAGAACAGGGTCATCTAGCACGTTACTGCAACATGATCTATACTGTAGAACAGGGTGTCACCCTAGGTACCATCTCCCCCATGTTAAAGGTTTTGCCAGGGAGGAGCAACGAATCGATAGCGCCTATGTCACGGGAAAACCCGCGGTATACCGATACGGGACCAGCGATCGATATTGCCCGCGACTACGTACGTACTACCGCGTTCGCGTACGCTGTCCGAGGTATTTAAAAAAATATCACAATGGGTTAATATTCGCGTTATTGGCTAGAAACATAGTAAGCCACGGCGCTATAGACACTATATGTATATAGTAAATCGGTCGGTGCAGTCAAAATAAACCGATAAGGCCGTTCACCCGTAATATACATTTACCCGTTAATAGCAGACGACAATTTCTACCTGTGCAAACCTGTATACACGGATCGATACCGTGATGCCGGGGTTAAAAAAAATTTAAAAAAAAAATCCACAATGGGTTAATATTCCATTATGGCTAGAAACATGTAACCACGGATAGAACAGGGTTGTCACCCCTAGGTACCTCTCCCCCAATGTTAAAGGATTTTTTTTTTTCCAGGGAGGGACAACGAATCGAAGCCTTCCATGGAAAAAACCCGGGACCCGCGGTAAACAGATACCGGCCCGATCGATATTGCCCGCGAACTTTACGTACGTAACAAACCGCGTTCGCGTACGCTGTCCGAGGTACTTAAAAAAAATATCACAAGGGTTAATATTCGCGGTTATTGGCTTAGAAACATAGTAAAGCCACGCGCTATAGACACTAATATGTAGTAAATCGGTCCGGGTGCAGTCAAAATAAACCGAATAAGGCCGAACCACCAAACCCGAATATACCATTTACCCGGGTTAATACAGACACAATTTTCCTGTGCAAAAAAAACCTGTATACACGGATCGATACCGGTGATGCCGGGGTATTTAAAAAAAATATCACAATGGGTTAATATTCGCATTATTGGCTAGAAACATAGTAAGCCACGGATAGAACAGGGTGTCACCCTAGGTACCATCTCCCCCATGTTAAAGGTTTTGCCAGGGAGGAGCAACGAATCGATAGCGCCTATGTCACGGGAAAACCCGCGGTATACAGATACGGGACCAGCGATCGATATTGCCCGCGACTACGTACGTACTACCGCGTTCGCGTACGCTGTCCGAGGTACTTAAAAAAATATCACAATGGGTTAATATTCGCGTTATTGGCTAGAAACATAGTAAGCCACGGCGCTATAGACACTATATGTATATAGTAAATCGGTCGGTGCAGTCAAAATAAACCGATAAGGCCGTTCACCCGTAATATACCCGTTAATAGCAGGACGACAATTTCTTTTACCATGTGCAAAAACCTGTATACACGGATCGATACCGGTGATGCCGGGGTATTTAAAACAAATATCACAATGGGTTAATATTCGCATTATTGGCTAGAAACATAGTAAGCCACAACGCTATAGACACTATATGTATATAGTAAATCGGTCGGTGCAGTCAAACAACCGATAAGGGCGTAATATACCCGTTAATAGCAGACGACAATGTCCACAATGGCCAGTGTATCGATAAATAGCAGTTAAATGAGTCATCGGTTTTTTCGCATAACATGTATAAGACACGTCTGCGTGACGTTCTATGTGGACAGCAGACGACGGTTTTGAACAACAAAACTTAACGGTACAGGTGAGTACCACGTGATCCCCATCGGCGAATGAATACAGCGGACTTGTAAGGCGGCAACATGGATATTGGTATTATAATAATAACTGTACGGTCACGAGCATCATAATATGTTCAACTGTCGAGGTGCGTACATCGTATTATTGGTAAAGAGAGCTGCTGTGGACCAGTTAAAAAATATCACAATGGGTTAATATTCGCGTTATTGGCTAGAAACATAGTAAGGCATGGCTCTATAGGACACTTAATTACTATATGTATATAGTAAATTCACCGTATCGGTCGATAAGGGCGTTCACCCGTATTATACCCGTTAATAGCAGGCGACAATTTCTTCCCGTATTCGATATACGGATCGATACCGTTGATGCCGGGGTATTTAAAATATCACAATGGGTTAATATTCGCGTTATTGGTTAGAAACATATTTGTATTTAGCATTAAACATCTGCCCATACGCGTTCCTAATTTGTATATGTGACTGGACATTTTATTACATGTTTCTTGATTTAGCCCGTGTCACAGGGTTAACATGTACGTGGCTTTGCTATAAGTATAAGTTAGATAATGTACTCGAGTCGAATATGGTTAGTTAACAGCGCATGGGGGAAATTCAGGTGGCCGGAAATCGTCGAGCCGCTAGGCGAGACGTATTTCGGCCCTCTGAAATTTCCCCCACGCGCTGTTAACTAACCATATTCGACGAGAAGACATTGTCTAACTAATTTATTGCACGGTTTGCGGCGAAATCCAGCACACGAATATACATATTTAGTGTTGTTTTGCTGTTGTTTTACAGTTTACATGTATTTACCTTTCACCGTTCCAGACATACCCTTCGGTGAGCCCACGTTAATTTGGACATGCTTGTTCCATTTGACATGCACGTGACAGGTGTCAAATTGAAAGGCGCATGCTTAGCTTACTCGATCTGGGTGGGTGAAACGCAGTTCTTATTTATTTGTGGCAGTAACTTTGTACAAGATGGATGCGTCAGACGACTTGTTATTGTCACAAGCGTTGGATTTATGCGAAGGGCGGCTTGACACAGAGGATATCATTTGTTCTCAAGCTTTGGATATTTATGAATCGGACATTACGGATATGGTATCTGTCTATGATGTGGGCTATGTTGATGTTGACAGTACCAATTTCGGGGATTTCTCCATCTTCAACAGTGATGAAAGCCGGTATGTACGTCTATTTATACCACCGGCATACGAATTATGTCTATGGGTATATAGTGTTTTCATTCCGTCCGTCAGTTCGTTCGTTTGTTCGTCCGTCCGTCAGAGTTGCGTTAAAGTTTTTATTTGTCTGGTTTACTATTCAACGGCACATAAAACGTTCTTGCACCAGGGTTAAACACATATGGAAATGTTTGCTGTTGAACATTTAATTTCAGCAAATGGCTATCTAACTTGAAGTTCATTAAACGGGAGACAACTGTATGCTGATTGATCAGGTCCCTCAAAGGACACCACCCCACATTTATGTCAACATTCTATTGGTGGAACAGACATATTTGTAGCAAGGTCTCTATAATTTCAGCGATGCGGTAGAAGCTCCAGTTCAGGGAGACCCATCAGTGGAGACTGTACAAAGCCCGGCGGAGACGATGCAAAGCCCAGTGGAACATATTACTGCAAGGTACAACCCCTAGCCTATATATCGGCTACATCGACAGAAAAGCAGCCAATGGAAAACATTGTCCTTAGTAAAGGCACTGTGTCTGAGATTATGGCTCGGCTATTCAATACGTAATGTGCGATTTTTCATGAAATATATTTACAGAAACTGTGAGACTTTCTGTAAATGGCGCCGGAAAATGACGAATTTTTCATATATATCAACTGCGGAATGCTACAAAAGTGTCGTCAACTTTCGATGTCATTTACGGAAATATCGTAAATTGTGTAATTATTTTCATGAGATATCGCACATGTTCTTAGGTACAAACTCACATGGTGTGTCTCATATACGGTAAATATCAATTATTTATCAATTGCAATAAACTAGGGATGTAATTTGAAACTGCATGACAAGATACTGACTACGAAGCACGACTTGTTAAACATAACATGTATATAATACAATATTTCATATGTATTAAAGAATTAATTACAACGACTGTAATACAAGTTCATCTATTTAACTTTCAGCAGCGCTTCTCCTCCAACTACATCCAGCCCGGGTTCCCAACTTCCAGTGACCAAGACTTGACGCGACTAATATTCGAGCAGAAAAGTAAAAGTACAATGCGAAGCACGAAATGGGCGTACACTATTTTTGAATCGTGGAGAAATGAGAGAAACAAACAGGATGGTAATATTCCGGAATTATCCAACATGACCGCATCTGAAATAAATGACAAATTGAGCCACTTCATTGTTGAAATTCGAAAACAAAATGGAACAAAGTATCCACCCAACACACTATATCTTATAATGTGTGGATTATTGCGACAAATGCGTGATGAAAATATAAATGACATGAATTTTTTAAACCAGGACGATCCACGGTTTGCTAAATTGCGCAATGTTCTTGGAGCAGAAATGAAGAAGCTAACGCGAGACGGCCGTGCCCTACCGCAGCGGTCTGCTCAACCAATATCCGCCGACATAGAGAAGGAATTATGGGATAAGGGCGTGTTGGGGTCCAGTGACTCGACAGTGTTACAACACACCGTGTTCTATTATAACTGTAAGATATTTGGTTTTAGGGGTTCCGATGAACACCGAGAATTAACCACAGATCAGTTTGTGTTCGGAAATGACGAAAATGGTGATTACATGGAATTTACTGGAAAAACTTCAAAAACAAATTCTGGTGGACCAAAGCAGCGAAATGTTATTCCAAAGAAGATTCGCCATTATGATGGTGACAGCGGGATTGTCGAGGTGTACAAGTTGTAAATTGGAAAAATAGGTCCGGGAACATTTTATAACCGCCCATTACCTGGTCGTGACATACGGTATGGTGCTGAAGTTGTAGGTGTCAATAAACTTAGAACATTTATGAAAATTATATGTGCATTTTATAATTGTACATTTAATGTTGGCCGAATGTGAATTTGTGTGGTTAATAAGTGTTCTCATGTCGTGCAGTTTTTTTTTGTTTCTTGTGATTACGTGTTAAATACAACAGGTGTTAATACCTCAGTTTGTCCCATGTATTTTGCCTATTATTATATTATTGTTGAGCACGTGCTGTAATTTAGTTACAATTTTCGCATGCGTAAGAAATTCATTTCGCTGTGTTTGATACGCTCATAATTTCCTCATGTCACTGACCTTGACATGCCACTGCACAGTCATGTGTTCATGTGACACGCTGAAATTATGAGCGTTGGCGCATGCGCAGAAGGCGAAGACATTTGCACTTGCTGCCACAATTTAAAAATCGATATAAGCAGTTTGCGTTAGTATTCCAGTTAACGCACGCTAGACAGTGCGTCTCCGTGAATTAACACACGGGGGAAGTGGGCCAGACAGGTCCAGACAGTGATCTCCGGCAGTTAGCACACTGCGGAGATCAAAGTATTTCGCCGCATCCGTGCAATAAGACGCACTAATTGTTTTATTAAACTATAGAGGTTGTCGAGCATTTGGCAATGCTATATTTATGCATATATCTTGTATTGTGTTACCGTCTCATGGTAAGACTTGTCATTTTTATGGTCATCAGGTCATATAGCGAACGTAAATATGCATATTATAAGTACTCGTGTATGTATTACATATACAAATGATTAACTTCATATACATGTAACCAGTCATTTCGCTTATGGATGGATTGGTGTGCATCCTGATAGTAGGATGGATTTTGTTTGTTTCTTAGTGTTTAACGGCACAGCAAGAAATAAGGTCATTTTTGGCGGGATCAACAGGTTCGATTCCAGTATTTCACGTGCAAAGGTGTAGGGGGTTGGATCATAACATTAGAACTGAATGCATCATTCATACTATACATTCAGTCTTGAAATTAAAATAATCTGATCTGGTACCAGGTCCTACCCACAAAATAATCACTTAGCCCCATCCTCTAAAATTAATAGGTTTATTGCTATTCTTGCTACGTTTATAATAGGATATAACCGGATTTAACTCTCAAGTATAGACACCCGGAATAGTACCCGAGAGCCAAACCAGGTATATTCTGCTAAGTTTGAACCACACCGTTAACTTGTCTCCAACTCTCCCCAACCTGCACCCATGTGGGAAGGATTATGAACATTAAATGTACAAACTGAATATATGTGTAGTCTACTTTTATGTACATACTAATAACATAGTATTGACAACAACATACTAATAATGGACAATACTATACAAATCAACCGTCTGGACATTATTGTTTCAATAACCATATGGGTACGACACGTATTCATTTAACAGTACTCTCTTATCGAATACAAGACGGTAGTCTTTCTTTTGTGACACGGTAATGGTTTTGGCCTTATCTCTGTTTCTGGTTATTTTGTAAGGGTCTGTCACTGTAACGATGTCTTTGGAGTTAGAGGTGACCATGTTTTTAATGACGTCATAGTTTATTTGCAGATTATTTTTGTGACTTAACGTAATGCCACGGATTTTACAATGAATTAATTTGCCATTTTCATCACGATTCTTCGTTTTAAACGCGTAGTTCTTTGGACCACCAGTGACGAATGTTTCGATTTCGTTGTTTGGTACTTCGTCTGTTAGGTCACCTAGATAATCTCCCAGGGCCGGTGCCCACTCTCCAGGTTTGGTTGAGAAGACAACAGAATCAGTATCAGCGTACAGCGCTCTTTGTCCAAGTATGTCTAGCTAACTGTACAATTTAAGTCTTGCCTGTGCTGTCGTGTAGGCAGCTATAACTACATTGATTTTGCCTGAAGTTTCAATGAAATCCTCTTTAAATCGCCATCTCATTTCTACCATACTGTAGTTTACGAAGTTTACTGCAGTCATTTCTTCACTATCGCTCGCGAGTTTGTCGAAGAATATGGCTGGATCATCCACATTCCTCAAATTGAAGCAATAATCATCAGGCTGGCCTCAGTGGTGTACAACCGAAGAACAAAAGAAAGAGTATATACAACTCTATCACGAGAAGGAGGGAATACTGATGGACTACCTCAAGATTGAGAAGAATAACGGCATGAGAGCTTTAGCAAAATTGATGCTTAAACACGCGTAACGTTTGAACAAATTAAATAAATGATTATTGTTGTGTCGACTATAACTCCGGCCACACAACTATAAACATTCGATGGTATTTACAATCATAATTGTTCATTTATTAACTTCGATATATGGTATTGTCATGTAGTCATTCTCAAATTGATTTATATGTGAATACTAGAACTTTATAGCAAATAGTGTTACGAATATAGTCAGTATACTAATGTTATACATCTTGTACGTCAGATGCGTTTATCCATGAGTTGAATTTCTTAGGAAAATGTAACCATTTCACGAAATATTGTTTGTTTCTTCCTTTGCCTCTCGCTTTAATAATAGTTTCCACTTTCCACATTTGGTCCCGATTCACAGAAATCTTTTGAATTTTGCTTACAAAGAACGTTCCAGTAATATCTTCATCCGCGATGTCTTTCAAGCGGTACATTGGTATCTGTCCCCGGAAATATCGCAGGAATATTTTGAATATTTCCCCGCTGTATGTCTGATCGTAAGCTCTGGTAAACGTCGCATGTAAGTGTGATATATGGACATAGTCACCGATTTTGAACCGGAAACGTTTCTTCTTTGTCACCGTTCCATCTTTACGTGATAGATAAGTAACAATTCGGACTTTTCATTTTCGTCTTTAACCGACGCTGGCGCCGTATCTATCGTTCTATGTACGGTACTATTATAACTTGTCGCTATGTCTTGTAACGCTGGTAGATATATGTCCGTTTGTTTATAGTTCATATACCGGTACAGTTTCATATTGATAGTATTGATTGTTCTCTCCGCTACGGACGCTTTGGTTTCATTTTGTGTAGGAAAATACAAAATTTGCGGATTTTGTATTTACTTAGTTTACAGTCACTAGGCCAACGATCTGTTTCCTGATGGCTATGATATCGATGCCACATATGACGGGAAAGACACAGAAGACTAGAGTGACGATTAAATCTTAAACAACATAAGAATAACACTATTTATATGAAGAATATAACACTTGCTAGAATACCAAACTGGAACATTATGTGCACTCGATATATTTCGACCCGTCAAAGCCTGCGAGTTTCTCTGGACCAGATAAATTGTACAATTATGTCAAGAAACCAGATCAATATAAATTAAGTAAATACAAAATCCGCAAGTGGTTACAACAACAAGAACCTTACAGTTTAAGCAAACGCCGTGAGAAGACGATTCATAAGAAATCACGTGATTACAGCCGGTATTGATGATTTGTGGGAAGCAGACTTGTTCGATATATCAAAATATTCTAAAGACAATGACGGCATTACTTTTCATTCTACTGGTTGTAGAATGTATTCTCAAAATATATATGGCTTAGACCGTTGACACATAATACTGGTGCTTCTGTTAGTACGGGGCTTTTCGAGATATATTTGCCGAAGGACGAATCGCGAGACGACTATCCACTGATAAAGGTCAAGAATTCCGCGCTAAACTTGTCCAAGATATAATGAAAAAAGAAAAAAGAACAAAATTTTGTATTTTCCTACACAAAATGAAACCAAAGCGTCCGTAGCGGAGAGAACAATCAATACTATCAATACTATCAATACTATCAATATGAAACTGTACCGGTATATGAACTATAAACAAACGGACATATATCTACCAGCGTTACAAGACATAGCGACAAGTTATAATAGTACCGTACATAGAACGATAGATACGGCGCCAGCGTCGGTTAAAGACGAAAATGAAAAGTCCGAATTGTTACTTATCTATCACGTAAAGATGGAACAGTGACAAAGAAGAAACGTTTCCGGTTCAAAATCGGTGACTATGTCCATATATCACACTTACATGCGACGTTTACCAGAGCTTACGATCAGACATACAGCGGGGAAATATTCAAAATATTCCTGCGATATTTCCGGGGACAGATACCAATGTACCGCTTGAAAGACATCGCGGATGAAGATATTACTGGAACGTTCTTTGAAAGCGAAATTCAAAAGATTTCTGTGAATCAGGACCAAATGTGGAAAGTGGAAACTATTATTAAAGCGAGAGGCAAAGGAAGAAACAAACAATATTTCGTGAAATGGTTACATTTTCCTAAGAAATTCAATTCATGGATAAACGCATCTGACGTACAAGATGTATAACATTAGTATACTGACTATATTCGTAACACTATTTGCTATAAAGTTCTAGTATTCACATATAAATCAATTTGAGAATGACTACATGACAATACCATATATCGAAGTTAATAAATGAACAATTATGATTGTAAATACCATCGAATGATTATAGTTGTGTGGCCGGAGTTATAGACGACACAACAATAATCATTTATTTAATTTGTTCAAACGTTACGCGTGTTTAAGCATCAATTTTGCTAAAGCTCTTATGCCTTTATTCTTCTCAATCTTGTGGTAGTCCATCAGTATTCCCTCCTTCTCGTGATAGAGTTGTATATACTCTTTCTTTTGTTCTTCGGTTGTACACCACTGAGGCCAGCCTGATGATTCTTGCTTCAATTTGAGGAATGTGGATGATCCAGCCATATTCTTCGACAAACTCGCGAGCGATAGTGAAATTACTGCAGTAAACTTCGTAAACTACAGTATGGTAGAAATGAGATGGCGATTTAAAGAGGATTTCATTGAAACTTCAGGCAAAATCAATGTAGTTATAGCTGCCTACACGACAGCACAGGCAAGACTTAAATTGTAGTTATCTAGACATACTTGGACAAAGAGCGCTGTACGCTGATACTGATTCTGTTGTCTTCTCAACCAAACCTGGAGAGTGGGCACCGGCCCTGGGAGATTATCTAGGTGACCTAACAGACGAAGTACCAAACAACGAAATCGAAACATTCGTCACTGGTGGTCCAAAGAACTACGCGTTTAAAACGAAGAATCGTGATGAAAATTGCAAATTAATTCATTGTAAAATCCGTGGCATTACGTTAAATCACAAAAATAATCTGCAAATAAACTATGACGTCATTAAAAACATGGTCACCTCTAACTCCAAAGACATCGTTACAGTGACAGACCCTTACAAAATAACCAGAAACAGAGATAAGGCCAAAATCATTACCGTGTCACAAAAGAAAGACTACCGTCTTGTATTCGATAAGAGAGTACTGTTAAATGAATACGTGTCGTACCAATATGGTTATTGAAACAATAATGTCCAGACGGTTGATTTGTATAGTATTGTCCATTATTAGTATGTTGTTGTCAATACTATGTTATTAGTATGTAAATAAAAGTAGAATACACATATATTCAGTTTGTACATTTAATGTTCATAATCCTTCCCACATAGGTGCAGGTTGGGGAGAGTTGGAGACAAGTTAACGGTGTGGTTCAAACTTAGCAGAATATACCTGGTTTTGGCTCTCGGGTACTATTCCGGCTGTCTGTACTTGAGAGTTGAATCCGGTTATATCCTATTATAAATGTAGCAAGAATAGCAATAAACCTATTAATTTTAGAGGATGGGGCTAAGTGATTATTGTGTGGGTAGGACCTGGTACCAGATCAGATTATTTTAATTTCAAGACTGAATATGTATAGTATGAATGATAGCATTCAGTTCTAATGTTATGATCCAACCCCCTACACCTTTGCACGTGAAATACTGGAATCGAACCTGTTGATCCCGCCAAAAATGACCTTATTTCTTGCTGTGCCGTTAAACACTAAGAAACAAACAAAATCCATCCTACTATCAGGATGCACACCAATCCATCCATAAGCGAAATGACTGGTTACATGTATATGAAGTTAATCATTTGTATATGTAATACATACACGAGTACTTATAATATGCCTATTTACGTTCACTATATGACCATAAAAATGACAAGTCTTACCATGAGACGGTACACACAATACAAGATATACGCATAAATATAGCATTGCCAAATGCTCGACAACCTCTATAGTTTAATAAAACAATAAGTGCGTCTTATAGCAAAGCCACGTACATGTTAACCCTGTGACACGGGCTAAATCAAGAAACATGTAATAAAATGTCCAGTCACATATACAAATTAGGAACGCGTATGGGCAGATGTTTAATGCTAAATACAAATATATTTCTAACCAATAACGCGAATATTAACCTATTGTGATATTTTAAATACCCCGGCATCAACGGTATCGATCCGTATATCGAATACGGGTAGAAATTGTCGTCTGCTATTAACGGGTATAAGACGGGTGAACGCCCTTATCGACCGATACGGTGAATTTACTATATACATATAGTAATTAAGTGTCCTATAGAGCCATGCCTTACTATGTTTCTAGCCAATAACGCGAATATTAACCCATTGTGATATTTGTTAACGGGTCCACAGCGGCTCTCTTTACCAATACTACGATGTGCGCACCTCGACAGTTGAACATAGTATGATGCTCGCGACCGTAGTTATTATTATAATACCAATATCCATTTTACCGCCTTACAAGTCCGCTGTATTCATTCGCCGATGGGGATCACGTGGTACTCACCTGTACCGTTAAGTTTTGTTGTTCAAAACCGTCGTCTGCTGTCCACATAGAACGTCACGCAGACGTGTCTATACATGTTATGCGAAAAAACCGATGACTCATTCAACTGCTATTTATCGATACACTGGCCATTGTGGACATTGTCGTCTGCTATTAACGGGTATATTACGCCCTTATCGGTTGTTTGACTGCACCGACCGATTTACTATATACATATAGTGTCTATAGCGTTGTGGCTTACTATGTTTCTAGCCAATAATGCGAATATTAACCCATTATGATATTTTTTTAAATACCCCGGCATCACCGGTATCGATCCGTGTATACAGGTTTGCACAGGTAGAAATTGTCGTCTGCTATTAACGGGTATATTACGGGTGAACGGCTTTATCGGTTTATTTTGACTGCACTGACCGATTTACTATATACATATAGTGTCTATAGCGCCGTGGCTTACTATGTTTCTAGCCAATAACGCGAATATTAACCCATTGTGATATTTTTAAATACCCCGGTCAGCGTACGCGAACGCGGTAGTACGTACGTAGTCGCGGGCAATATCGATCGCTGGTCCCGTATCGGTATACCGCGCATTACTCGTACAATGGGTATTTTAACCAGATTAAACCCTCACATACAAGAATGCCAAAGGCGTACCTGAGGGCCAAACCAGTAGCCGATTTCACCAACATTGCAAAGTATACTTTTCTAGCAAAGTATACTTAATTTTAATCATTTATTTTTCCTGAAATGCATTATTTCATATAGAACTAACGACTGCATATACTTGATGATTACCAGGTATGCAGACTTATTAGACTGAATTTATTACATTATCATAATGCAATAAATTCAGTTTAATAAAAATTAAGAAATTGATCCTAGAATTGAAAATTTCTCCCTCAAAGTATACTTTGCTAGAAAACTATACTTTGCAATGTTGGTGAAATGGGCTACAGGTCTCCATTCGGGATACCGGTAAGGATGAATCCCGATCGTTAACTATATTATCAGAAGCTACACTAATCATAAGTGCAGTGATCCAGTCTGATCAGTGTTTATGCTGTTCACCATTTGGATATTGAAGTTGTAGGGTGTGAATGTGCTGGACGAATTATTTCCCCAATATTAAAATGCTGTGTGCTCCCTATTGGCGGCCGGCGACCCACATGTAAACATGTTTGAATCACAGGTTGATGTAACGGACCGAGGTCTATAAATACATTAAATATGCCTAAAAGCATCAATAAATGAAGAAAAAAAAATAAGCTAACCATTTCTATCATTTCTCGGGAAGCCATGTTTTCCATTCACCGTGGGCTTCCCCGATGACGTCATCGCTAAACGTACAGTCGTTGTTACACTATATATGATTGGCCGATAACCACGGAAGGCAAGTCGCCAGCGCGCATATACCGGGAACAAGATAAGAAAACCAACCAAAAAGATCATTACAATAAGATGACGTCACACGGAATTCCGGATGAACATAGATTGGAAAACATGGCTTCCCGAGAAATGATAGAAATGTCTGTGCGATTAAATTGTCTGTCGTGACGCACAGGACGGGTATACATGTAGGTTTGATAAAATATTCGATTGGAAACAATGTTTTCTCTATGCAAAATGTTTCTTTACGGGCCGGGACGACATAAAAGTGTTTACGATGGTTACTCCTTTATATAGCAGTATTGGGGCTCGGAAATGTGTCCGTTCTTTCATGACCTAGCAATGATGATAATTTTTTAAAAACAAAACAATCGATACTTCGAAAACGCGTTGACATAGCGCATTGGGGAATATATCGTTGCGGAATACTAACATTGTCCCAACTTCTACAATAGGTGACAATGATATAACTCGGTTGACGTTTCGTGAGAGTCCGTTGTCTCGAGGCCGTCCGGGTTCGGCCTATTAAAAACTTCGTAACCTTCAATAGATGGAGTATATGGAGAGTAAAAAAAAGTTTTTTAGCTTATTTTTTTTCTACATTTATTGATGCTTTTATGCATATTTAATGTATTTATAGACCTCGGTCCGTTACTTCAACCTGTGGTTTGAATAGTAAGCTCAAATAATCTGTACGTATTGTATTGATGCAAACATGTAATTAATGACATTACTGTCTCATGTATTGAATGCCATCCATAACACGTGTATGGATAACCCTGCTCGTGCAATATTATCATTATGTGCTTCACAAAGACGGTATTTAAAACTTGTATCTAGATGCAGAGTATTCGAATTGTATGCCGTCAGCTTTCGATTTCGTATCCGAGAGTAGCAACATATTCGGAATCTACATCCAGTATACACCTGGCCATCTGCCATAACTCTATTTACGACAGAGGTCGGAGGTGGAAACGAAATGGCCTGTGTGTAGACTACTGATAAATGTACTGCTTAAACTGTCAGCAACATATCATCCTAAATACACATATCTATAATAATACTATGTAGGTAGACCATGTACATTTATGTTTAAGATGTCCACTGGGTCGAACATGCTCTTGAGAAAACTATCTAAGCATGTTGTCCTCACAAATATATTAAATCGTAATTACACATAAAACATATATTTCCAAACCAATGTTTATGTTTTCAGCCAGTCGTTATACTTATACAGTTTGAATAGTAATTATACCCCCGCAACGAGTTGTGGGGGGTTTACTGGAGTCAGGTTGTCCGTGCGTCCGTGCGTCCGTAAACTTAACATCAGAGAAATATTGTTATAACTTCTATTTCCTTCATCAAAAATCCTTAATATTTCACACATGCATTCCTGTAAGACTCTACTACCATGCTGTGCAAAATCCACGACCGTTCAACCCCCGCTGATCCCAAGGTCAAGGTCAAATACTTAGTCTCTTTACTTAACATCAGAGAAATATTGTTATAACTTCTATTTCCTTCATCTAAAATTCTTAATATTTCACACATGCATTCCTGTAAGGCTCTACTACCATGCTGTGAAAAATCCACGACCGTCCAACCCCCGCTGATCCCATTGTCAAGGTCAAATACTTAGTCTCTTTACTTAACATCAGAGAAATATTGTTATAACTTCTATTTCCTTCATCTAAAATGCTTAATATTTCACACATGCATTCCTGTAAGGCTCTACTACCATGCTGTGCCAAATCCACGACCGTCCAACCCCCGCTGATCCCATGGTTAAGGTCAAATACTTAGGTCTCTTTACAAAACTTAACATCAGAGAAATATTGTTATAACTTCTTTCCTTCATCTAAAATGCTTAATATTTCACACATGCATTCCTGTAAGGCTCTACTACCATGCTGTGCCAAATCCACGACCGTCCAACCCCCGCTGATCCCATGGTCAAGGTCAAATACTTAGTCTCTTTACAAAACTTAACATCAGAGAAATATTGTTATAACTTCTAATTCCTTCATCTAAAATGCTTAATATTTCACACATGCATTCCTGTAAGGCTCTACTACCATGCTGTGCCAAATCCATGACTGTCCAACCGCCGCTGATTCCAAGGTCAAGGTCAAATACTTAGTCTCTTTACAAAACCTAACATCAAAGAAATATTGTTATAACTTCTATTTCTTTCATCTAAAGTGCTTAATATTTCACACATGCATTCCTGTAAGGCTCTACTACCATGCTGTGCCAAATCCATGACCGTCGAACCCCCGCGGATCACATGGTCAAGGTCAAATACTTAGTCTCTTTACAAAACTTAACATCAAAGAAATATTGTTATAACTTCTATTTCCTTCATCTAAAATGCTTAATATTTCACACATGCATTCCTGTAAGGCTCTACTACCATGCTGTGCCAAATCCACGACCGTCCAACCGCCGCTTATCCCATGGTCAAGATCAAATACATAGTCTCTTTACAAAACTTAACATCAAAGAAATATTGTTATAACTTCTATTTCCTTCATCTAAAATGCTTAATATTTCACACATGCATTCCTGTAAGGCTCTACTACCATGCTGTGCCAAATCCACGACCGTCCAACCTCCGCTGATCCCAAGGTCAAGGTCAAATACATGGTCTCTTTACAAAACTTAACATCAGAGAAATATGTTATAACTTCATCTAAAATTCTTAATATTTCATGCATGCATTCCTCTAAGGCTCTACTATCATGCTGTGACATATCCCCGCTGATCGCAAGGTCAAGATCACAAACTTAGTCTCTTTAGGTCACAAGCCCACACTTGGAAAATTTTACATATTTAGGGGTACCTGGGCCCAAGCGGGGGGTATTCCGTAAGCCTCGCTTATTGACCAATCTAGTTTATCTTGAGTAGCCATTGTGTCATTTCATGATGTTGTATTGTATTTACTTCAGGTTGTCATAACTATGTGACTGGAGTGAATACACGAATATAGCATAACCTACTATAAATTATGTGAATTTGCCTCAGGCAATATATTATAAGGTTAATTAACTGAATACAGTGGAACCCCTTTAAACCGAACACTCGGGGAAAATATAGATGTTTACCTTAGGTGTGTTCGCTGTTATGTATCTCTGATTACAATGCTTTTCGTGATTGCAAAACACTAGAATGTATCATGAAGTGCTCACATATCTGATTTACAGTGGAACATCTCCAAACCGGACACCCTGGGGGCCTCCCAGGGTGTCCGGTTTGGAGAGGTTCCACAGTATCATCCGAATTTTGGAAAAATATAGGGCCGGTGGGAGGCTTTTATTTCTTATTGAAATTTGATGTAATTATTGCTAAAACAATCAATAACAATTTTTCTTCACATATATACAGATAGAAAAATAATCTAGCATTATTTTAAGGGCTGGTGAGGAAAATATTCAGTAAATTAATTGTATGGCGTAAAGGTTTTGGAATTTACATCGCCCATGAAAAGAATTTGGGGTCCCGGGAGGGGAAATATTTGAGACTTAATCACACAATACCGAATCTACCTATAGCGTGGACGTCGTTAGTCACGGTTATATCGAATGACATCGTTAGATTTATGACGCATGACAAGCGATTGACGTCAAAACATGCACGTTCAAACAATTCAGTTCAGTACGTGGTATATAGTAAATATATGGTTACTGCCGTCGAATATCAAATATATTCGGTTGAGCCTTAGACAGCTTTATTGGGGCGAGCTTTAGCGAGCCCCAATATAGTTGTCGTGGTGAAACCAAATATATTTTATATTCGACGGCAGTAATCATATGTTCAATTTATACCGCATATTGAACTTAAATTGTTGAACGTGCGTGACGTCATGTTTTTGACGTCATTCCCTCTCGCCTGACGTCATTCCCTCTCGCCATACGTCACAAATCTAGCGACGTCATTCAAAGCAAAATGGCGGCGTCCACGCTAGGTAGATTCGGCATTGTGTCTGATTAAATCTTCGATTTATTTACGATGAGCTTCAATATTGGCTGGCTTTAGACTCCACAGTTGTCATAATAAGCATTAAAATCATGACGCACATGCCCGTTTCCTTTGTTATATCGCATATAGGTACTGTAAAAATGGACAAAATTCGGCTGAATCGACAGTGATTTTGATTTTAAAATCGGCAATTTATGTACATTAGGCTACTTCAGGTTCATTAGGTTACTTCAGATATAAACAACATTTATTCAACACCCTTTATTATGCTACATGGAGCAATGGTTGCGGTATAAAACTAAATACATGGTCAGTGCCGTCAAATATATAATATATTCGGTTTCGCCCAGACAACTTGTCTAAGGTTCAACCGAATAGATTTTATATTCAACGGCACTAACGATATATTTACTATATCCTCTTTTGATAGCAATTTACATTGTCTAAAAGTCCAACAATACTGTCTAATTATACACCAATAAATTTGCAAAACAAAAAAAATATATTCCTATCGTTTACTAGTACAAAATTATGTAGAAAAATGTCCTTTGCAAAACAAACAAGGGCATCGTTATCACTCAGCTAATGCTCTCGCCGGCAGCCTTGATAATAATAACAAAAACAACATTTGCTTTACAAACAAGGTGAACACAAATCCTCAGTGATCTTGACCTTGGGTAGTCGGATGTGGGTCATATGCATATCAAAGCACCATCCCTAGACACACATTCTGGTCACATATTATCAAAATCGGTGAAGCGGTTCATGAGTTATTGAAAAATGAACTAACGCACACATGTACGTACATGGACTAACACTATATCCCGTTGCCTACGTTAATTGTTTTACAGATTTTCAGTAACCCATTTCATGCTGAGGTTATGCCATTTTGTTTGTGTGGAAAATCCTAAATATTTACTTTATAAACGCTTAAAAGTACATGTATATGCCATGACCACCATTTGAACCGTCTCATTAAAAAGTTGGAAAACCACATGCTCCCACAGCCTGTGTAATGCACCAGTCAGTGGTAATTCCAGGCAGCCAATGGCCAGGACATAAATGGGCCATTTCTCTAAATTTTGTATGACTAAAATGTGTGTAAGTGCAAAATTATGATAGTCTGCGCAGGCTGATCTGGGTCTACACTGGTAAGACTATCCATAAGCCCCATAAACTCCAGTCATATCTGCATTGGGTGCCGGCGGAGGGGGGGGGGGAGGAAAACATTAATCCGAATGTTCTGCCTGTAACTCACGGCGACTTACAGCCAGAACCCAGAACACATAAATCCTATACAGGTTGTGTCATTTTCAGGCACAGTGATCAACTTGGAATTGGCGGATATCTTGGTTTTGAAAAACATACACCAGACAATTTTTTTGTTTTCCTGCAACATAAATGTGCAGAAAAATGCGAAAATTTGCTTTCAACATGAATATATAGTTGACACGACAGTTACATTCTGGTCGACATTATAAATATTTGTAGATTTTTGTTAATTTAACAGTTGCCATGGAGACCAGCAAACAAATCGATATTTGGCAGCGGTTTTCGTAATTTTAACACGCAGATTCGAATTCTACGATGAATTTCCTATAAGAATAGACATGTTTCATAAAGTTCTACCCTGGCCAGTCTGGGTAGGGGTAGGACAAAATGTTCAGCCTGGCTCCAAAGCAGTACGTGTTGGATCAACTACTGGCACTTATGAAAGTCTTTACTAGACATAGTTACCAGTTCCGTGTGACTGCCTAAGTTCGTCAATATGGCGCTTAAACACGTGTTTCACTGTGTCCGTCGTAGGCAGGTCTTTGTTGACAAGATGCACTTGGCAGCTGAGCTGTGGATACTTGGTGCAGAACGCTGAATAGCTATATTGGAATATCTCCGCACAATCTTGTGGGTTTGTGTTCATACCTGTGGTGGACATCACAAGACCAACTTTAACCCTCACTATGCTGTAGATGGAAATTGTCATCTGCTGTTTTTCATTTTTGCCTTAATTCTTTACCAAAACAAATGGTTTTGAAAGCACATGAGAATCGTCTCCACGAGACGATTCTCATGCGCTGTCAAAACAGGTATCTGTCGAGAAATATTGAAAATAAAACATTTCCAGCAGACGACACAATTTAACTTGGCGTAGTAAGGGTTAACAAAAGTGACGCACTGTATCCTGTTCTGGCTTGTATATGTATGATTAGCTACATTATATCATATGCTCTACTTCATATTGCCAGTTTCTTGTAAAACACCAGAAGAGGTGAAACTGGCAGATGGCTGGAATACACAAAGATGGCCGAGATGGCCACTCCATGTACCGTATAAGATACACTAACAAGGCAGTGTTCAAATATATATTATACATATGATCACACAAACCCTATACGCTATAGAAGATTGTATGCAAAGGTGTAGCAAAATGTCTTAGTTGAAAATGTGTTATTTTTGTGAGAAATAATTATTTCTTCATAAAAACACCATGGTGCACATGTTTAATATGTGTAGTAGATGCGTGTAAAGTTACAAGATTGATCAAGAGAAAGCTGTCAGATGAGTTTACTACACAAACTATACCATATACAGCAGTGTATGCAAACATGTAGAAAAATAGCTAAGTTGAAAAGGTGTTATTTTTTTGTTACGTCAAAAAAACACCATGGTGCACATGTTTAATATGTGTAGTAGATGCGTGTAAAGTTACAAGATTGATCAAGAGAAAGCTGTCAGATGAGTTTACTACACAAACTATACCATATACAGCAGTGTATGCAAACATGTAGAAAAATAGCTAAGTTGAAAAGGTAAAAAAACAGCATGGTGCACATGTATAATATGTGTAGAAGATGTGTGTTAAGTTCACAATTGATTGACAGAAAGCTGTCAGAGGAGTTGATTACACAAAAGCTATACCCTATAGTACAGACTTGAGTTATGAGCTATCTCATAAGGATATGTAGTGTTTGTCATCATCAATACCCTTTTAGAATAGTCTAAAATTAAAACGCAAAAATCCATGTTATATATACATGTATTTAAGTGTGAAAGGGTTAATGCAGATTTCCAATGCAGATATTGATGGATGCACAGACAAGCAAACAACATACTCATATGTCGCTGTGACTGGAGAAATGCAGCTTATGGGCTTTGCAACAAGTCTAGATCCAGATCAGCCTGTATATCCACCAGCCTTATCAGGATCTGCACTATTCGCCATTCCATCAATGAACCATCCGTCATGTTTCTAACAAGCAATGTTGGTTGTGATCATGCTACAGGAGTGTGATATTTGACCAGGAGCTACATTGGTCAAAAATCTAATAAATTCAGCTTCTCCAGTCACAGCCACATATTACCTGCACCAAGTAGTGACATGACAGCAGATCTGAACTTTATGATGGCCATCTCCTCAAGCAGCGTATCGATCATCTTTTGAAGGTCACGACTCCATGTCCTGTGATCGTATGTGTAGGCAGCTATATGTGGAACAAGCGCATGCAACACCCACTTAAAACTCAACTTGCCCCCCTTCGTCGTAACCACATGGCAGATTTTCGGTGACAGCCTCCTGAATGTGTCTGCTTTATCATGTGCATATTGTGGGTTGTCCTTTATTAATAATTTGGCAACCATTCCATAGGCAGACCCTGTAATGTCTTCACTGCATACGATGGCATCTATATTCCGCAGGTGAAGTATGTCTCCAGAGTAGATAATCAACTTGTGATGTGTACCATATATGCACACCAGTTGCTTCTGCTGCCGTGTTTTACCCAATTCCTCATAATATACTGGAACAAATGGCTGCTTCTTTTCCACCTCAAAATATCTGCCAATTTCTTGAACATTGCTTGTTTGCCTAGCATTGGACAATTCAGTGCTTGTGTAACGGTGAAGGGACCGTGGGTTTGGCATGCGCTTGGTAATCATTGTGTCAAACGTGTCTTGTATCGCCCTAACTATCTGGTTGTCCTTGTCAATCACATGGATTTCCTTCAAACTGGGAGATGCCTTCTGTCTACTGTAGGAAATAATGGCGTCAGCATACACTCCTGCATATATCTCTATTGGAATGCCGAAGGAAACTGAAAAAATGCCAACATTTAAATATACATGTATGCCAAATATTGCAAACTTCATTTTTAAAATATATTGACAAATTTACACAAAAGTTATGTATAACGACAAATCCGTTTTATAGAATTTGGCTGCGACTGGAGAAATGGGGCTTATGGGTATTGCGACCAGTGTACATTGTAGATCCAAATCAGCCTGTGCATCTGCACAGTTTGATCAAGATCTGCATTGTTCGCCATTCCATTAATTTAAACACCATTCATGCTTCTAACAAGAAATATTTTACGTATATTTGATCAGGAGCTACACTGGTCACAAAACCCAAAAGCCTCATGTTTCCAGTCGCAGGCACAAATGACACTTGTCCACAAGCGCATGTGTATCACTCTCCCTGCTGGCACTAAATCTGTCTAACAATAATTGAAGCTATGCATAGGATACAAATGCAGTTACTGCAAAAGAAAAGGGAGGTAATTAGTAACATTACAATTTTCATTCTTGGTCTCTATATGAATGAAAGTTCAAACAAGCATGTCGGATGTCACAATATACACCCGTCAAGGCATTGTCAGTGAAGTGAAAAAAGAAGGTCAATGTCACATTAAGATCAAATGGTATGTCATTTACTGATGTACACCATTAGCTGATTGTTATGTGAATGTGTACCGAATATGAAGTAAATCGTCTGAGCCAAAAATGGGAATTTTGGAGTCGAAAAAGGGGGATAATTCCATAAGAATTTGAGGTTGAGTAAAAAATTCTGTTACAGACTACTGTCTGTTTCACGAAAGCTGCCAAAATTTTACGGCTATATAAACAATTAAAAAACAATAATTTTTTTGATAATATTAAATTAAAGGAAAATTTAAGAATGAGCTTTCTTTTTATTTTGTGCAATTTGGTCAAATATTGATTTTATTGCGAAAAAGTCAATGTCACATTAAGATGAAATGGTATGTCATTTACTGATGTACACCATTAGCTGATTGGTATGTGAATGTGTACCGAATATGAAGTAAATCGGCTGTTAACTGTAGAAATAGTAGAAAACAAGCATAAAGTTGGATTTTCTGAGCCGTAAAAGGGGCACAACTCCATAGGGATCGAGGACACATGATGGTTATCACATATTCCAAGTATCTATTGAATTGGTGGAAAAATGTATGACTAGTTTGCCGTACAATAGGACTTGTTTACGTCATGCACTGTGCTACATGATGGTGGTCAAGTATGTGAAGTATGAATTGATCGGTGGAAAAATGTAGGACTAGTTCGACATACGAGCTAAAAATGGGAATTTTGGATTCGAAAAAGGGGGATAATCCCGTAAGGATTTGAGGTTGAGTAAACAAATTGTGTTACAGACTACGGCACTTGATCGTGGGCAGGTATGCAAAGTATGAATTGGATCAGTGTATAAATGTAGGACTACTGTCTGATTCACGAAAGCTGCCCAAATTTTACAGAGACATAATTAATTAAAAAACAATATCGTTTTCGATAATATTAAATTAACGAAAAATTTAAGAATGAGCCTTCTTTTTATTTGGTGAAATTTGGTCAAATATTGATTTTATTGCGAAAAAAACAATCGAGAAATTTTTAGAATTTCAGAAATACTGGACAGATTTTCAAAATTAAACTTTCGTTTTCTTAGTTAGATCATTTCCAAGCTATCTAGCCAGTTTCCGAGTCAATTTCCAATTATTATTTTTTTCTGACTCCTCCCACAGCTCCTCCACCTCCTTTTCACCATGTTAAGTTCCCATAGACAAATAAAAAAAATTGTAATAAAATCAATACATGTATTTGTCCAAATTTCAGGAAACAAGAGGGCCATGATGGCCCTAATTCGCTCACCTGACTCCATGAACACCAGAGAAGAATGTGACATTGAGTTCATGTGTTTTAAAAAAAATTTGCTATTTTTAGATGGCGGTCATCTTGGATTAAGCGATGACTCTCATTTCACAAAATCTGAAAATGCATCACCCAGCATCGGCCAAGTGGTTCCTGAGAAAAAGACGTTCAAAATCTTGAATAAATGGACCTTTTGGTGGCCATCATGGATGACATAATCATCCGATTCCAACAAATATTGCACCAGAGTGATCGCCTCATTGATACCTTCAATTTGATATATGACATGACCATATTCAGTCAAAAATAAAATTTGACCCCAATTTGACCCCACGGGCCACGCCCATTTTTGACCCGGGGTCACCATTTTAACAACTTCCAAAGAGCAATGTACATCGATCATTCCTACCAAGTTTCGTCGAAATCCGGCTAGCGGTTCATGAGAAGAAGATTTTTTAAGAATTTATGCTATTTTTAGACGGCGGCCATCTTGGATTAGCGATGACCTCCATTTTAACAAATCTGAAAAGGCTTCGCCCATGGACCATAACTTTTAAGTTTGGCTACCATGGGCCAAGCAGTTCATGTGAAGAAGAATTTTGAAATCTCTAATAAAAGAACGACCTTTTGACATTTCAGCGGCCATCTTGGATGACATAACAATCCGATTTGGACAAAAAATGTACCAGAGTGATCGCCTCATTAATACCTTCGATTTGATATATAACATGACCATATTTGGTCAAAAATAAAATTTGACCCCACGGGCCACGCCCATTTTTGACCCCGGGGTCACCATTTTAACAACTTTGAAAGAGCATTGTACATCGATCATTCCTTCCAAGTTTCGTCGAAATCCGGCTAGCGGTTCATGAGAAGAAGATATTTTAAGAATTTATGCTATTTTTAGATGGCAGCCATCTTGGATTAGCGATGACCTCCATTTTAACAAATCTGAAAAGGCTTCACACATGGACCATAACTTTTAAGTTTGGCTACCATGGGCCAAGCGGTTCATGTGAAGAAGAATTTTGAAATCTCTAATAAAAGAACGACCTTTTGACCTTTTGGCGGCCATCTTGGATGACATAACAATCCGATTTCGACAGAAAATGCACCAGAGTGATCGCATCATTGATACCTTCAATTTGATATATGACATGACCATATTCGGTCAAAAATAAAATTTGACCCCAATTTGACCCCACGGGCCACGCCCATTTTTGACCCCGGGGTGACCATTTTAACAACTTTCAAAGAGCAATGTACATCGATCATTCCTTCCAAGTTTCGTCGAAATCCGGCAAGCGGTTCATGAGAAGAAGATTTTTTAAGAATTTATGCTAGTTTTAAACGGCGGCCATCTTGGATTAGCGATGACCTCCATTTTAACAAATCTGAAAAGGCTTCACCCATGGACCATAACTGTTAAGTTTGGCTACCATAGGCCAAGCGGTTCATGTGAAGAAGAATTTTGAAATCTCTAATAAAAGAACGACCTTTTGACCTTTCGGCGGCCATCTTGGATGACATAACAATCCGATGTCGACAAAAAATGCACCAGAGTGATCGCCTCATTGATACCTTCAATATGATATATGAAATGACCATATTCAGTCAAAAATAAAATTTGACCCCAATTTGACCCCACGGGCCACGCCCATTTTTGACCCCAGGGTCACCATTTTAACAACTTTGAAAGAGCAATGTACATCGATCATTCCTACCAAGTTTTGTCAAAATCCGGTTGGCGGTTCTTGAGAAGAAGATTTTTAAGAATTTGTGCTATTTTTAGACGGTGGTCATCTTGGATTACGTAATGACGTCATTTTAACAACTTTGTAATCCCCCTACCTAAGGACCATGACCATGAAGTTTGGTGACTATAGACCCAATGGTTACCGAGGAGAAGACGTTTCAAAATGTTCACGGACGACGACGGACGACGACGGACGACGGACACATTGCGGTAACAATAGCTCACATGAGCTTCGCTCAGGTGAGCTAATAAAAAGAAGGCTCATTCTTAAATGTTGATAAAATTTAATATTCTGAAAAAAAATACAGTTTTTGCATTGGTTATATGGCCGTAAAATTTGGGCAGGTTTCGTGAAACAGACAGTAGTTTGTGTACACACTGCGGGACATGATATTAGTCATGTACATGTATGGGAAGTATGAACTTGATCTGTAGAAAACTGTAGGACTAGTTCCCGGTACAAGACTAATGTTTACGAACGGACAATGCCACGAGATAATACGCATATGAAAAGAAGTGTTATTATCTAACCAACGTACGTACATACCATACGTACCTGGCCCTTCATAATATACCCTCCTGCCTAACGGCGAAGGGATAAACATACCTGCACCAATTCCTGGCACTGCAATGCTGTCGACCATAGTGTTGTCAGCTTCCACTATGCTGTTCCGTATAGCCCTGTATAAATCTTTCTCACACCGAGTTACAGACTCAGTTGTATGCGGGCTGTAGGACGTCCATTCCGGCAGAACAGTGTGCACCACACATCTGTATCGTAGTTTTCCTGCCGTCATAGGCACCGCGTCCCCAACATTCAGGCTACCATTGGCCTTTACATAATCATCTCCTTCTCTGATCAGATCCTGACCTGCAGCAGTGGCGATAATGCAAGCAATACCAGTGAAGTGGTTCAAGTGACTGTTGGCCATGTTCACTATACAGACAACTGGAAGGTTTAGGATATCGGCTTCGTAAACACGAATTACAATTCCTTCTCTTGTTCTGAATACTTTCACATTCCTGGTATCGGTCGACCATGAGAAGGGTTTTGCATTTCGTTCGCTGGCTCCCTGTCTGGTTCCAGCATTCTGCTGAGCTTTGGTATATTGGCCTTCCTGTTGTGACGTTGTCTGTCTGTCCTTTGACGTATTACCTGTGGAAACTTTGCTCCCAGCTTGTCCATCACCGTGGGATTGATTTAACTTCCCTTTCCCTTCAAACAGGCGATCTCTAGCTGTTAGTTTTATCAAAGGTCTGTCACCAATGGAAACATCACCCTGTGACTGTTTCTTATTGGCAGCTAGATCAAAACTTTCCAATAGCTGTTTCTTGGCTTTTGTAACATCATTTTTCTGTTCTCCATAAATAACAATGTTTTTCTTTGTAAAGTCATCAATATAAACATTCTTACACCTACGCTGAACATTTTCAACAGATTTCCCACATCACCAACATTGTCAAGAGCCACCACCTCTGTAAACAGCTGGGTAATTATATCCTTAAGAATGTTCTGTACTGCCAACTGGACAACCCCAACCGTTTCAAGCTTCCCAGATACCACAATAACCTTGTCATTATTTCTATAGTAAAGGGTTACACCGTTACTTTCAGACTTCTGCAATGTTTTCTTGTGGAAAAAACGCAACAGCTTATATTTCAATTCTGATACATCTTCAATGGTGAAGTCCATCTGGTAATTATTCGGAATTTTAAAATCCATCGGCACTTTTCTATCTGCACAAAACCTGGACACATGTTTGCTTGCTTCTTGAATACTTACAATAGCAGTACTCTGTAGTTCTGTGTGTGTGATTAAGTCTACCAGTTGTACGTCATACTGGTCAAGTTCTTCTTTCAGCTCCTTAGTGAGTGGCTGACCATTCAGACCTTTTGTTCGTTTCAGGGAAGATACCAAAGATCCGGGCAATTTAACTGAATATGTCGATAAGGTCTGGAACAAACGAGAAAACAACAATTTGGACAATGACCTGAAACATGACGATCGCCGGCGAGTGTCTCACCCATGAACGTCAAGGTCACCCGAACGACACAAGGTGTTTCGCAACCAATGTGAGGAAGCTATTGATAAAGTTTGGTAAAAGATCCAGCCAACATATCAGGAGACATGCAACTTTTTGATGTACGTCCAAAATTGTTGACGCCTACGATGTCTGCTAACGTGGGTGACCGACCGACGGACCCACCGAGTAGGTATAGCAACTATTATTATATGACTAAGTATTTCACTGGCCGAAACACGGCCACGTGATTATCTACAAACATAATGTAGATCTATCAACGGTTTGTTGTCGCGCCCGCTTGCGGAAAGCGCGATATAGTCGGCACTTTGGCGTACGTACGTACGTACGTACGTACGTGTGTCCGGCTAAAGTTTTTGGTTAAGTTGTTTGGTTAAGTTTTTTGGTTAAAGTTTTTGGTTAAGTATTTTGGTTAAAGTTTTTGTTTTTGGTTAAGTTTTTTGGTTAAAGTTTTTGGTTAAAGTTTTTCGTTATACTATATCTCTGCAACTGCTTTGCCCATTACCTTGAAATTTCACATGGGTGTTTATCATCATCTATATTTTCATTCTACCCCCCTCCCGTGCGGCCCCTGTGCCCAATGTCAAGGTCAAATTACTTTGAAGTTTTTGGTTAAGTTCTTTGGTTAAAGTTTTTGGTTAAGTTTTTTGGTTAAAGTTTTTTGTTATACTATATTTCTGCAACTGCTATGCCCATTACCTTGAAACTTCATATGGGTGTTTATCATCATCTATATTTTCATTCTACCCCCCACCCCCTCCCGTGCAGCCCCTGTGCCCAATGTCAAGGTCAAATTACTTTGAAGTTTTTGGTTAAGTTCTTTGGTTAAAGTTTTTGGTTAAGTATTTTGGTTAAGTTTTGTGGTTAAAGTTTTTGGTTAAGTTTTTTGGTTTAAGTTTTTTGGTTAAAGTTTTTTGTTATACTATATCTCTGCAACTGCTTTGCCCATTACCTTGAAACTTCACATGGGTGTTTATCATCATCTATATTTTCATTCTACCCCTCTCCCATGCGGCCCCTGTGCCCAATGTCAAGGTCAAATTACTTTGAAGTTTTTGGTTAAGTTTTTTGGTTAAAGTTTTTGGTTAAGTTTTTTGGTTAAAGTTTTTCGTTATACTATATCTCTGCAACTGCTTTGCCCATTACCTTGAAACTTCACATGGGTGTTTATCATCATCTATATTTTCATTCTACCCCACTCCCGTGCGGCCCCTGTGCCCAATGTCAAGGTCAAATTACTTTGAAGTTTTTGGTTAAGTTTTTTGGTTAAAGTTTTTGGTTAAGTTTTTTGGTTAAGTTTTTTGGTTAAAGTTTTTCGTTATACTATATCTCTGCAACTGCTTTGCCCATTACCTTGAAACTTCACATGGGTGTCATCATCTGTATTTTCATTCTACCCCCACCCACTCCGTGCGGCCCATGTGCCCAATGTCAAGGTCAAATTCCTTTGAAGTTTTTGGTTAAGTTTTTTGGTTAAAGTTTTTGGTTAAGTTTTTTGGTTAAAGTTTTTTGGTTTAAGTTTTTGGTTAAGTTTTTTGGTTAACTTTGTGTTTACACTGTTAGTGACAAAACAAATCTTGATTTTCTGAATATTCGTGGTAATGGTCATATAAACAGGCGCGGATACAGAAATAATTGCAAGGGGGGCTCTGTAGTTATATAGCCGACCTCCGCGAGCGCGAAATCGTAAAGTAGGGGGGTCTGGGGGTCCTCCCCCATGAAATTTTTAGATGCCAGATCGCCGCAGATGCGATTTCCTGACACATAGGCCACAAAAAAAGTCATCCAACTATTCGAGTATTGTAGATTTTCGCAGGTCAGTAAATCTGATGTACACTTCCTCAAAAGACAATAATTGGATATTGTAGGTCAAAGTCGCGTGAACGTCATTTGTGTCAGGGTGGTTTGTGGTGCACATCACTGGTTCGTAATAATGTGTAAGATTGGTGGCGGTAGACCTACTGTCTGTTCCACGATTTGCTGTAGACAAACGTTTGGATATTAAACATATTAAAACTAAAAAATATTTAAATATAAGTACTTTTTCATCAATAACAAAAAAGTCACTCACCCCAATATTTTTTATTTGATGAAATTCCGTCAAATATTGATTTTATTGTGAAAAAATTATTTTCCTGTGGGAATTTAAATGGGGGCAAATAGGAGGAGGAGGGTTCCAGGATGGTCGAAAAATATTTTTGGAAATTGACTTTTTTGTTGAAAAAGTACTTACAGTTAAATATTTTTTAGATTTAATGTGTTCAATAGCGAAAGGTTTGTCGGCAACAAAACGTGGAACAGACAGTAATGCTATTGAAGATACAAGGTCAAACAAAAACTTTAACCTTGTGATGGACTGATGGACGGACGGGAAGTGATTCTCAAGTGCTGTTAAACCATGTTTTTATGCCCCACCATGATTGTGGAGGGGTATTTAGTGCTACAGTTGTCCGTCTGTCCATCCATCTATCCATTTGTCCGTCACAAGGTATCTTCAATAGCATTTACATAGTTATTTCCCTTAGTTAATGTTTTTGTTGGAGTTTGTATCTTCAATACATGTAGTATTAGGCCTACAGCCATCATATTTGCACACTATCACGAGTCAGTGATGTGCACAGCAAACCACTGTTAATCAAATGACCTTTGTCTGACCTTGACCTGCAATTGCAATATTTAAAGTTATTTCCAAGTTACCCTCACCACATTTTTTTATTTCATGAAAATCCATCAAATATAGATTTTATTGCGAAAAAAAAAGACTGCAGCTGGACCAGGAGGGTCGAAAAATGAAAACATTTGGAAATTGTCTCCCAAACCTGGCTAGATAGCCTGAAAATGATGTAACCAAGAAAGCAAGTTTGATTTTGAAATTGGTCCACAAATTCCAAAATTATTTTTAAAAAATCTATTTTTAGCCCCCCCTGTTAAAGTCGTTTTTTTGTCAATAACATCAATATTTTATGGAATTCCGTCAAGTAAAATATTTTGGGGAGGGTGACTTTTTTTTTTTTTATTAATGAAAAATTACTTGCATTTAAATATTTTTTTAGATCTGAAGTGTTTGATAGTCAAATTTTTGTCAGCAGAAAAATGTGGAACCTTATGTAACCTTGACCTACAATTGCAATATCTCCATAGTTATTTCCCCAGATTAAAGTTTTTGTTTGAGCTTGTATTTTTGGAATTTTGTAATTGTGCCTCATTTACTACCCAAGCTGTAAGTGGGGCATCCTTGTTCTATGAACAGACGACAATATGTGTTTCCCCACATTCTAAATGTTCAGTATATAAACTTCACTGCTCATTGTAGTTTGAAAATCGTTCAACATGAATGCATTGTTTGGTGTCTAAGAAAACATACACAAACCTTTTTCAACACGGAAATATTATCAGCAATCACGTGTTTTGCCTTGCTTGTATCTTCAGGAATTCCTATGTTAAGCACAACTTTGTCACTCGTTTGTGATTGTGCGTCAGTCGTGGCTTCGGTCGTGGCTTTGGTCCTGGCTTCGGTCCGAGTGGCTTCATGGGCAACTGAAACATGATGTATTCTGACAAAATGCCATTCATGTTACAGGGATCAATAATAATGGAAACTTTATGAAAAATATTTCATCAAGACAGTTCCAATATATAAGACATGACCATATTTGGTAAAAAATAAAAATTGTTGCTGCCGCCCCGCCTCCCTACCCTACCGATTTATGATCCCTGGGCCACCTTTTTGACAAATCTGAAAGAGCATCGACTATCAATCATTCCTGTCAAGTATCGTCAAAATCGATCTGGCGGTTATCGAGAATAAGATTAGAATTTTAGCTATTTTTAGACAACGGCCATCTTAGTTTATGTGACAACCTTCATTATAACATATCTGTAACTGAATCACACAAGGACCATGCATAACTGTGAAATTTGGCCAGCATCGGCCAAGCAGTTCGTGAGAAGATGTTTGAAATTTCTATATATTATTCTTGCTAAGTGTTTTGTTGCTCTGGCAATTCATAAGAAGTTTTTCTAAGAATTTAACCTATTTTCAGACTGGCAAAACGGTTTGTGAGAAGAACTATAATAAATTGATGACCTTACGGTGGCCATTTTGGATGACATAATCATCTGATGTAGACAAACATCACAACAGTAGCCTATTTCACCAACATTGCAAAGTATACTTATCTAGCAAAGTATACTTTGAGGGAGAAATTTTCAATTTAAGGATACATTAATTAATTTTTATTATACTGAATTTATTACATTGTCACAGCCATTTTGGCTGTGATAATGTAATGCATTCAGTATAATAAAACTGCATTCTTTTAATCATCAAATATATGCAGCCGTGTTCTATATGATATAATGCATTTCGGGAAAAATAAATGATTACTCCCTCCCTCAACGTATACTTTGCTAGATAAGTATACTTTGCAATTTTGATGAAATCGGCTACAGATCGTCTCGTTGATACCTTCAATCTGATTTATGACATGACCATACATGTATTTGACACCTATCCCCCACCCCCCAGTTTTTATCCTGGGTTCATCATTATCAAATCGGTGAACGTTGACCTACATGGGCCCAGCAGTTCAGGAAAAGACGATTAAAATTGTGGACGGACTGTCGACGGATCGATGGACGACGGACGAAAAGCGGCAACAAAGCAACAATATCTTAAAAATATAACAGTAAATATATCCATATTTGTATAAACATACATATGGGCCGCGCTCTGTGAAAACCAGCTGTAATGACAAAAATTTTGATTTTCACTTTTTTACATTTTCTGATGCGGACACCTTTCAAAAATAATATGCTGAAAACAAAATGCAAATATGTTTCATACTTTTTGTTCTAACTCACTTTTTGTAGCACCATGTGAATCACGCACGGAAAGAAACGTAATGTCATCGAGAAAATGACGTTATTGAAACTAAATATGTAAAATAATTTCCAAGTGTGTGGGCTTGTGACCTTGACTCTGAGCTTAGTGGGGGCGGCACAATCGTGAATTTGTCACAGGGTGGTAGAGGTCCATTGGAGCAATGCGTGTGTGAAATGTGAAGCAGATCCGAGCAAGGAAATAGAAATTATAACCAATTTCTCTGATGTTAAGTTTTGTAAAGAGACTAAGTATGTGACCTTGACCTCGATATCAGCGGGGATTTGTCACAGCATGATAGTAGAGCCTTAGAGGAATGCATGCATGAAATATTAAGAATTTACGATGAGAGAAATAGAAGTTATAACATATTTCTCTGATGTTAAGTTTTGTAAAGAGACTTAAGTATGTGACCTTGACCTTGGGATGGGATCAGCGGGGGTCGGATGGTTATAGATATGTCGCAGCATGATAGTACAACCTTAGAGGAATGCACAAGTGAAATATTAAGAATTTTCAATGAAGGAAATAGAATTATTATTTCTCTGATGTTAAGTTTTGTAAAGAGATCAAGTATTTGACCTTGACTTTGGGATCAGCGGGGGTTGGACATCGTGGATTTGGCACAGCATGGTAGTAGAGACTTACAGGAATGCATGTGTGAAATATTAAGCATTTCAGATGAAGGAAATAGAAGTTATAACATATTTCTCTGATGTTAGATTTTGTAAAGAGACTAAGTATTTGACCTTGACCTTGGGATCAGCGGGGGTTCGACGGTCGTGGATTTGGCACAGAATGGTAGTAGAGCCTTACAGGAATGCATGTGTGAAATATTAAGTATTTTAGATGAAGGAAATAGATGTTATAACATATTTCTCTGATGTTAAGTTTTGTAAAGTGACTAAGTATGTGTGACCTTGACTTGGGATCAGTGGGGGTTGGACGGTCGTAGATATGTCACAGCATGATAGTACAACCTTAGAGAAATGCACGAGTGAAATATTAATAATTTTCAATGAAGGAAATAGAAGTTATCAATTATTTCTGTGATGTTAAGTTTTGTAAAGAGACCAAGTATTTGACCTTGACCTTGGGATCAGCGGCGGTTGGATGTCGTGGATTTCGCACCGCATGTTAGTAGAGCCTTACAGGAATGCATGTGTGAAATATTAAGCATTTTAGACGAAGGAAATAGAAGCTATAACATATTTCTCTGATGTTAAGTTTTGTAAAGAGATTAAGCATTTGACCTCGACCTTGGGATCAGCGGAGGTTGGACGGTCGTGGATTTGGCACAGCATGGTAGTAGAGCCTTACAGGAATGCATGTGTGAAATATCAAGCATTTTAGATGAAGGAAATAGAAGTTATAACAATATTTCTCTGATGTTAAGTTTTGTAAACATACTAAGTATCTGACCATGACCTTGGTATCAGCGGGGGTTGGACGGTCGTGAGTTTGGCACAGTATGGTAGAACAGCCTTACAGGAATGCATGTGTGAAATATTAAGCATTTTAAATGAAGGAAATAGAAGTTATAACAATATTTCTCTGATGTTAAGTTTAGTGACGGACGGACAGACGGACGTTCTTACGGTACTATACTTATGTGGCTTATCACATGTTAAATATTAGCCACATAAAAGGATTTTTAGCCACATAAAAGGAATTTTTAGGTGGCTAATTGTAACCAACCCTAACCTTTACTAAGTCCATAACCCTGTGGGGCTAGCCACATAAGTACCCTAATGTGTGCCCGGACGGACGGACAACCTGACTCCATTATACCCCCCCCACAACTTGTTGTATAATGAGTGTTCATAGACTCATTGACTGTGCTTGCTGTATTTGCCGATAAGTTACACTAAATGTATCTACACATGTTAGTATGCATACTATCAAACATTGAACAGAATAAAACTATGATATGTACATGTAGTGAACAAAACAAACGCACCACTATCGATTTTAAATCTATAATTAGCCGACCTGTGGCTTCGTAATTTGCCACCATCGCCATAATAGATTATGCATCAGAACGATACATTGTAATTATTTCAGAATTTAGGTCAGAAGTTACTTGACGTCATTTACAGTTAATTGTGAGGTTATTTATTGATGTAGACATTATGTCACAAAAAAAACGGCATTCCTGGTGTTTGAAATTATAAATTACATGTAGATCTAAATATATGCACATCGTATCGGTGAGTGAAACAAATGCATTTTTTTCTGTAGAAAGGAATGACCAGAATTTGGATAGGCATATGGCTGTACATATCAATGACTTCAGCGCCCAATGGGTCTAGAGGGTAGTCGGACACCGCCGGAGATTTTTAAACAAATTAAAAATCGACTGTCCATTCCCGACTCTCGGAATTAAATTTACTCTCAGAAATCGGGAGGAAGGTTTCCCTGTGTAGCCAATATGACTGACGGGCGGGCGTATGTACATGTACCCTGTACTAGCAGGTAGCAGCCCCCCCCCCACACACACACAGAGGGAAGATATTGTTAGGGGTGTCCGCTTAAAAACTTTTATTGTGCGGGCTACTCGTCTCGTCCGGATATATGCATTTACTGTCGGTACTGATTTCTTTTTTAAAAAAATCTTAAAATTTTATCAATGTCCGCATTTATCAACCGTACTATGTAGATTCCAGTTCGTTATTTTTCGTGACTGATGCCCACGCGACAGCTGCGTATTTATTTAGAAAATGGAATGTATAGTCGTTAAAATCGAAAGTGGCCAACAGAACATTCAGAGAAAAATTATCTCTTACTGTGTATTTTTATATTTTTGTCAGTCAGTGATTTACACACTAAATTTGTCCCGATCTAAATTTGACCCTGCGACATTTGTTCGAAGCGGCTCGTTTGAATTTAGACGCGTTGAATCTGCAAATCTGGAATATGTGTGTGTATTTGTTTATATTATTTACACGACTAGAACGGCGTTTTGATAAAAAATAAAGCACGCAGACGTCCAGTATTTAGTACAATGTAGTAAGTAAATTAACAACGATCTGCCAAAGTCAGACTTCTTAAATCTGAAAATGTTGGTGACCTGTGCATATGTGCAGTCTGATCAGTGTCTGCAATGATTGGAAATATACTAGTAAAATATATACTATACATTCATATAACCATATTTACAAGTGGTCATTTTAAAGAATATTTACATTGTTATCAAATGGCAATCGTACGGCTGCATGATTCAATGTGATATTTTTTATATATATTTTGAAATATATATGAAGGAATCTACATAGTACGGTTGATAAATGCGAACATTGATAAAATTTGAAGAAATCAGTACCGGTGTCACAGGAAATTAATTCTCCCCCCCTGGAAATCTCCCCCTCCCAGGGGGAAGATTTCCGATTTCCAGGGTCGAGCCTGGAAATATTCCACCTCGGGGAAGAATTTCCTAGGGGAGGGGGGGAATATTTCCAGGCTCGACCCTAGGAAATTCACCTTTAGCCACCTGGCAGCGCAGTTGCTTATGTCTACAAAGAGGTTTGGGCACTAACGAATTTACAAGGGCATCTGGGGCATTGGAATTGTGGGGCGGCACAAGGATCTTTCTTTGCTAGATGCCTTCGCAGGTTGGCTGGTCGTGCAAAAGTTTTACAACATGTAACACACTCCATTTATACCTATAGAAATTTCTGTTCAATTGGGTGTCACAATTGAACAGAAATTTCATAGGTTGTATTATCGATTATTTATCGGAAAAAAATGCCTACCACAATTAATCAGGTTCAGATTGAAACATGGAGAGCTGATGCTAAATCTATTGGTATTGTCTATAGCAACCGTCTGCGAGTTCATGGGTTAAATAAGCTGATAAACGCCATAAAGAATGAGGCGTTTACACGTCGAGTAGGTAGGGCATACTCCAGAGGTGCCTTCACAAATGGTGTCTTGGGGTCTCAGGAGTTAACCACTCAAATAGGAAAACGACTACAAGTAGAGAGTATAATTGGACTGAGAACGGCCGCTCTGCCGGCTTCCCCCGCCGTAGTTAACCAAAGCGTAAACTTAAAACCGCCCTCCTACACGCGATAGCTGACGAGGGCGAGGCTTTTCTATCGGTTAGAGACGAAGAGATGGAGAAAGTCGAGCAGGGTAGATGCACGTTCACGTTCTCATTTAGGAAACACGTAGAAAAGGAAATACCTGATAGGATAGTAGAGAAATTAACTTCTCATCTGACAACAAACTTCCACCTAAGATATTCATACTCCTACAAACTACAACACATTGAGGAAAAAGATCACCGAGGTCACGCAAAGACGATAATATTTAATAAGAATCTTGTGGGGAGTAGGTGGATGGACTCCTTAGGTGAAGTAGAGAAATGGGCGAAAGATAACGAGAAAAAGAGGATGGATATAGATAAAGTCGAGAGGCCCAAAACGAAATGGACGTTCGTGAGGTGGGAGCAGGTTTATATAAAACTAGTGCAGGGAACACGAGGAGTAGATCTCGGGCTGACTTCCAAACACGCGGCTGGTGGACATCTCCCAGACTGGTTGAGGAATAAGAAAGGTATGTACTCGTTAGACAAATACTACGATGAGCTGTGTCTATTCAGGTGCCTGGCCATTCACGACGGGGCTTACCCAGATAGGTTTACCGCCCAAGCCAGAGAGATGAGTGCTAAGTATTTCGGTAAGAGAGAGCCTGGGCCTATTCCGCTAGACGAGCTGAAAAAGGTTGAGGAGAAGTTTAAGGTGGGTATAGAAGTATATCAGCCAACCGAGAGTGGAATATGGTGGTTGAGGAAGGCACCAGTACACTATGAGGAGGTAGGTACGAAGCATATGACGATAGGCATCTACAAAAACCACACGTTCCTGATAAAAAACCTAAAAGGTCTGTCGAAAACGTACGCCTGCGACACTTGCAAACAGAGGTTCACGAAGGCTAGTAACCCAAGTGCATGAAGGGCGAGACACACGCCGTATGCGAAGGGAAAGTTATCGAGCGCCCTCACTCCGCGTTCGAGAAGGCCTTCTACCCAAAGAGTGTTGAAAGCCTAGGGGCACTTGATTGGATGGCGTCTGTTGAGAGTGAGGAGAACGTGCACATTCACCACGAGCAGTGTGGGCACGGCGGGGAGAGGCGGATCTGTGGATCTCCAGTAGATGGATACTGCAAGGAAAATAACACGGTGTACCAGTATCACGGGTGTTTCTGGCACGGCTGTCCGAAACATCACCTGGCGAGATGGTACCAGCACCAGCACCAGCAACAAGCGGGATAAAGAGATCCGTGAAGCAGGAGTTAACCTAGTGATAATGTGGGAGTGTAAGTATAACAGAACCGGCGCTAAGATTAAGACACGATGTCCCACCACACTGTACCCGTACCAGATAGTATACGATTTTGAAGCGTATCTGAGTAAGGAAGGGAGGACCGACCAAACACCAGACCTATCGTACGAGACAGAGCAAGTGCCCGTAAGCGTTAGCATAGGGGACAGCCTGTCCGGAACCGTATCTCACATCTGTGACACGGATCCTGCCAAACTGGTAAGTAAGTTCATAGAAGATCTGCAGGAGAGGGGTAGGGACATTCGCGAAGAAGTGGGTCGCCGGTACAGGTTCGAGGACACGCAGCACCTCAGGCCTCGTCAAGTGGATGAGATAAACAGGTGGATAGATCAGGTCCCAATGTTGGGTTTCAACTGCAGTAGGTATGACATCAACCTCATCAAGAAACATCTGGTGGGCAAGCTGGCAGACACGACCACGAAAGTTATGGTAGGCAAGCGGACCAACGACACCATATTCCTATTCACTCCGGAATTCAGATTTATGGACGTTCTCCTGTATCTTGGTCCGGGAGTCAGTTACGATAAGTGGATTAAGGCATACGACTGCTCTATCTCAAAAGTCTTTCTTCCCGTATGAGTGGTTTGATTCTGTAGACAAGCTAGACTATCAAGGGCTCCCTGACATAGAGCACTGGTATTCCAAACTCAGATGTGAGATGCTGGTAACCGAGGAGCAGCTGGAGGAGTGCAGGAGAATTTTTGAGGAGAAAGGAATGAGAACATTTAAAGACTGGGTGAGATACTACAACGATCTCGACGTATCACCTTTTCTAGAGGCATTAGGTAAGATGTGTGACTTTTACAAACATAGAGGAGTAGATATATTCAAAGACGCCGTTACCCTGCCAGGAGTAGCCATCCAATATCTGATGCGAGGAACGGCGTCGGCAAGTGCTGGTATCCCGTGAAAAGCTGGATCCGGACCGAAGACTGGCCAGCTGTATGCCCCAGAGAAAGAGACGTACGAGATGTTGCAGGGAGCTCTAGTCGGAGGACCGTCTATCGTGTTCACCAGATACGCCGAGGCAGGTGTTTCAAAGATACGCCCAAACAGTAAGGGTGAAGGGAAACCGTGTCAGGCAGTCCTCGGGTACTACGCTAACGCCTTGTATCTGTCGACACTCAAAAAAGAGATGCCGTGCGGTAAGGAAACTATACACCACAATAAGACACCCCACAACAACCAAAAGATCATAGACAAGTTCTGTCAACGGGTACACAGGGGAAAGCGATTACTGGTTCGGGTTTGCCGAGGTGGATATAGAAGTCCCCGAGAGCCTGAGAGAAAAGTTTGAAGAGATGTCTCCGCTGTTCATAAACAGGGAAGTTGAAGAGGTGGAGGTTCCAGAGCACATGCTCCAGTATCTGAAAAAGACAGGCAGGAATCGAGGAGGCGGAAAAAAATTAGTGGGCATGCTGTCGGCAAAAAAGATGCTGCTGTATGCCCCGCTGTTGAAGTGGTATCTAGAGCCCGGGCTAGTGATAACAGGCCTCCACAGGATCCTAGACTACGAAGCTGGAAAACCCTTCGCGTCGTTTGTCGAAGAGGTGACTGCGGCTAGGAGGACCGGAGACGTAGATGAGTCGAAGAAGCCGGTAGCTGAAATAATTGTGTAATTCGTGTTGTGGTAAGTTGAGGCACAAGAGACACCTTAACACTACGTACACTAAAAATGAGAGCTGTGTGGATAAAGCACTACGCTCAACGTTCTTCGAAGATCTGGAAGAGATCGGAGACGCGTATGAGATATCTAGTAGGAAGGCTAAGTGTGCTGTTAAGAGACCGTTTCACTGTGGGATAGCCGTGTACCAACTAGCCAAGCTGAGAATGTTAGAGTTCTATTACGACTTCCTAGACAAGTACGTATCGAGAAAGGACTTTGAACTAATTCAGATGGATACGGACAGCATGTACATAGGTGTGACTGCTAAACCGGAAAGTACAGCTAACGATGAAAGCCTAGACGCGCTGGTGAAGCCTAGACAACGTGTGACATACGAGAAAGATAAGCGCAAATGGGACCAATGGAGTAACAGGGAACCTGGGCTGTTCAAGATGGAGTTCCAAGGAGATAGAGCTATAGCGCTATCCAGAAAGTGTTACTTCGTAGAAAAGTTGGCTGAGAGCGAAGACTCCAAGTGGCATCCGGCCAGTCACCAACGACGCGCGCTGGCCACACAACCAACTCCAATCGAGATTGGAATTGAAACCCCGAGCGTAGTGAAGCATTCCTCTAAGGGAATGAGTAAGAGAACCAACAGCGTGAGTTGGAATAGATATAAGAACGCGTTGGAAGGCCATAGAGACGTGGCTAAAAATATAGGGTTCCGTATGAACGGTGGAGTAATGAAAACATACACCCAGAGTAAACTGGGGCTGTGGGCGTACTACGACAAGAGAAGAGTGATGAAAGACGGGGTACACACAGTGCCTCTAACATAGGTAAACAAAAAAAAATAATAAAAAGGGGAGAATACTAAAGGCTCTGACGAGAGCCTGACCGACTATAACGACGGACGGACCGGAGACTTCGCGAACATACCCGCGCGATGGACCATCATCCAAATAGTAGAGCACGGGCTCATCGGGTTTGGTAATAGGTCGATCTAGATGATATACATTGAGAGACCACCCGGGACCAGTCGCGCGGCGCCGTCCACCTTCGAGCTCTCCCGGTTGATATAGGTACCGGACGGCAACATCCGATGGAAGTCGTTTCTCCGCTAAACCAAGGGGGTGCCCGCGCGAGACGGCGAATGGTTTGTGCTCCACCGTTTTCGCCTTGATGGCATCTACGGGCTTCTTACCGATCAATCTGGTCACCTCGCCGTTCAGTGCGGAGACCACGGCGGGCAGCCTGCTCACCCACTCGTTCGATCGCGAATGAGGGGCTACATGCTCTTTGGCGTATTGGTGTCCGAACAACCTCTCAGTCAGGGTTCGATTGAACCGCTCCACGATACCCTGGTCCCGGTGGATGTTGACGCGGCCGCGTCTGACAGAAACTTTGTGTTTAGACAATAGATGAGAGACCGCGCCCATGAACTCGCGGCCGGGATCGACCTGGAGAAGATTCGGCCATTTGAGAGGACTCCTCTTAAATATTCGGGAAAGAGCCTCAGCCACCTCCTTAGACTCTTTAGTGGCCAACGGCTCAGCCCCCTTATAGCGACTCGCTATGTCAACGATTGTCAGTGCGTACTTGTACGTCTTGCGACCGACGCGATCGTGAGGGAGAAATAGGAGGTCTGCTTGGTGGACTTCGTTCGGCACCGGCACGTCGAATTTCGGTCGCAGAATATTGTGGGCGCGGGTAAATAGATCTGCCAGATGGCCTGCTTCTTGAGCAATTCCTTGGCTGCGTTTTCGGAAACCTTGGTCGCCGCCGCAATGTTCTTGATGGCCGCGAGTCCCTTCCAGTAGCCGTGGGGCGGGGGCTGTAGTATGTGTTCGCTAGCTTGCGCGTTAGGCGAACCGATAGTTTGGTATTAAGTTTGCGCGTGTCCATCGTATGCGAGGTATTCTAATAGATCGGACAATCTCCAACATGCCCTAGCCAGATCGTCCGGTAACTGCGTCGGCGATACTAAACCTTTGTTGGAAGTCCAATCGCGATTGGATTGGAACAGGAGTGGGAACTCGGAGGAATCTAACATCCGCTTTGCGAAAAGGGTGGCCGCTTTTTCATCCTCGCGCCACATCTCGAGAGAATCTTGGGCCAGACGGATCAGACCCTTTGCGCCAGCTAAACGGTGTTTAAGGGCCGTGTAGCCTACATCGATTAGAGCAAAATAAAGCTCGTCAACTAACATCGTTCTATATATTATTTAAAAGTTTTTTTTTTAAATAATTATTGCTTATTGCTTTTCCAATATAGTAGCTGACGAGACCCACCACACCCATTCCCACGACGATGAACGCGATCTCGCGGTCTTTTTGGTCCTCTGACGGTACATAGAAATCTGAAAGCTGGGGCTCGGGACCCAGCGGTGCGAGAATTTTCTGCGGATATACCAGCTTGTACTCGCGCATGGCTTCGTCAACGTTCCGGAAAGTTTGCACGGCGTGACTCTCGCGGCGAAGCTCTTCGTTGATCCAGTCCACACGGGTGGTTCGTTTTTACGCCCATGCTTCCTTTGCGCTATTGAGTTGTTCTACAGCTAAATCGTGATGCTTGCGCTCATCATCCGCGTCCGAGTTTTTTCCTATTAACGAGAACAGAAAGTTGCTAAGGTCGAACGCCGCTGCGGTCACGACTGCGCCACCTACTATTACTGCGACCGTAGCCATTTTAATTCAATATATTAGGAGGTAGAATTCCAGCTTTAATTAGATAATTTTGAGTCCAAACTGCGGCCGCTACATCTAAGGTCACGAACCCTACGTCTCTCACGGTCATATCCAATTTGGGAGAGGGCCCTCCGAAGGCCATCTTTGATAGTCGAGCATATCCGACAGTGAGACCCACGGCGTGATAAAGCGCATTCACTATCATTTTACCATTCTTTTCAGCCATTATATTTATTGCATATAAAAGGGATCGCGTTTAATGTTTAAATGGGGCGCATCCAATTGCGATTGGTGTTTCGTAACTTTCTTCGGAACCGCCTCCAACATGCTCGGGTTCATCCAATCTCGATTGGGAGTTGAGGTTGGGGGTTGTCTCGAAAGGTATTTCCTTTCGAGAAGTTCGTCGCAGTTCATTATTGCTAATTTTCTTCTATTCTTACAAGTCTCATAACTTTAACATATTACTTTATTACAAAGTAATAATAGCGCACCACCCGATACTTATGATCACCGTTATGCTCGCAACAAAGCTCGCAGCGGAGCACCATTGTTAACCATTGTTCAGCATTTGTTCAACATTTGTTAAGCATTTCTTCAGCATTGTTCAGCAATTGCTCAGCATTGTTAAGCATTTGCTCAGCAGTTACTAATTGTATCCCCCGGACTCCGTCGGGGGATACTATGGATTTGAGAGCGGGCCGCGTTCGCGTCCGCGTACGCGTCCGCGTCCGCCGCAGACACTTCTTGTCCGGAGCATAACTCGAACACCCTTTGGAATATTTTCATGAAACTTCACACATGCATAGACCACGACCCGAAGGTGTGTCGCGCACAAGAATTACAACTCTTGCATAGCTAATTTTTTAGTTATCTCCCTTTTTTGTTTCCACGTTCAGTGAAATAGACGGAATACTCAATCTCGACCAAGGGTCGAACGATGACCCACCGCTACCTCTTCGCGAACTCCGGGGACTCGATAAGGCTCTACAAAACGTCCGGGGTGAACTGGTTCTTAACCTCTACAAACTCTCTGCGCTGGATGAACATATCGCGCTAGAAGAAAGAAAACTTGGGGAAGCCGGTGACGATAGAGAATCTACCGAGCGGATCACCGAACGCCTGCGGTCGTTGCGGGTCGAAAGAGCAGCTCGCTTGGAGGCTGCCTCGACTAACCGTGAGGCTCTCCGCACCCAAATAAGTCGGATCCGCGAAACAATACTTGGGCTTTAATCGTGGCGATCGTCGGTCTTCTACTATTCTCCGCCCGAGAGTTCCTAAAACCAAAGCGCAAGTAGTACGATCACCACGAGGGCGACGACGAGCCCTAATTTCTCTTCCTCGTGGTTTGTACTTCCCGCTCCTGTTCCAATCCCATCGCGATTGGAAGAATTGGGGGAACTTGATGGTGCATCAAGTCCTTTTGGAACATGCCGTTCCTGAGCTGGTGCGGAGGTGGAACTTGACGAGACACTAGTTCCAATTCGTGAATTGGGGGAACTTGTTGGTGCGCTTTGTACTGGGGTGGGTGTATTCAATTCGTGAATTGGGGGTTTTAGGAAATCTTTTTCAAATTTATTTGAATTTCCACCCTCACCCTGTTGACCCCGGCCGTCTTGGGGGTGCTCTTGACCCCGGTCGTCTTGGGGGTGCTCTTGACCCCGACCGTCTTGGGGTGCTCTTGATGATACCCGTGTTCAGGTTCTCGTTGTAGCCGATTTTTTGATCGGCGGTGGCGATTACGATCTTATTATTGTAACCGTAAACCGGGTCGTCTCGTAGTATCATATTGGTCGGCGCCAGATAAAGACCTGTTGCAAATTTATAGTTTACTGGGGTGCTGGCATTCTGCAAAACGTCTTGATACCGCTTGATCGCCTCCGGGAGGTCCACCGAAGAGATGGCGTCCTCGACATTTGCCAAGAATTGTTTTTGCGCGTCAAACGCAGTCCCGTCTCCTATTATAGAACTGTGCACTTGCGCCTGTGAGCCGAGGATGGCCCAGATGTATGTGCGAATGGAGTCGTTGAGGCGGGAAATCCCAGCATGTGTGAAAGTTTTTTGTTTTTCTTCCACAAATGTTGTCCACGCTCTAGATATGTCTGCGACGTGTGTGAATGCGTCTTTCTCACTGAAGAAAGGTTTCACCCGCCCTCCATGATCTAACCTATAATTTCCGGCGGGTGTACAAAACATTGTGAACCTACCTAGACCAACGTTAGGCTTGTCCATCTTTTGTCTGAAATCTGTTGTCGGTGAAACCCCAAACTCGTTGCACAATTTAGCGAAGGCCCTAGAGTCGTAGGTGTTGGATTGCCAGTTAAAAGCGGAGTCTTGAGGAAGAGATGTTTTCATTTCCGCTAGAACGCGCCGTGTCTGATAGTAAAAATGAAATTGAAACAACGATTTCAACATTTGATTGTCCTTACCGAGTAATTCGGATGAAAACCCACACCCAGAGCTCGCGCACCACACTGCAAAGTTTAATTGGTTTTGCCACCAATCCATCGGTGTTGTCTTCAACGCCACCACAGCTGCGTTGTTCACATCGATATTGCCAGTTATTACGGGGTTTGTGTACTCGTAGGTCAAATCTAGAAAACGGGCTTTGAACTTGTCCCCATCCATTGTGACGCATATGTCTTGCCGACCTAACACGAGGTCTTTTGAACCGTAGCGTTTCACCATATTTTATAGTGAATAATATATATCTCTAATATCCTGGATATCTAATAAATTTCCAACATAAACAGAATTGAACCCAAAATCTTTTGAAAGTATATTACCATGTTTGCTACTATCACTAACGTTCAAAAAGAGAGTTGTGAACTTCAGAAGTCAATCGACAACTGCTGCGGAAAACGCTGGGTAGGCCTCAGATCAATCACCTTCACGGTTGGGTGGCAGAATGTGGGGAAGAGCGAAGGGTTTTACGATGTGAAGGATGGACAACAAGTAGGTGTAAAGCTGCCTCCCGGACTGTGGGGAACAAGACAGCTCATAGACTTTGTTTCCACAGAGCTTGACGGTATAGTCAACCTCACAGTATTGAAGGCTACCGGACTTGCAACAATGACCATCAGTCCAGACAACCAGATAATGATCTCCCCGATGTTGGGTATTCAACTCGGTTTTAGAGAGACATACTCCGCAAATAAAGGAGTGTTTGTCTCGGGTGAGTACGTCAGTGATAACCTGGTGGACTTCGCCTTCACGAAAAATCTCAGGGTACACCTGGATCGGGTGAACACATCGTACAACATGTTAGACGGATCTCCCAGCACATTACTGAAAACCGTGCAAGCCAGTGATTGTTTTTTTGGGGAGACTGTGACCTTAGACTTCCCACGCCCCGAGATGAAAATTTTGGAATCGGGACATATCCACGAATTTACGGTCTCTATTCTTGATGATCAAGCGAGAGAGTTGAAGAGCTATTACCCGATTTCGGTCGTCCTAGAAATTTCAAATTAATTAATTTTAAGAAAATTAGAATTAGACACAAGTTCGTAATAGAATTTATAACAACCAACATTATGAGTATATACGGACCAGGTAGTTCTTCCGTTGAACGGGATTGGGTGACAGATATAAATTCAAAGAATTTGGAACCGGCAGAAGGGGGATTCATCCCGACAGATAGCGACTTTTTAACTACCGGAAAAACCAGATCACTGATCAATATAACTATATCGGACGCCACAAACGAGATTCACAGGAGTATAGCACAGCTTAGAGTAGACGTCCTGACGGCAACTGCACAAGTTCGCGAAGAGGCACATACAGGACTTAAGGATCTCGGCAGGAAAATAATCCAAGTTGGGGAAGAGGATCATGCATCACTTACTAAACTAGGTGGAAAAATAACCGAATTTCGTGAAAAAGCAAAGACGGATCTTACAGAAGCATATGGAATGTTACGCTGCTCAGAGCAGCGGCTGGGGATTAAAGAGGGAGCTCAAGTGGTTGAATCTACCAACTCTATTGAGGAATCAGCTGGTGCGTTAGATGAGAAAATAAATCAAGTTCGTAAACACGTTGACAAAACTCTTGAAGATACCTCTGAAAAGGTTCGCGGGGAGATCCATACAGCGATTGAGGTAGCTAAAACCTATATAGCGGATCCCGCAGCTATAGACCTAGCGTTAGCCAATATACGGACCCAATATCCAATGGATATTGATAAATTCAAATCAGACCTGGAGGCCCTTGATAGGCGTCATGAGAAGTTGCTTGAACACCATATTCGTGGTATGAAGCATACTAACACATACATTAAAGAGTTGAGGGGGCTTGTGAATATTCATTTGGGTCTAAAGCTAGTAATAGATATGGTGGGTACGTCATGCCCACTCCAGGTACGGTTTTACGAATGGCGGTTTGTTCGATTAATGCTAAAGGAGATCCTGTGGGTGAGGTCGTTGTAGCCCTCGTGGTAGATGGAGAAGAACAATCTCTGGTGTGCTCTAAACCAGCAGGGGCGCGTAGTGGTGTAGAAGTGGCTGTAAACCCAAGCACTGTTCTGTCAGGAGGGTTAAACTCTATCATGGTGTTGGTCGGAACAATTGCAATTGAACTTACTCAAGGTAGTGTTATCAACTTTGTTACAAAAACCGCTGGCACGGCGAGTTCTTATACTATTGTTGCATTGTTGATTGAACTAAATTTGAATTAATTGTATAATTAATTATAAAATTAGGATAACGAAAGAAGTTCAGATTTTAGATTAAGTAATATAGTCGCGATGCATGATATTTTGGATGTAGAGGTAGAAAGTAGGAAAATAATTGCTAAAAAGTATAGGCGAGCTGCAAATATAGTAGAAGGGATAAGCACCGTATTAGTTGCGGGGGGTTTAAGTGTTGTAGCTTCTGGGGCGGGGTTGTTATGTATAGCGTTCAGAGTAGTGGGAAGGAAATTCGAAAATAAAAGTAGAAAGCATGACAGAATATCGGTTCTCGCGAGGTCTAAGAAAAATAGCATCGACGTTATTTAAGGATTTAAAAAATACTATTAGAACGAAAGCACGTGCCACCCTTCCCAAGATTGACAATACTGATTGGGATAAATTTAGGTTAAAACTGGGTGATAAAGTGGGAGGAAAAGTTACAACACCACCGTGAGTATGTCACCATACATTTCTATAAACCACAAACTATCAAAGTAGGGAACAGTTTTATTTCCACCCTCCACCATGGCTGCGGCTGCATCGGAGAACATAAAAACTGTTCCCTACTACTACTGTGTGTGTTTAAATCAATACACACCGTGGCCTCGATAAGGTGAAATACACTGCAGCGGTCGGATAGGAACGCTGTTTAACGTTGATACAATATCGGTTTTATCTTTATAACTGACTTTCTGATTTGAATTATTACTAAACGATAATACTTGCGAGCACGTAATTCCTTGTTAACCAGTCGATGCGTAGCCTGAGTGCCACCGCATGGTGGACATAGCAGTGACTCGGATCTGGTATAACAATCTCCAATATAATTGGGACTACAAGACCACTTTCTCATTCAATAACCACCACCAACTTTTTGTTGGTGGTGGGGGCTACAATACCGCTCAATAACAGCACAATGGTTGCTGTTATCATTTTGACTCCCTCTATACTACTCCCCCCACCCAAAAGTTTGTGTTTGAATGCTACAAAGCAGAATTATTTCCCACAAAACATGTGCACATAGGCACAATGTATGTCATTTGGTAGTATAAGAAACGGGAACATAAAAAATCACCTCCCTCACACCCCACCTCAATCTACCATATGCATAGTGTAAGTCACTTGATAGACAAGAATATCACAAGATTGGGGGAAGATTTCTGATCAAGTGAAAATGTTTGTGTAGAACAGTTAGCTTGTGACGCATATGCATATTGGCGGGGGGGGGGGGATTGAATGTCTCTTTGTAGACAAGAACAACCCCCCCTCCCTCATGATGAAATAATGTATGTTGGTGTAGATTTTCCTGGGAAATATCCCCCCCCAACCATCTACCATATGCATAGCGGATGTGAATGTCTCTTTGTAGACAAGATGATGATGAAATAATGTATGTTGGTGTAGAACAGATACCATTTGGCACGTATTGAGAGGGGGGAGGGGGGGAGGGAGAGATTTTCCTAGGAAATATCCCCCCCCCCCCCAACCATCTACCATATGCATAGCAGATGTGAATGTCTCTTTGTAGACAAGAATAACCCACGATTGGGGGAGTATTTCTGATGAAATAATGCATGTTGGTGTAGAACAGATAGCATTTGGCATGTATTGAGGGAGGGAGGGGGGTATATGGTAGAATGGTTGGGGGGGGGGGGAATAATTATTTCCTAGGAAAATGCACATGCTGTCTGTTCTACACCAACATACATTATTTTGTTTCATCAGAAATACTCCCCCAATCGTGGGCTATTCTTTTCTACAAAGAGACGTACATATCCACTATGCATATGGTAGATGGTGGCGGGGGAATATTACCTAGGAAAATCTCTCCCCCCCCCCCCACCGATTCATGCCACATGCTGTCTGTTCTACACCAACATACATTATTTTGTTTCATGAGAAATACTCCCTCAATCGTGGGCTATTCTTGTCTACAAAGAGACGTCCACATCCGCTATGTATATGGTAGATGGTTGGGGGGGGGGAATATTTCCTAGGAAAATCCCCCCCCCCCCCATCCCCCCCCCCCCCCCCACCAATACATGTCACATGCTATTTCTTCACCAACTTTCATTTCATTTCGTCAGAAATACTCCCCCAATCACCTGCTATTCTTCTCCTTCTCTACAAAGAGACATTCACAGCCACTTTGCATATGGTAGATGGTGGGGGGATATTTCCTAGGAAAATCCCCCCCCCACCAATACATGTCACATGCTATCTCTTCACCAACTTTCATTTCATTTCATCAGAAATACTCCCCCAATCACCTGCTATTCTTCTCCTTCTCTACAAAGAGACATTCACATCCACTTTTCTTTGCATATGGTGATGGTGGGGGGGGGGGGGATATTTCCTAGGAAAATCCCCCCCACCAATACATGGCATATGCTGTCTGTTCTACACCAACATACATTATTTTGTTTCATCAGAAATACTCCCCCAATCGTGGGCTATTCTTGTCTACAAAGAGACGTCCACATCCACTATGCATATGGTAGATGGTGGCGGGGGAATATTTCCTAGGAAAATCTCCACCACCCCCCCCCCACCCCCCCCCCCCCCCCACCAATACATGCCACATGCTATCTCTTCACCAACTTTCATTTCATTTCATCAGAAATACTCCCCCAATCACCTGCTATTCTTCTCCTTCTCTACAAAGAGACATTCACATCCACTTTGCATATGGTAGATGGTGGGGGGGGATATTTCCTAGGAAAATCCCCCCCCCCCCCCCCCCACCAATACATGTACATGCCACATGCTGTCTGTTCTACACCAACATACATTATTTTGTTTCTTCAGAAACACTCCCCCAATCGTGGCTATTCTTGTCTACAAAGAGACGTCCACATCCACTATGCATATGGTAGATGGTGGCGGGGGGGATATTTCCTAGGAAAATCTCCCCCCACCCACCAATACATGCCACATGCTATCTGTTCTACACCAACATACTATATTGTCTATGTATAGATATTATACTAAATTGGATAGCTTCCAGGCGGGGGGGGGGGGGGGGGGGGGGAATATTTCTAGGCTTAAGCCTGGAAATCTCCCCCCCCACCCCCCCCTGGGGAGGGGGGGGGAGATATTTCCAGGGGGGGGGAAGATTTCCTGTTACACCGGCAGTAAAATACGTGACGAGGTACATGTAAGTGGTAGCAGATACAGATACAAATCAGTAGGCTAGTACGTCTCAGGTGCTACAACTATGTTCTCAGTAAATATGCATGTGACACAACACCAACACACTAAATACTAAAACATGTTTGGCCCAGTGTAAACATGATGCGAGATGCCAGGAGCCGACTATATTTGGCACTACCATAATTTCACATCTGTGACACGCTTATTTTTCCGAAAATTTCCAAATTGTATTTTTATGTTGATTTTCAAAATATTTGACAGGCGAAACAGTAAATTAAACGAATTAAGACCTGTGCCCAGTTCTATTTGTGCCAAAAAATATCCAGAATACGTGTCCCAGTAATTTAACGGTTTACATTTTCTTTAATAAAAGTAAAGTTTGCGGGCATCGCAGTCCAGTATCCGCATTTCCATGTAATCTGAACAGGACCGTTTAGCACAATTAGTAAAGAGTGTACACATGCGCCCGGGTTCGATTCTCATTGGTGGTCGCCAGACATGATAAGTTTGTTTTCTTTGAGTATTCCAGTTTCAACCCAAATTACCGTAAGAAACATACAGACGCCTCCATAAGTAATTATATAAATATTCTTTAAAATAAATATTAGCATTACGATTACATAATACTGATTTTGTGATGTGCTATCTAAAATAAGAGGGCCATGATGGCCCTATATCACTCACCTGTGCAATGTCACAAAAATCAAGCAAATACTGGTATGTAAAGTTGTCACTACATATACATCAAAATAAGCCCATGACAGCCACAAAATGTCAATGTGACAGACAAACTTGAGACGTCACCAGGGTAGGAGTTGTCTCGCGATATGTACAGATATATCTTACACAACTTTGAGAGGTTTGGAGACCACAACAGGATGCTTCCAGCTTACTTTTTATTGCAATCCTTAGATTTTATGTATTATATAACCATATTCCGTAAAAAAGTTGACCCCTATTTGACCCCCGGGCCATGCCCTTTTTTCCCATTTTTACCCAGAGGTCACCATTTTAACAGCTTTAAAAAAAGAAAAAGCATTGTACATCGATCATTCTTGTCAAGTTTCGTCGAAATCGGTCTGGTGGTTCATGAGAAGATTTGTTTAAGAATTTATGCTATTTTTAGACGGCGGCCATCTTGGATTAACGACGACCGCCATTTTAACAAAACTGAAAAGGCTTTACCAATGAACCATAACTGCGAAGTTTGGCCACCAATGGCCAAGCGGTTTGTCTGAAGAAGACATTTGAAATCTCTAATAAAAGAACGACCTTTTGTCCTTTCGGCGGCCATCTTGGATGATGTAATCATCCAATTCGATGAAAACAGCACCACAGCGATCGCCTCATCAATACTTTTGATTTGATATATTATAAGACCATATTCCGTCAAAAATGAAATTTGACCCCATTTTTCACCCAGAGGTCACCATTTTAACAAATTTGAAAAAGCATTGTACATCGATCATTTCTGCCAAGTTTCGTAGAAATCGGTCTGGTGGTTCGTGAGAAGAAGATTTTTTTTAATTTTGTGCTATTTTTAGACGGCCGCCATCTTGGATTAACGATGACCGCCATTTTAACAAAACTGAAAAGGCTTTACCAATGGACCATAACTGCGAAGTTTGATACCAATGGCCAAGCGGTTTGTATGAAGAAGACGTTTGAAATCTCTAATAAAAGAACGACCTTTTGACCTTTGGGCGGCCATCTTAGATGATGTAATCATCTGATTTCGACAAATAAATGCTCCTAAATGATCGTTTCATCCATACCTTCGAATTGATATATGACATGACCATATTTGGTCAAAGTGAAATTTGACCCCTTCTTGACCCCTCCTGCCCCGCCCATTTTTGACCCGGGGGGGGGGGGGGGGGGGGGGGGGGGGGGGGGGGGGGGGCCACTATTTGAAGGAATCTGAAACATCATTAACTATCGATCATTCATATCAAGCTTCGTCGAAATCGACTGGGCGGTTTTTGAGAAGATTTTTTGAGAATTTGACCTACTTTTCAACAGCGGCCATCTTGGATTTCGCGATGACCATCATTTTAACAAAAATGAAAAGGCTTGACCCACTGACCATTACTGTGAAGTTTGGCCAATATTGGCCAAGAGGTTCACGAGAAGAAGACGTTTGTAATCTATATTGAAAGAACGACCTTTAGACCTTTCGGCGGCCATCTCAGATGACGTAATTACCTGATTTCGACAAACAAAAGCTCCAGAGTGACCGTCTCATCGATACCTTCGATTTGATATATGACATGACCATCTTCGGTCCTGCCCTTCCTTTTCCCCTCCTGCCCTGCCCATTTTTTACCCGGGGTCCACCATTTGAAGGAATCTGAACCAGCGTTAACTATCGATCATTCATACCAAGTTTTGTAAAAATAGGCCTGGTAGTTCATGAGAAGATTTTTTGAAAAATTTACCTACTTTTCAACAGCGGCCATCTTTGATTTCGCGATGACCACCATTTAAACAAAAATGAAAAGGTTTGACCCAATAACCATTACCGTGAAGTTTGGCCAATATCGGCCAAGTGGTTCACGAGAACAAGACGTTTGAAATCTTTAGTAAAAGAACGACCGTTTGACCTTTCGGCGGCCATCTTGGATGACATGACCATCCAATTTCGACAAAAATGTACCGGAGCGATCGCCTCTTTGATACCTTCGATTTGATATAGACATGACCATATTCGGTCAAAAATAAAATTTGACCCCAATTTGACCCCACGGGCCACGCCCATTTTGACCCCGGGGTCACCATTTTAACTTTTAAAGAGCATTGTACATCGATCATCCAACCAAGTTTCGTCGAAATCCGGCTAGTGGTTCATGAGAAGAAGATTTTTTAAGAATTTATGCTATTTTTAGATGGCGGCCATCTTGGATTAGCGATGACCTCCATTTTCACAAATCTGAAAATGGCTTCACCGATGGACCATAACTTTTAAGTTTGGCTACCATGGGCCAAGCGGTTCATGTGAAGAAGAATTTTGAAATCTCTAATAAAAGAACGACCTTTTGACATTTCGGCGGCCATCTTGGATGACATAATCATCCGATTTCCACAAAAAATGCACCAGAGTGATCGCCTCGTTGACACCTTCGATTTGATATATGACATGACCATATTCGGTCAAAAATAAAATTTCACAAAAATTTGACCCCACTGGCCACGCCCATTTTTGACCCCGGGGTCACCATTTTAACAAGTTTGAAAGAGCATTGTACATCGATCATTCCTACCCAATTTTGTCGAAATCCTGTTGGCGGTTCTTGAGAAGAATATTTTTGAAGAATGTGTGCTATTTTTAGACGGCGGCCATCTTGTATTACATAATGACGTCATTTTAACAACTTTGTAATCCCCCTACCATGACCATGAAGTTTGGTGACTATAGGCCCAATGGTTACCGAGGAGAAGACGTTTGAAAATGTTCACGGACGGACGGACGGACACATTGCGGTAACAATAGATCACATGAGCTTCGCTGAGGTGAGCTAAAAATACCGTTGGTATGGTTATTTATTTTCAAATGTCAGGGCACAAGTTTAACATATATATTATAAAAATCACTTGCAATATGCCCATTTGTATAAAAATAATCGACAAAATCACTATGTATTTCCTTGAAGGAAACTAAAACAAGAGGGTCATGATGGCCCTAATTCGCTCACCTGACTCCATGAACACCAGAGGAGAATGTGACATTGAGTTCATAAGTGTTTTAAAAAAGTTGTGCTATTGTTAGATGGCAGTCATCTTGGATAAAGCGATGACTTTCATTTTACCAAATCTGAAAATGCTTCACCCAATGATCTTAACTTACTAAGTTTGGCCAGCATCGGCCATGTGGTTCCTGAGAAAAAGACGTTCAAAATCTCGAATAAATGGACCTTTTGGAGGCCATCAACGATGACATAATCATCTGATTCCGACAAATATTGCACCAGAGCAATCGCCTCATCGATACCTTCAATTTGATATATGACATGAGCATATTTGGTCAAAAATAAAATTTGACCCCACGGGACACGCCCATTTTTGACCCCAGGGTCACCATTTTAACACCTTTGAAAGAGCATTCTACGTCGATCATTCCTGAACCAAGTTTCGTCAAAATCCGGCTGGCGGTTCATGAGAAGAAGATTTTTTAAGAATTTGTGCTATTTTTAGACGTCGGCCATCTTGGATTAGCGACAACCTCCGTTTTAACAAATCTAAAAAGGCTTCACCCATGGATCATAACTGTGAAGTTTGGCCACCATGGGCCAAGCAGTTCGTGTGAAGAAGAATTTTGAAATCTAATAAAAGAACGACCTTTTGACCTTTCGGTGGCCATCTTGGATGACATGACCATCCAATTTCGACAAATAATGTACCAGAGCGATCACCTCTTTGATACCTTCGATTTCATATAGACATGACCATATTCGGTCAAAAATAAAATTTTACCCCAATTTGACCCCACGGGCCATGCCCATTTTTGACCCCAGGGTCACCATTTTAACAAGTTTGAAAGAGCATTGTACATCGATTATTCCTACCAAGTTTCGTCGAAATCCGGCTGGCGGTTCATGAGAAGAAGATTTTTTAAGAATTTGTGCTATTTTTAGACGGCGGCTATCTTGGATTAGCGACGACCTCCATTTTAACAAATTTGAAAAGGCTTCACCCATAGACCATAACTGTGAAGTTTGGCCACCAATGGGTCAAGCGGTTCGTGTGAAGAAGAATTTTGAAATCTCTAATAAAAGAACAACCTTTTGACCTTTCGGCGGCCATCTTGGATGACATGACCATCCAATTTCGACAAATAATGTACCAGAGCGATCGCCTCTTTGATACCTTTGATTTGATATAGACATGACCATATTCGATCAAAAATAAAACTTGACCCCAATTTGACCCCACGGGCCACGCCCATTTTTGACCCCGGGGTCACCATTTCAACAACTTTGATAGAGCATTGTACATCGATCATTCCTACCAAGTTTCGTTGAAATCCGGTTGTCGGTTCATAAGAAGATTTTTTAAGAATTTATGCTATTTTTAGACGGCGGCCATCTTGGATTAGCGATGACCTCCATTTTAACAAATCTGAAAAGGCTTCACCCATGGACCATAACTTTTAAGTTTGGCTACCATGGGCCAAGCGGTTCATGTGAAGAAGAATTTTGAAATCTCTAATAAAAGAACGACCTTTTAACCTTTTGGCGGCCATCTTGGATGACATAACCATCCGATTTCGACAAAAAATGCACGAGAGTGATCGCCTCGTTGATACCTTCGATTTGATATATGACATGACCATATTCGGTCAAAAATAAAATTTGACACCTATTTGACCCCACGGGCCATGCCCATTTTTGACCCCCGGGTGACCATTTTAACAAGTTTGAAAGAGCATTGTACATCGATCATTCCTACCAAGTTTTGTCGAAATCCGGTTGGCGGTTCTTGAGAAGAAGATTTTTTAAGAATTTGTGCTATTTTTAGATGGTGGCCATCTTGAATTACGTGATGACGTCATTTTAACAATTTTGTAATCCCCCTACCTAAGGACCATGACCATGAAGTTTGATGACTATAGGCCCAATGGTTACCGAGGAGAAGACGTTTGAAAATGTTCACGGACGACGGACGACGGACGACGGACGCTGGACACATTGCGGTAACAATAGCTCACATGAGCTTCGCTCAGGTGAGCTAAAAATAGACAACTATCTGATCCACAATGAAAACAACAGTAAACTTCTGCCACGTGTATCCAAGATTAAAATATTTGTGAGCCACAATTAGTAAAGCGTACGGTTATAAATAGGACAACTTATTCCAATGACACTACGATTTCAAGTGTCAAAATTCGACGTGACGTTGGTAATATTTAAGCGTCATATTTAGTTTGCGACGTCATTTTCAGGCTTTCATGACGTTGTCACTAAGGCTGATTTTCAGAGAGAGAGGCCCATATGTAAAAGTGTATCCGAATGCAATGAGTTAAATAGTCTTCTATGGCCAACATATTAGGAGTATTTTCTTTATTTCTCTGTCAATTTAACTAAATTCCAAGACAGATTCACAATATTTACAGGGACAAATAAGTGTCGTCTGGTATTTTTTGTAACTATTTATAGCCTACAAGTTTCCCAGCATGCAATGAGTTAAAGCTACATATACACACCCATATATAAGGTAAACAAATGTCAAATGTCAAACAAGTACATTATTATGAAACTATTCTACTCAGCTTAATGTATAATAGTGCAGCGGATTACCTAAGAAATTCAAACCTATTGTGCACTTTTTGATAAAAGCACCAAACTTGGCACAGAGTTAGACCAATGTATTATGAACAAATTTGGATGTGGAGCCATCGGCCAACTGCGGATGGTGGCTGTGGCGGCCATTTTCCAAAATGGCCGCCATGTGACTGCCGAGGAAGCCTTATCCCTAGATGAATGAGAGGTACTGAGTAACTCAGCAGTAAAATGATTTGAAATACCACACACAAATGTTCATCACGATGAGACAATGTGTCGCGTACATGACACGTGTCCCTACACCCAAGGTCAAGGTCAGACTTGGAGGTCAAAGGTCAAATTTAGGTCAAATTTCATTTTTCATCAAAGGCAGTCGTGTAATATATCATAAAATCGAAGGTATTAATGAGCTGATGGCTCTGACATCACAATCATCATCATCACTTTTGTCACAATTGGATCATTATGTCATCCAAGATGGCCGCCAAAAGGTGATACTTTTCTTTAAAAATGTATGATACTTTGTCAAAGCAGTGTGCGGGGGTATGAATCACCTTCAGTGATAGGTCTACTTTTTATTCTTTAGGGTTGTGCAAACATTATGTTGCATGTTGCTGCTAAATATCATAGCTATTCTTGGAAATTGTCCACGACTATTAAGATGCCAATTAACATGTAGTAATCCTTTCAACCGAGTAAGGAGCCGTCTCATCAGGATCTGCACTATTTGCAGTTATTATTTTAAAAAATCAGAAAACAACCCTTTTGATGAATGGACTGACCCAACTGTTGTAAGTTCTATGAATATGATTGGCCTGACATTGAATATAGAATACTCCATTAATATATTCAGGGTTGAAAGGGTTACCACAATTATGCTAATCATATTGATAATATAACAAAAGTAACATAACCAGGTAGTAATGATTCTAGTGGCTTGTTTTTATCAGATCAACCGTGGTATTTGAAAGGTTATACTTCTGTCGTCAAACGACACCGCTAAATTCAATTTTCATTTTATGTTAATCAACAAATAATCTGCTCAATGCAATATCCAGATACGTTCACTGTTTACATTCCCTCTGTACTGTCTGGAAGAGTTCAGAATTTTTAGCTGATTTTGCGAGTTCAGTTCCGAGAGCAGTCCCCATCACAAGCACACAGTGGTGTGCAATCCAGCCTGGCCTTCTTGCACTTGCACCTTTTGATGCAGCCCTTCTTGCATTTGCAGGAGACAAGCTCCTGGCAGACCTTGGATGCCTCGGGGAGAGTTGTCCAGAGAGGTTCGTACAGTCCGCTGGTCTTGACCCAACCCAGTCGGTTGGTGATGGCAGTGTTGGTGCAGGAACCAAGGCCTGACCCCAGACATGTCCGCCCTGGTATATTGCTCGTCGGACGTGCTGCTTCAGGGCTGCTCTTGTTGGCGGAATCAGTTGAACATTACTCTTCTTTGCAAATAGTTTGCAGCGTGCCTTGTTGATATCGGTTGCAGTGCTTGTTCTGTCGTAAAGCAGGATGACGAACCGCTCAATGGTGTGCATGGCATCTTCATCAATCTGATCCGGTGCAGTGGAGAGGTAAGTGAGAGTCTGTGTCAGCTGAGGTAGAGCTGTCCATACTGCCCATGCTGTCCTCTTGCCATGTCCGGCGAAGCAGGATTACTGTGTCGCAGCCTGTCAACGCATGAAACATCGGTAGTGCCTGTGACCTTTCAGGGCCCAGATCCCGTGCATCTCATGGGCTGCCAAGAACCGGAAAGACTTGCCCGTCCGAAGGACACCCACACTTCAGCTTCTTCCTCCAGGGTGTGTGCCAGAGCCACTGCTAGGACAACAACATCAGTGTCAACTGTGCGAATGAGGATCTTCTTGTGGCCATTATGAACGGAGTGGGCAGCATGCAACATTATGCGGTTGTCTGCTTCTTCGTGGTTGCAAGGAGCCAGGGTGGCAGTATCTAGGAGCGGTGGCTTGCTCAAGACACTATCTTCTTCAGTGATGATTAGCTCTTGTCTGCAAGCTGGATGAATCGTGGAGGACGCGATAGAAAGGAAGCTGAACAGCTCTGTCTTGTTCTCGTCGACTCTCAGGAAGTTGGCCCAGTTCCCGGGGAGACGTTGCGCCACCCACCATCACCCGCTTCTCAATCCTGTTCCGCGCTTGGCCCTTGCTGTACCCTTCAACGAGTCTGAATTGTAGCGATCCCAAACCAGGTCCAGTCGCGTTGCTTGATGGAGTTTTGACAGTATGTAGGGCACGAAGACCTGCTGTGCATACTCATTGAAGCATTTTGCTGTAGCTGGCTTGAGCATCTGGATGATGACTGCTCCATCTAGCACAACGCAGCTGGTTGGAGGAACCTCAGACTTGGGCTGACTTCGGTCTTCAAGACAAGCGAGAAGGTCACTCTTGACACCCAGTCGGATGCTACCACCATCTGATAGTGCAGGGGGGTAGGCTTGGTTTTCATGTTGGAAGAATTCCTCTAGATTCCCATCCCGATTCTGGCACCCGATATACAGACGAGAACAGATCCACGTCATTCTTGAGGGATTTCATCTGCTGCTTGCCCTTTCCCGGAGGTTTTGAAGCAGGTTGACCAAATATTTTCAGCTTGTTTCTGTGGATAGTCTCATCTATGGGTTTTGTTCTCTCCAACAGGCGTTCTCTGACGAAGTTGTCAAGCTGCATCTGACCCACTTCATGTGCATGACGGAGGGTGGGTCTACAGCCCACCCCGTGTGGTGCTATGTCCTTGGTGTCGAGTACCAGAAGATCTTGACTCTCCTCTTCAAATGGATTCCCGAAGTCATCAATCACGTTGACCATTGATTGTACATCTTTGAGGAAAGCAGTCTGCACACTTGCTGACTGATCATGGTGCCTTGTGTCTTGTGGTCTGTTCCCCAGGTCAGTTTCATTCTGGAACAACTCATCGATGAGCCTGGCAACCTCCGGTCCTGCCACCATCCACCGTCGGAGAGCGCTGGGGTTATCATCAGGCCCACTGCCACCTCCGTCTCCTTTGATGGCAGCATTGTTCTGTTCGTGGCCTGGGATCAATGGGGATGGCGGAGAACAGCCTATTTGTCTTCTGGACGGTGAAGTTCCCAGCTCGGAATTCCTGGGCTATTTCAGGGTGTGTCTTCGGCAGTTCCACCATGTCTCGAGATGCACAGGAAATCCAGCGCCCATAGTTGGTGTGATCCAGGGCATGGAACCACACTGCCAGTTCTCTAAGGGCATCTACGTAACATCGCAAACGACGCTTGGCGCAGAGACCGCACATACACCAGGACCGTCACCTCCAGATGCAGGACGGTTGCCCAGTAGTGGAACTGGGGGCAGGTCTCCACCTTTTGCTGGCACCAATCGTCAAACTCCAGCAGCTCATTGCGGGCGTCACCCAGCTGGTCAAGGTATTGGTTGTAGGCAATGTGCTGCAGGGTGAAGAGGGCTGCCGCTGTCACTTGATGAGCCCTCCTGGTTCGACTGACATGGGATGCCCGCAGGAAGGAGTCCGCTGTCCCGGCACTGGTGATCTGCTCTGAACCAGGGCTTGCACCCATCCTCTCCCTTGCAACCAGTCACCAACGGTCTTCAATGCTGCCATCTCGATATGAAGACCGCCGAAGAGGACAACAAACTTCTTTTCACCATACTCCAGTGGCCACTTCCACTGGATTTGCTTTGCCAAAGCAAACAGCGGCTGGTCGAATGTGACCACTGGCGTCTGGCCAGGGTTGAGATGTTTGAACTATTCACATGTTTGTAATTAGCATATAAAAGTGGATAGAACATGGCTGATTACCTGAAATATCTTCCAAAGTAGCAGTAGCTTTTTCTTGTTGTTGTTGTTGTTGTTGTATGTCGTTCTTCGATTCCTCCGCTGACTTTTCGGCGCACAATAGCAAAATAGACAGTTTGCGGCCATCTTCATTGCCAATTAATTATTTGGAGTTGTATGCAAAGGACTAAGTCGAACTATGCTCATTAATATCTTCGATTTGATATATTACATGACTACCTTTGATGAAAAACGAAATTTGACCTAAATTTGACCTTTGACCTCCAAACGTGACCTTGACCTTGGGTGTAGGGACAGGGTCATGCGCGCGACACATTGTCTCATCGTGGTGAGCATTTGTGTGTGGTATTTCGAATCATTTTTACTGCAGAGTTACTCAGTACTTCTCATTCATCTAGGGTTAAGGCTTCCTCGGCAGTCACATGGCGGCCATTTTGGAAAATGGCCGCCATAGCCACCAGGGGGCAGTTGGCCGATGGCTCCACATCCAAATTTGTTCATAATATATTGGTCTAACTCTGTGCCAAGTTTGGTGCTTTTATCAAAAAGTGCACAATTGGTCAGCTTATCCGCTGCACTATAATTCATATGTTTGGAACTCAATTATGAAAGTTGTATAACCTATGTGCCATTGTCTACATTACTTACCCATTTTCTTCTCGAAAGATTTAAATATCTGTGAACAAAAAATATATATCAGTCCAGGCCATATACAGGACTTTTCAATCAACTGCAGACAAATCAAGAATACATACATGTAGCTGACATTAACCCTTAAAAGGGGAAACCGAAAATTGCTGAAAATTGTCGTCTGCTGTTGTTTAATATTTTGTCTGTTCTCTCCATAAAAATATGGTTTGTCAAGCATTTAAGAATCATTTCCATTAGAAATGATTCTAAACTGCTGTCAAAGTATGATTTTGATGAGAAAGATGGAAAATAAATATTAATCAGCAGACAACAAAATTTAGATCAGCAGTATAAGGGTTAAGGATATACCAGAATTTGTTATCAGCATACGAAAAATGGGGCTTATGTGATTTGTGACCAGTGTAGCTCCTGATCAAATAGCTCACTCTGTTAGCCTGATAACAGTCTATATTACTTGTTTGAAGCATGACAAGTGTTTCAATGACAGAATGGTGAACAGTACATATTCTGATCAGACTGCGGATGCACATAGTGTATACTGTTTATATGTAGATTTGCATTGTTTTCCTACGTTCTTGTGTACATTCGCCAGGATCTACACTGTGCATATATACATGCGGGATTAAACGCATATTAAGGTTAACCAGTATGTTCACAGTTTGTCGTCTACATGTATGTACTATGTAGTACGTTGTAGACAATACTACACTGTGCACTAAGGTAACAATCAGGCAATATTGCCGAATTTCGCCAAAATAATTCATAAACCATAACTATGTATAAATATAAATATTCTAGAATCCAAAACTATTGACATATTTAGTGACTAAGTACACCCTCGCATGCTTTCGAATTTCGCTTATAAATGTGAGGGTGTCAGACAGAACGTCACAAAATCTTACAGTCTAGCAAGCCCTAGTCTCGGTCTCCGTATACATGTATTTGGAGATCGAGTAAATATGGGCTGTGCCAAAGTCAATGACAGCTAGTATACATTACTGCATGGCTATGTTTACATCTGTATACATGTGCACCATGTCTCACCACAGTAAATATATATTTTATATGAGTGGAAGAAGTCACAACTCTATGCAAACTCTAGCATGTTTCTCTCTCTCTTTTTTTTTCTGGTCAATAGATATGAAATTGGAATGCAGCCGTAATTATTTATAATCTATGTATTAATATATGCCCACTTGCTTATAAACTATAACATAATAACGAATTTCTCCCTGAGAATCCATCATCCTGAATTGATGATTTTCAATAGTGTGAGTAGCTGCAGGCATATATATTGAAGTAAATAGCTGGCAATCAAATTTATATTTATATTTCACAATTACCAGGTAAAATAAGTACAGTAATACTGTCCGGTTTTTAAAGTCATTCACCATGTATCACGATCACATTCTATTATCCGGGATGTCGGCTGAGGAAACGAGCCTTATTGTATTTGCAAAACTCTTATTTCAGATACAAGTTACATATACTAGAACCGTTCAACTTGTTTACTTTAGTGACTGAATGACACACAGCGTATTCCTTGATCGAACTGCACGGAAGCGCAGGCTGATCTGGGGATTCGCTTGTTGACAGCGTCTTGGGGTCCCTTTCCTCAGCATGATGCCCATATCGTATCTACATGTAAGTCACGTCCGTCATGTTACCCCCACTCAGATATGCTTTGTATCGTACTCGCTCATATACCACTGTGTGGTCCGAGACTGATCATAAATATTGTTCTGTTCTGTTCTGTAACCAATGTTTTTTGTCATCCTTAGAGCACGAAGAACAAAACTGGGGTTGGTTCCATTTTGTTCGACAATTCCTTTGGCCGCCATCTTGTATTTCAAAATGGCCGCCCTGAAATGCTATATTCATTATATATACACTTAGAATATTGATTTGTTTTTTTGGTGATAATCATCTTTTGACCACACACAACAAAACCTGTGTTATTTTCATTTTTAACAACCCCATGGAGGCCATCTTAGATTTAAAAATGTCCGCCCTGAAATCGTATACAATATATTGTAATACAATGTATTAATATCTACATTTATAATGCAGATAGACTGTTGTTGTTTTTTCGGCTATGCCATCTACATACTTCAAATAATAAAACTGGGGTTGGTTCATACTGGGTATGGCGGAAATTTTGTTTTCAAAATGGCCTCTAAGTAAATAATATTTCTTGTGTCTTCACTACATACTGTAAATATAGTAACGTGTATTTATTGTCAGGTTTTGTTGATTGTTTTGCTACGTTCTTGGAACATGAGTTGTTCTAATTTTCAAAATGGCTGCCGTAAAAATCATACAATTCTGATATAATCATGAACAAATCATTTGAACTTATTTTTTACCAGACTATGATCATTATTGAAAGTAAAATGTTTATGACTAAAGTCAATTTCAAGTCACTGTTTATGACAAACATGTTAGATTGCAAAATGGCCATTGTGTGTATACAGCATTTTCTTAATTATGGATACAGTGCTTTCAACCAGGTCAATCACCAACTGCATTAGAGTCTACATCTTGTTGGTATTCCTGAAAGGCAGTGCTGGCACAATCACACTCAAAATGTGGTCAAAGGAGTTGCTTACATAAAATATATACCCAATACAAACTTGTATGCAGGAAAGTGTAGAAGCAATGTCGAAAAGGCAGTATTTATGTGATCAAATGACTTTTTCAGCATTAAAACACCATGTGCACATGTTCAGTATGAATAGAAGATGTGTGTAAAATGTCATATTGATTGCCAAAACACAGTTGGTGAGGTTGAATACACTCTATACCTAATACATGTACAGAAGTGTATGCAGGAAACTAGAAAAATGGCCACGTTGAAAAGGCAGTATTGTTCCATGGTCAATATCATTATTTACGATTACCATATGGTCTTAAGAGATCACAACTTCTGAGTCAATATAAAAGGGATCAGTGCCTTGATTGCCCAACTTGCGTTTCACTAGTTGAAATTGTCATATTATGACTTGACAAAGCCAGAGACATGTAGACCTACACATCTAGGTCTGCATTATCATCATGTCGTCACAGATTACAGGATAGTTTACTGCTGCTGAAGCAATATGACCTGTCAATGAAACAAGTTTCTGTCAAACCCATACTAGTTACTGATATTCTATCCCACAAGTCAGTAATAGTCTAGACATATATTCTAACTTTATTAAGGGTACATGTAGATGTAGTATTCGCGAACATACCTGTCAGTGATCACGAATTGCAAGAAATTGCAAACTTGACTTGAGTAAGATGCACAATTGATTCTGCTAGAAAAACGAGCCTAAAGATAACTCAATTTCAGAACACAATGTCCGCAGGAAATAGTGGCGTTATGGGAATACGGAGATATGCTGACTCCACTCGATGTCTAAAATGTTGCAAGCCGTGCACAATGGCCATCTCGGCATTCAAAAATGTCTTAGACGAGCGTTAGATAGTATGTTCTGGTAAAATGATAGGAAGATGTTCAATTGAAGATATAAACTGAAATGCAAAAGAGACAGACTCTGATATCACACTATGTACCAGACGACTACCCATGACAAACTGTTGCTATAAACATTGCCACATGGAATGAAAATGAATTTCTGGTAACAACAAGTCATACAGCATGAAATCTAAAATGGCCATTGGACAATTATTGTAAGGGATTTACAGTAAGCATGGTATATCAAGTACACATGTGTCAGATGAAGTCTGCAATTTGCCCACCAGGTATTTGCTGATTTTGCAAAATAATGATAACCCTTAGACCGCTACTCACAACAATTGTCGTCTGCTGTTGCATTTATATCTTGCCTTATTTCTCAATAAAAATATGGTTTGACAGCACTTCAGAATCATTTCCAATGGAAATGATTCTGAAGTGCTGTCAAAGCATGTTTTTGATGAAGTTATAAAAAGACATTTACTCCAAAGTTAAGTTTATGATGTTGATCTTGGGGAAAGGGGTGGGGGATGGGACATGGATTTGCTGTAGCACAATAGAGGATCATCAGATGAATGTATGTATGAACTATCAAAGCGTTCCCTGTAAAGAAACAGATGTTACACAACATTTACCCCAACGTTAAGTTTATGAACATGCTAAATTTGTGACCTTGACCTAGGGGTAAGGGTTGGTTGGTGGGTCGTGGATTTGCTACAGCATGATAGAGGTTCATCTGAGGAATGCATGTATGAAATATAAAGGCATTCCATGAAAGGAAACAGATGTTTATAAGACATTTACCCCAACGTTAAGTTTATGAATGTGCTAAGTTTATGACCTTGACCTTGGGGTAAGGGGAGGGCGGTGGGTCATGGATTTGCTATAGCACGATAGAGTATCATCACATGAATGCATGTATGAAATATCAAGGCGTTCCATGTAAGGAAACAGATGTTATAAGACATTTACCCCAAACATTAAGTTTATGAACATGCTAAGTTTGTGACATTGAACTTGGGGTAAGGGTTGGGTGATGGGTCATGGATTTGCTACAGCATGATAGAGGGTCATCTTTGGATTGCATGCATGAAATATCAAGGTGTTCCATGAAAGGCAACAGATGTTATAAGACATTTACCCCAATGTTAAGTTTATGAATGTGCTAAGTTTGTTACCTTGACCTTGGGGAAAGGGCTAGGGATGGGTCATGGATTTGCTATAGCACGATAGAGGATCATCAGATGATGCATGTATGAAATATCAAGGTGTTCCATGAAAAAAACCATATGTTACAAGACATTTATCCCAATGTTAAGTTTATGAACATGTTAAGTGTGTGACCTTGACCTTGGGGTAAGGGTTGGGTGGTGACCTTGACCTTGGGGTAAGGGTTGGGTGGTAGATTGTTGATTTGCTACAGCATGATAGAGGGTCATCTGAAGAATGCATGTATGAAATATCAAGGCGTTCCATGAAAGGAAACAGATGTTATAAGACATTTACCCCAACGTTAAGTTTATGAATGTGCTAAGTTTGTGAACTTGACCTTGGGGAAAGGGGTGGGGGTGGGTCATGGATTTGCTATAGCACGATACAGTATCATCAGATGAATGCATGTATGAAATATCAAGGCGTTACCTGTAAATAAACAGAAGTTACACAACATTTACCCCAATGTTAAGTTTATGAATGTGCTAAGTTTGTGACCTTGACCTTGGGGTAAGGGGAGGGCGGTGGGTCATGTAGTTGCTGTAGCACGATAGAGTATCATCAGATGAATGTATGTATGAAATATCAAGGCGTTCCATGAAAGGAAACAGATGTTATAAGACATTTCCCCAACGTTAAGTTTATGAATGTGCTAAGTTTGTGACCTTGACCTTGGGGTAAGGGTTGGGTGGTGGGTCGAGGATTTGCTACAGCATGATATATGGTCATCCAAGGAATGCATGTATGAAATATCAGGTGTTTCATTAAAGGAAACATGATAAAAGACATTTACCCCAACGTTAAGTTTATGAGTGTGCTAAGTTTATAACCTTGACCTTGGGGTAAGGGGTGGGCGGTGGGTCATGGATTTGCTATAGCACAATAGAGTATCATCAGATGAATGCATGTATGAAATATCTAGGCGTTCATGTAAAGAAATAGATGTTATAAGACATTTACCCTAACGTTAGTTTATGAATGTTCTAAGTTTGTGTGACCTTGACCTTGGGGTAAGGGTTGGGTGGTGGGTCATGGATTTGCTACAGCATGATAGAGTCATCTGAGGAATGCATGTATGAAATAACAAGCTGTTCCATGAAAGGAAACAGAAGACATTTACCCCCAACGTTAAGTTTGTGGACGCCGACGCTGACGACGACGACGACGCCGGGGGTATGCCATAAGCTCTTCTGCACTTTGTGCAGGCGAGCTAAAAATGGCTGCCAAAGGTAGCTCATCGGAAATCCATAGGGTTCTTCCTCTTGAGTACATCTCATTTTTTCAAACAGGCATATAAAAATGTTACACAGCGTTCCAAAATATTTTACACCCTTCAATGCAATTGTCAAGGACAGGCATTAAGGTTTTTTATTTCACAGATCCACTTCTATAGGCACTACAGATGTCACAGGAAATTCTCCCCCCTGGAAATCTTCCCCCCCGCGGGGGAAGATTTCCAGGGTCGAGCCTGGAAATATTCGTGGGAAGAATTTCCTAGGAAATTCTCCCCCCCCCCCGCCCCCCGAGGGGGAATATTTCCAGGCTCGACCTAGGAAATTCTCCCCCCCACCCTGGAAATTCTTCCCCCCCCCACCCAAAAGTTTGTGTTTCAATGCTACAAAGCAGAATTATTTCCCAACAAACATGTGCACATAGGCACGCACAATGTATGCCATTTGGTAGTATAAGAAAGGGGAACATAAAAAATCACCTCCATCACACCCCACCCCAATCTACCATATGCATAGTGTAAGTCCCTTGATAGACAAGAATATCACAAGATTGGGGGAAGATTTCTGATCAAGTGAAAATGTTTGTGTAGAACAGTTAGCATGTGACGCATATTGGCGGGGGGGGGGGGGGAGATTTTCCTAGGAAATATCCCCCCCCAACCATCTACCATATGCATAGCGGATGTGAATGCCTCTTTGTAAACAAGAATAACCACCCCTCCCTCATGATGAAATAATGTATGTTGGTGTAGAACAGATAGCATTTGGCATGTATTGAGGGAGGGGGGGGGGGGGATTTTCCTATGATATCCCCCCCCCCCCCCAACCAACCTACCATATGCATAGCGGATGTGGATGTCTCTTTGTAGACAAGAATAACACACGATTGGGGGAGTATTTCTGATGAAATAATGTATGTTGGTGTAGAACAGATAGCATTTGGCATGTATTGAGGGAGGGGAGGGGGGGTGGGAGATTTTCCTAGGAAATATCCCCCCCCCCAACCAACTACCATATGCATAGCGGATGTGGATGTCTCTTTGTAGACACGAAAAACCCATGATTGGGGGAGTATTTCTGATGAAATAATGTATGTTGGTGTAGAACAGATATCATTTGGCATGTATTGAGGGAGGGGGGGGGGGGGGGGGGGAGATTTTCCTAGGAAAAATTCCCCCCACTAACCAACTACCATATGCATAGCGGATGTGGATGTCTCTTTGTAGACAAGAATAACCCACGATTGGGGAAGTATTTCTGATGAAATAATGTATGTTGGTGTAGAACAGATAGCATGTGGCATGTATTGGGGGGGGGGGGGGGTGGGGGGGGGGGGGGTGGGGGGGAGATTTTCCTAGGAAATATTCCCCCCCAACCATCTACCATATGCATAGCGGATGTGAATGTCTCTTTGTAGACAAGAATAACCCCCCCTCCCTCCTGATGAAACTAGATTGGTCAGTAAGCGAGGCTTACGGAATACCCCCCGCGTGGGCCCAGGTACCCCTAAAATATGTACAAATTTCCAAGTGTGTGGGCTTGTGACCTTGACTCTGGGATTAGCGCGAGCGGCATGAACGTGAATTTGTCACAGGGTGGTAGAGGTCCATTGGAGCAATGAGTGTGTGAAATGTGAAGCAGATCCGAGCAAGGAAATAGAAGTTATAACCGATTTCTCTGATGTTAAGTTTTGTAAAGAGACTACCGTATAACCTCGAATTAACGCCCCCGGAGGCGTTACATTTTACAAAAGGGGGGAGGGGGGGCGTTTATTGGCCAGTAAAAAAAAATAAAAATAAAAAGAAAAAAAAAAAAAAAAAAAAAGAAAAAAAAAAAAGAAAAAAAAAAAAAAAAAAAAACAAAAAAAAAAAAAAAAAAAAAAAAAAAAAAAAAAAAAAAAAAAAAAAAAAAAAAAACTTACCAAAGACCGCCAATTTCAAACACAAATAAGGATTTAAGGATTATTTGTGTTTGAAATTGGCGGTCATTGGTAAAATTATTATTATTTTTATTTTTTATTTTTGGGGGGGGGGGGGGGGGGGGGGGGGGGGGGGGGGTGGGGGGTGGGGGCATTTATTAGCCAGCCAGAAAAAAAAATAAAAAAAAAAAAAAAGAAAAAAAAAAAAAAAAGAAAGAAATTTACCAAGGACCGTCAATTTCAAACACAAATAAGGATTTAAGGATTATTTGTGTTTGAAATTGCCCGGTCATTGGTAAAAAAATGATTTGTTTTTTTTTTTTTATTTGGGGGGGTTTGGGGGGGGGTGGTGGGGGGTGTTTATTAGCCAGTAAAAAAAAAAAAAAAAATTGTTTTTTTTACCAAGGACCGCCAATTTCAAACACAAATAAGGATTTAAGGATTATTTGTGTTTGAAAATTGGCGGTCACTGGTAAAAAAAAAAAAATTTAAAAAAAAAATTATTATTTTTTTTTTATTTGGGGGGGGGGGGGGGGGGTGGGGGGGGGGGGGGGGGGTTTATTAGGAGGGGGGCATAGATTTGTGACAGCATGATAGTACAACCTGAGAGGAATGCACAAGTGAAATAATAAGAATTTTCAATGAAGGAAATAGAAGTTATAACTTATTTCTCTGATGTTAAGTTTTAGTAAAGAGTATTTGACCTTGACATTGGGATCAGCGGGGGTTGGACGGTCATGGATTTTGCACAGCATGGTAGTAGAGCCTTACAGGAATGCATGTGTGAAATATTAAGCATTTTAGATGAAGGAAATAGAAGTTATAACAATATTTCTCTGATGTTAAGTTTTGTAAAGAGACTAAGTATTTGACTTGACCTTGGGATCTGCGGGGGTTGGACGGTCGTGTGGATTTGGCACAGCATGGTAGTAGAGCCTTACAGGAATGCATGTGTGAAATATTAAGCATTTTAGATGAAGGAAATAGAAGTTATAAGAATATTTCTCTGATGTTAAGTTTGGACGGACTAAGTAATTGACCTTGACCTTGGGATCTCGGGGGTGCGGAGAGGTCGTGGATTTGGCACAGCATGGTAGTGAGCCTTACAGGAATGCATGTGTGAAATATCAAGCATTTTAGATGAAGGAAATAGAAGTTATAACAATATTTCTCTGACGTTAAGTTTATCCGGAGGACGGACGGAGACGGACGAGCTACGGACGGACGCACAGGACAACCTGACTCCAGTATACCCCCTCAACTCGTTGTGCGGGGGGTATAATAATGTATGGGGAGATTTTCCTAGGAAATATTCCCCCCCCCAACCATCTACTATGCATAGCGGATGTGAATGTCTCTTTGTAGACAAGAATACACACTCCCTCATGATGAAATAATGTATGTTGGTATAGAACAGATAGCATTTGGAATGTATTGAGAGGGAGGGGGGGGGGAGATTTTCCTAGGAAATATTCACCCCCCCAAACCATCTACCATATGCATAGCAGATGTGGATGTCTCTTTGTCAAAGAATAACAACCCCCCCCCCCCCCCCCCCCCCCCCCAATCACCCCCCCCCCCCCCCCCCCCCCCCCCCCCCCCCCCCCCCCCCCCCCCCCCCCCCCCCCCACCCCCCCCCCCCCCCCCCCCCCCCCCCCCCCCCCCCCCCCCCCCCCCCCCCCCTCATCAGATGAAATAATGTATGTTGGTATAGAACAGATAGCATTTGGCATGTATTGAGGGAGGGGGTGGAGAGATTTTCCTAGGAAATATTCCCCCCCCCCCACCACCAAATAACTACCATATGCATAGCGGATGTGGATGTCTCTTTGTAGACAAGAATAACCCCCCCCACCTCCCTCATGATGAATAATGTATGTTGGTGTAGAACAGATAGCATGTGGCATGTATTTGTTTCATCAGAAATACTCCCCCAATCGTGGGCTATTCTTGTCTACAAAGAGACGTCCATATCCACTATGCATATGGTAGATGGTGGCGGGGGGTGGGGGGGGAATATTTCCTAGGAAAATCTCCCTCCCCCACCAATACATGCTACATGCTATCTCTTCACCAACTTTCATTTCATTTCATCAGAAATACTCCCCCAATCACATGCTATTCTTCTCCTTCTCTACAAAGAGACATTCACATCCACTTTGCATATGGTAGATGGTGGGGGGTGGATATTTCCTAGGAAAATCTCCCCCACCCCACCAATACATGGCACATGCTGTCTGTTCTACACCAACATACATTATTTTGTTTCTTCAGCAGCTATGGTAGAGATTTAACCTAGAGAACTCTCTACCAGCCAACATACATAATAGTTATGGTACGGTAATGGGGAATTATTGCATATACCGATATACCGGTAAATAAAATCTCTACCGCCCCACCACCACTATATTGTCTATGTATAGATATTATACTAAATTGGAGAACTCTTTTATAGAAAATACTGCCTCACCTATTCACATACTTCTCCACAAGCAGACATACATTATGACTATGTTAGTTGGGTATACATGTAGGGATATTACGTCCTCTGTTACCAACAGACTGGTTCTAGCACGTGCATTTTGTATGCTCCTGACCACAATATCAACAATGTATATGAAAATACATTAAAAAGTTTTGTGGACAGTGTCTGTGAAGGTGTTGAAGCCTGGAGAATTTCCCCAGGCGGGGGGGAATATTTCCTAGGCTTAAGCCTGGAAATCTTCCCCCCATGGGGGGAAGATTTCCAGGGGGGGGAGATTTCCTGTTACACCGGTATATGATTGGTCACTACATCTTGTAAACACACCTTATTTAAGGAATGTGATCAAAATGACTACTTTTTTCTGAAAATCATGAATGGGTCTTCCCAGATTGTTATGCCTCGCATAAATTACACTTCATATTTATTTTCACTATTCACACGTTAACCTAGGAATTCCTACACGTTTCCTAGTCTTGCCTGATAAACTTGATGTCATCAGACGCTAGACTTGCACCCTTTCAACAGGTTCAACACCGCAGGCCTCTATAGTGGTATATGTATTGGCAAAAATGTAGATCCAGATGAGCCGGCTTGTGACGAGCCGTCTCATCAGGATCTGCACATTTTGCAAGTAATTTTCATATTTTTTGAGAACAAAAAACTCCCCCTTTTCATAAATGGACTAGTCTAAAAACCATTTTGTGACGATTAGATTGGCTGGAAAATTAACGTATCAAATTCCATTCCAATTACTTAGGGTTGAAAGGGTTAAGTATCTGTGAAACACGTACCTGGACTGTAGTATCGCCCCCAAACACAACAAATATCACGTCTTGTATGGAGCTCCTGGTGGTCTGTTGTTGGAATTTCTCTACGCAGCCAAACATCTCCGCAGCGACTATGTCTGCTGGATATCCCAAGATTCCCGTGCCAATTGCCGGGAAAGCAATCGTCTTCAAATCCAGTTCAGAAGCTTTTCTCAAACATGTGATGATAAATTCACGCAGTCTCTGAAAACAGTAAGTTGCCAGTGAAATCGGGCTTATGGGATTTGTGACCAGTGTAGCTCCTGATCAAATGGCACACTCCAGTAGCCTAATAACGATCTATATTACTTGCTAAAAGCATGACTGGTGTTTCATTGATGGAATGGCGAACAGTGCAGATCACAATATTGAATCAAATGGAAACAAGTTTGAGATTCTGTTTATCACATGACATCATGCTGAGCTCCAAATAGCAGAAAAATTGGAGATATCAGCGATCTGGGTCAGTGAGAAGACGCCATTGACTATTTTCGCATCTATTTGAAACTCTCCAGAGAAAAAAGTTTTAATACTAGCAATAAACCTGTTATAAATATGCCAAGTTATAGGTTCCCGCTCTTTGTAAGCACTTCATATTACTTTATTACATGAAAACATTGTTATTCCGTGCTGTAACCAATTTCATAAATGTGACGCGACACACGTGTAATAACATCTGGAGCAAATTTGATTGGCTGGCCGCATCACCCTAACTATGTATTTGTATTTTCGTTATGTCAAATGAATACAAGAAACGAGGCAAAGCCACGAAGGCCAGGTTTTTTCCAAGCATGGACACTTGGATAACATAATTATACCCACTTTTTGTAGACTAGATGGCCGTGGCCTGCATGTCGCACCTTGAGGCGAGGCATGGACACTAAAAAAATAGATATAGTAGATGGAAAAACTTTAACGAAAAAGCTTTAACTGGACACACGGACGCCAAAATGCCGACGATATCGCGCTTTCCGCAAGCGGGTGCGACAATGATGATAAACACCCATGTGAAGTATCAAGGTAATGGGTGAAGCAGTTGCAGAGATATAGTACACGAAAAAACTTTAACAAAAAAATTCAAAGTAATTTGACCTTGACATTGGTCACAGGATCGCGCTTTCCGCAGAGGTGCGACAATGATGATAAACACATGTGAAGTATCAAGGTATTGGGTGAAGCAGTTGCAGAGACATAGTACACGAAAAAACTTTAACAAAAAAATTCAAAGTAATTTGACCTTGACATTGGGACAGGATCGCGACTTTCCGCAAGCAGGTGCAACCAATGATTGATAAACACATGTGAAGTATCAAGATATTGGTGAAGCAGTTGCAGAGATATAGTACACGAAAAAACTTTAATCAAAAAATTCAAAGTAATTTGACCTTGACATTGGGCACAGGGGCCGCACGGTTGGGGGTTAGAATGAAAAATATGGATGATGATAAACACCCATGTGAAGTTTCAAGGTAATGGGCGAAGCAGTTGCAGAGATATAGTATAATGAAAAAGTTTTAAAACCAAAAAACTTTAACCAGACGTACGTTAAAAAGTTAACGTTGAAAATGGCTAAGTCAATTACGTAGAAATAATAGGTGAAGGTAAAAAATGGTCACATGTTGGATAGTTGTATGTGGTAGGCACCCCTTGGTTATGAAGCTGTGAAAGTTTGGTGGTCCTAGGTGGTACAGTACCAAAGAAATGGACTTAAACACGAAAACTTAACATTGTAAACGCGAAAACTTAACATTGAAAATGGCCTAAGTCGACTGCGCGGAAAAAATGGGTGAAGTTAAAGTAAACATGTTGGATAGTGTATGTGGTGGGTACCCTTGATTATGAAGGTGAAAGTTTGGTGGTCCTAGGTGGTACAGTACCAAAGAAATGGACTTAAACACTGGAAAAACTTAAACATTGTAAACGCGAAAACTTAATATTGAAAATGGCTAAGTCGACTACGCGGAAAAAATGGGTGAAGTTAAAAAAAAAAGTAACATGTTGGATAGTGATATGTGGTGGGCACCCCTTGATTATGAAGCTGTGAAAGTTTGGTGGTCCTAGGTGGTACAGTAACAAAGAAATGGACTCAAACACGAAAACTTAACATTGATTGTGGACGCCGCCCGCCGCCCGCCCGCCTGCCTGCCCGCCCGCCCGGCTTTCGCCAATCCAATAGCCTGGATTTTTTTTCAAAAAACCTGGCTAAAAATGAAGACGTTCCAAATGGCGTCCCAGAATGGAGAAACAAGCAATGATGTCTTGAAGTTTACGTCATTATGTTCGAACCATCATTTGAAGCGTCAGTGACTCAATAACATTACTGAAATTGTTCGAATGTGCTCCCTTTTGGTAATATGAAGAGTTTACAAAGAACGGGAACCTATTGTATGACATATTTACAATAATTGTCTTGCATGGATTAAAACTATTTTTCTCTGTGGAGAATTTTAACTATATGCAAAAATAGTCAACAGCGTCTGCTCACTGAAACGTATTGGATATCTCCATGTTGGCTGCTCTTGGAAAGTGAAGTCATGTGATAAACATAATCTCAAAACATGTTTCCATTTTATATGAAATTTATGAAACTTGTACGCAATATTGGTGCATAAACTGTGTGTGACTCGTTTCATAAATCTCATATAAAATGGGAACTCGTTTGAGATCCTCTATATACAGAAGTGTTTTCTAACAAGTGCAGTACTTAGTAACAGACGCTAATGACGTTTACAACACGATTACATCAATGTCAAAATAACATTGTCCTGCCATTTAGGACATCATTTGGAATGTCATTTGTCATAACGTTAGCGCATAATACAAATACTAATTACGGTGATCTGACTAGCCAATCAAATTCGCTCCAGGTGTTATTATATGTGTGTCATATCACTTTTAGGAAATGGGTTACAGAATGTCATAACACAGTTTTCATGTCTGTGAGATTTGCAATCTGAATCATAAACGTGCATTAGAAATAGAGATAAATCACGATGTAATTGATCAAAATGTAACACTGAAACACACTGAGGTTTCTAAGTGTCCGGTTTAGAGATGTTCCGCAATATTTACCGTAATGCATTTAGCTGTGTCTCTTCCATACTTGTCTAAAGCCCCATGGAAGACGTGTTTACATGGTAGCCCATAGCCCGCTGTCATGGCCACTTGCCCAGGCTTTATACCCCTTGGATATTGTGTATTACACTCATCTTGCAATCGGGAGCCAGCCTTCTTTAACAGGGCATTGGATACGGCTCCCTTCGTCAGATTCAAGCTGGCTGAAGCTGTATTCACAAGAACGTCAGCCTGTCGCAAATAAAAAGTGAAAGTGAACAAGTTTAACATCCCAGCAACAGCTAAGGTCATATAGAGACATGATCACAGTTTAAAGTCTCATCCGACAGACCAGTGGGATGAAAATACTATGTAAGTATTTGTCACGCCTAGGGTGATGATTGAACTCTCAACCTCCAGTATTTATGTCCGGTATTTATTTTCAGAGTCGAAAAATGGGCATAACTGTGGATGGATCAGTGGGACAACGGACGGATGGACGGACGGACGGACGGATGCCGTAAACACTATATGCCACAGACAACTATCGTTGCAGTGACATAACAATATCATAATTGCTCATTATGTAGCCGAAAACGTTACCTGATAAATAGAATACCATGCCTCGGAATACCTCCACGTTTCCTAGCCTTGCCTGATAAACTTGATATTAAATGACACTAGCAAAGTATTCTCTATATGCTAGAGGATGGACAAATACAACATACTGGTAGTTTATATGGGAAAGAATGCAGACTTGTTTATGCTGCATCATAACACTGACGTCATTGTTTAATGTCATGTGATGTTGTTCAACCAATGAAAATGTCAGTAAACATAGTTTTAAATCCATTGTGACCCATACATATCTAGTCAGTGCAGAACAATTTGTTATTAGTCAGTTTGTATTCTGTCAATGCATACCTGATGAACAAGATGGCCGCGGCCTGCAAACCACGCCGACCGAGGTATTTGATGGTCCCAGTATGTACGTATTTGGTTAGGTCAATCGGATTGTGGAGATATTGGGTACTTAAAAGATTTAACACAGATTCAACAAAAAAAGATTAACGCAAAATTTGAAAGTAATTTGAGCCTGACCTTGGACATGGGGACCACATCGGTGGGCTATAGAATTATAGGGTTGTGGAGATATTGGGTACTTAAAAACTTTAACGTAGATTCTACAAAAATCAATTTACACAAATTTCAAAGAAATGTTACCTTGGGAACATGGGTGGGCTATAGGATGAAAATATGGATGATGATAAAGAGGTATGTGAAGTTTCAAGTCATTTGGACTTTGGAGGGTTGTGGAGATATTGGGTACTTAAAAACTTGAACTAGGCAAAGTCACGATGGCCGGGTTTTCTTCAAGGCGTAGACAATTGGATAACAGATACTTGGCTATTTATGTTATTATCTCGCTGAATATGAAGACGTGGAGAATAATTTCTATGTTTTAGCATAATGAAAATGAAACACACATAAATTTAACATTGACACATAAAAAATAGGTATCGGTATAACAAAAAGTTAACATAATGGGTAGTGGTATGTAGTGGCACCCGTTGTTTACAAAGTTGTGAAAGTACGGTGGTACTAGCTGGTACAGTAAGAGAGAAACGGAGCTAAACACAAAAACTAAACGTTGAAAATGGCTAAGTCGATTACGCAGAAAAATAGGTAGATGTAAAAATACGTCAAGTTAAACAAGAGGGCCATGATGGCCCTAATTCGTTCACCTGACTCCATAAACACTAGAGGAGAATGTGACATGGAGTTCATGTGTTTTAAAAAAATTGTGCTATTTTTAGATGGCGGTCATCTTGGATTAAGCGATGACTCACATTTTACCAAATCTGAAAATGCTTCACCCAAGTATCTTAACTTCCTATGAAGTTTGGCCAGCATCGGCCATGTGGTTTCTGAGAAAAAAAAGTTCAAAATATTGAATAAATGGACCTTTTGGTGGCCATCATGGATGACATAATCATCCGATTCTGACAAATATTGCACCAGAGCAATCGCCTCATCGATACCTTCAATTTGATATACCGGTATGACACGGGCATATTCGGTCAAAAATAAAATTTGACCCTAATTTGACCCCATGGGCCACGCCCATTTTTGACCCCGGGGTCACCATTTTCACAACTTTGAAAGAGCATTAAATCGATCATTCCTACCAAGTTTAGTCGAAATGGAGATAAGTTTTTTATTTATGCTATTTTTAGACGGCGGCCATCTTGGATTAGCGATGATCTCCATTTTAACAAATCTGAAAAGGCTTCACCCATGGACCATAACTGTTAAGTTTGGCTACCATGGGCCAAGCGGTTCATGTGAAGAAGAATTTTGAAATCTCTAATAAAAGAACGACCTTTTGACATTTCGGCGGCCATCTTGGATGACATAACAATCCGATTTCGACAAAAAATGTACCAGAGTGATCGTCTCATTGATACCTTCGATTTTATATATAACATGACCATATTCGGTCAAAAATAAAATTTTATCCCACGGGCCACGCCCATTTTTGACCCCGGGTCACCATTTTAACAACTTTGAAAGAGCATTGTACATCGATCATTCCTACAAAGTTTAGTTGAAATCCGGCTAGCGGTTCATGACAAGAAGATTTTTTAAGAATTTATTTTATTTTTAGACGGCGGCCATCTTGGATTAGCGATGATCTCCATTTTAACAAATCTGAAAAGGCTTCACCCATGGACCATAACATTTAAGTTTGGCTACCATGGGCCAAGCGGTTTGTGTGAAGAAGAATTTTGAAATCTCTAATAAAAGAACAACCTTTTGACCTTTCGGCGGCTTCACCCATGGACCATAACTGTTAAGTTTGGCTACCATGGGCCAAGCAGTTCATGTGAAGAAGAACGACCGTTTGACATTTCGGCGGCCATCTTGGATGAGATAACAATCCGATTTCGACAAAAGATGTACCAGAGTGATCACCTCTTTGATACCTTCAATTTGATATATACCGGTAACATGACCATATTCGGTCAGAAATAACATTTGACCCCAATTTGACCCCACGGCCCACGCCCATTTTTGACCCCACGCCCATTTTTGAACCCGGGGTCACCATTTTAACAACTTTGAAAGAGCATTGTACATCGATCATTTCTACCAAGTTTTGTCGAAATCCGGCTAGCGGTTTATGAGAAGATTTTTTAAGAATTTATGCTATTTTTAGACGGCGGCCACCTTGGATTAGCGATGACCTCCATTTTAACAAATCTGAAAAGGCTTCACCCATGGACCATAACTTTTAAGTTTGGCTACCATGTGCTAAGCGGTTCATGTAAAGAAGAATTTTGAAAACTCTAATAAAAGAACGACCTTTCGGTGGCCATCTTGGATGACATAACCATCCGATTTCGACAAAATTGCACCGGAGTGATCGCCTCATTGATACCTTCAATTTTATATATGACATGACCATATTCAGTCAAAAATAAAATTTGACCCCAATTTGACCCCACGGGCCACGCCCATTTTTGACCCCGGGGTCACCATTTTAACAACTTTGAAAGATCATTGTACATCGATCATTCCTACCAAGTTTTGTCGAAATTCGGCTGACGGTTCTTGAGAAGAAGATTTTTGAAGAATTTGTGCTATTTTTAGATGGCGGCAATCTTGGATTACGTAATGACGTCATTTTAACAATTTTGTAATCCCCCTACCTAAGGACCATGACCATGAAGTTTGGTGACTATAGGCCCAATGGTTACCGAGGAGAAGACGTTTGAAAATGTTCACGGACGACGGACAACGGACGGACGGATGGACGGACGGACACATTGCGGTAACAATAGCTCACATGAGCTTCACTCAGGTGAGCTAAAAAAGGTCACATGTTGGATAGTGGTGGGCACTCGTTGGTTATGAAGTTGTGCAAGTATGGTGGTTTTAGGTGGTACAGTAACAGAGAAATGGACCTAAACACGAAAACTTAACATTGTGAACACCACTGCCTGCCATTCGCCAATCCTATAGCCAGGACATTTTTTTCTCAATAAACCTGGCACATTTCAAAGCAATTTGACCTTGACATTGAGCATGGTGGACGCATAGGTGGGCTATAGAATGAAACCATGAATAATCATAAAGAGGTATGTGAAGTTTCATGCCAATCAGTGTTTATTGTTGTGGAGATATTTAGTACTTAAAAACATTAACGTAGATGTCAGACGGAAAAACGCAAACGGGCGTGATAATAAGTGACCAAATACACGCTGACTGATAAGAAAATGCTTTTACCAGGAATTGACGATTATACAGTGAATCACGGTCAATTACAACTATGATACAGTGTATCACGGCCAATGGCAACTATGATACAGTGCATCACGGTCAATGACAACTACGATACAGTGTATCACTGTCAATGACAGCTATGATACAGTGTATCATGGTCAATGACAACTACGATACAGTGTATCACTGTCAATGACAACTATAATACAGAGTATCACGGTCAATGACAATTATGATACAGAGTATCATGGTCAATGACAACAATGATACAGTGTGTCACGGTCGATGACAACTATGATACAGTGTATCACAGTCAATGACAACTATGATACAGTGTATCACGGTCAATGACAACTATGATACAGTGTATCACGGTCAATGACAACTATGATACAGTTTATCACGGTCAATAACAACTATGATACAGTGTATCACGGTCAATGACAACTATGATACAGTGACAACTATGATACAGTGTATCACGGCCAATGGTAACTATGATACAGTGTTTCACGGTCAATGACATCTATGATACAGTGTATCACGGTCAATGACAACTATGATACAGTGCATCACGGTCAATGACAACTATGATACAGTGTATCACGGCCAATGTCAACTATGATACAGTGTATCACGGTCAATGACATCTATGATACAGTGTATCACGGTCAATTACAACTATGATACAGTGTATCATGGCCAATGGCAACTATGATACAGTGTATCACGGTCAATGACATCTATGATACAGTGTATCATGGCCAATGACAACTATGATACAGTGTATCACGGTCAAGACAACTTGATACAGTGATCACGGTCAATGACAACTATGAAACAGTTTATCACGGTCAATAACAACTATGATACAGTGTATCACGGTCAATGACAACTATGATACAGTGACAACTATGATACAGTGTATCACGGCCAATGGTAACTATGATAGTGTTTCACGGTCATGACATCTATGATACAGTGTCACGGTCAATGACAACTATGATACAGTGCATCACGGTCAATGACAACTATGATACAGTGTATCACGGCCAATGTCAACTATGATACAGTGTATCACGGTCAATGACATCTATGATACAGTGTATCCGGTCAATTACAACTATGTAACAGTGTATCATGGCCAATGGCAACTATGATACAGTGATCACGGTCAATGACATCTATGATACAGTGATCATGGCCAATGACAACTATGATACAGTGTATCATGGTCAATGACAACTATGATACAGTGTATCATGGCCAATGACAACTATGATACATGTATCATGGTCAATGACAAACTATGATACAGTGTATCATGGTCTGTGACAACTAGGATACAGTGTATCACGGCCAATGGTAACTATGATACAGTGTTTCACGGTCAATGACATCTATGATACAGTGTATCACGGTCAATGACAACTATGATACAGTGCATCACGGTCAATGACAACTATGATACAGTGTATCACGGCCAATGTCAACTATGATACAGTGTATCACGGTCAATGACATCTATGATACAGTGTATCACGGTCAATTACAACTATGATACAGTGATCATGGCCAATGGCAACTGATACAGTGTATCACGGTCAATACATCTATGATACAGTGTATCATGGCCAATGACAACTATGATACAGTGTATCACGGTCAATGACAACTATGATACAGTGTATCATGGTCTGTGACAACTAGGATACAGTGTATCACGGCCAATGGTAACTATGATACAGTGTTTCACGGTCAATTACAACTATGATACAGTGTATCATGGCCAATGGCAACTATGATACAGTGTATCACGGTCAATGACATCTATGATACAGTGTATCATGGCCAATGACAACTATGATACAGTGTATCACGGTCAATGACAACTATGATACAGTGTATCATGGTCTGTGACAACTAGGATACAGTGTATCACGGTCAATGACAACTATGATAAAGTGTATCATGGTCAATGACAACTATGATACAGTGTATCATGGTCAATGACAACTATGATACAGTGTATCATGGTCAATGACAACTTGATACAGTGATCACGTCAAATGACAAACTATGATACAGTGTATCACGGTCAATGACAACTGATACAGTGATCACGGTCAATGACAACTATGATACAGTTTATCACGGTCAATAACAACTATGATACAGTGTATCACGGTCAATGACACTATGATACGTGACACTATGATACAGTGTCATGGCCAATGGTAACTATGATACAGTGTTCACGGTCAAATGACATCTATGATACAGTGTATCACGGTCAATGACAACTATGATACAGTGCATCACGGTCAATGACAACTATGATACAGTGTATCACGGCCAATGTCAACTATGATACAGTGTATCACGGTCAATGACATCTATGATACAGTGTATCACGGTCAATTACAACTATGATACAGTGTATCATGGCCAATGGCAACTATGATACAGTGTATCACGGTCAATGACATCTATGATACAGTGTATCATGGCCAATGACAACTATGATACAGTGTATCACGGTCAATGACAACTATGATACAGTGTATCATGGTCTGTGACAACTAGGATACAGTGTATCACGGCCAATGGTAACTATGATACAGTGTTTCACGGTCAATGACATCTATGATACAGTGTATCACGGTCAATGACAACTATGATACAGTGCATCACGGTCAATGACAACTATGATACAGTGTATCACGGCCAATGTCAACTATGATACAGTGTATCACGGTCAATGACATCTATGATACAGTGTATCACGGTCAATTACAACTATGATACAGTGTATCATGGCCAATGGCAACTATGATACATGTATACGTCAATGACATCTATGATACAGTGTATCATGGCCAATGACAACTATGATCAGTGTATCACGGTCAATGACAACTATGATACAGTGTCATGGTCTGACAACTGGATACAGTGGTATCACAGGCCAATGGTAACTATGATACAGTGTTTCACGGTCAATTACAACTATGATACAGTGTATCATGGCCAATGGCAACTATGAATACAGTGTACACGGTCAATGACATCTATGATACAGTGATCATGGCCAATGACAATGATACAGTGTATCACGGTCAATGACAACTTATGATACAGTGTATCATGGTCTGTGACAACAGGATACAGTGTATCACGGTCAATGACAACTATCTAAAGTGTATCATGGTCAATGACAACTATGAAACAGTGTCATGGTCAATGACAACTGATACAGAGTATCATGGCAATGACAACTATGATAGTGATCACGGTCAATGCAACTATGATACAGTGTATCACGGTCAATGACAACTATGATACAGTGTATAACGGTCAATGACAAGTATGATACAGTGTATAACGGTCAATGACAACTATGATACAGGGTATCATGGTCAATGACAACTATGATACAGTGACAACTATGATACAGTGTATCATGGCCAATGGCAACTATGATACAGTGTATCACGGTCAATGACAACTATGATACAGTGCATCATGATCAATGACAACTATGATACAGTGCATCACGGTCAATGGCAACTATGATACAGTGTATCACGGCCAATGGCAACTATAATACAGTGTATCACGGTCAATGACATCTATGATACAGTGTATCACGGCCAATGACAACTATGATACAGTGTATCATGGTCAATGACAACTATGATACAGTGCATCATGGTCAATGACAACTATGATACAGTGTATCATGTTCAATGACAACTATGATACAGTGCATCATGGTCAATGGCAACTATGATACAGTGTATCATGGTCAATGACAACTATGATACAGTGCATCATGGTCAATGGCAACTATGATACATGGTATCATGGTCAATGACAACTATGATACAGTGTATCACGGTCAATGACAACTATGATACAGTGTATCACAGTCAATGACAACTATGATACAGGGTATCATGGTCAATGACAACTATGATACAGTGTATCATGGCCAATGACAACTATGATACAGTGTATCACGGTCAATGACAACTATGATACAGGGTATCACGGTCAATGACAACTATGATACAGGGTATCATGGTCAATGACAACTATGATACAGTGTATAATGGTCAATGACAACTATGATACAGTGTATCATGGTCAATGACAACTATGATACAGTGTATCACTGTCAATGACAACTATGATACAGGGTATCACAGTCAATGACAACTATGATACGGTGTATCACAGTCAATGACAACTATGATACAGTGTATCACGGTCAATGACAACTCTGATACAATGTATCACGGTCAATGACAACTATGATAAAGTGTATCACTGTCAATGACAACTATGATACAGTGTATCACGGTCAATGACAACTAAGCTACAGGGTATCATGGTCAATGACAACTATGATACAGTGTATAACGGTCAATGACAACTATGATACAGTGTATCATGGTCAATGAGAACTATGATACAATGTATCACGGTCAATGACAACTATGATAAAGTGTATCACGGTCAATGACAACTATGATACAGTGTATTACGGTCAATGACAACTATGATACAATGTATCATGGTCAATGACAACTATGATAAAGTGCATCACGGTCAATGACAACTATGATACAGTGTATCACGGTCAATCACAACTATGATACAGTGTATCACGGTCAATGACAACTATGATGCAGTGTATCACTGTCAATGACAACTATGATACAGTGTATCACGGTCAATCACAACTGGGATACAGTGTATCATGGTCAATGACAACTATGATGCAGTGTATCACTGTCAATGACAACTCACGGTCAATGACAACTATGATACAGTAAATCACGGCCAATGACAACTACGATACAGTGTATCACGGTCTATGACAACTGTGATACAGTGTATCACAGTCAATAACAACTATGATACAGTGTATCACGGTCTATGACAACTATGATACAGTGTATCACTGTCAATGAAAACTATGATACAGTGTATCACTGTCGATGACAACTACGAATACAGTGTATCACTGTCAATGACAACTATGATACAGTGTATCACTGTCAATGACAACTATGACATCAGTGTATTACGGCCAATGACAACTATGAAATAGTGTATCACGGTCAATGACAACTATGAAATAGTGTATCACGGTCAATGACAACTATGATACAATGTATCACTGTCAATTAAATGTAATGATGCTCTATTTACAGAAACGTTAACTAATAAATAGAATAATTGCCAGACTTTCGTTATCAAATTTATCAGACTCAGATATGTAGCCAAGTTCCCCAAAAGTGCTAAGTACACTTATCTACCTATTAAGTGCGGAAGCTTAAAAGGGACATGCGCAAATTTTTTTCTATGTCGTTCCCACGACATAGCATCTCGTTACCACGACATAGCATCTCGTTCCCACGAGATAGCATCTTGTTACCACGACATAGCTATGTCGTTCCCACGACATAGCATCTCGTTCCCTCGAATAGCATCTCGTCCACGAGACATCTCGTTCCCACGAGATAGGATCTCGTTCCCACGATATTAATTCTCGTTACCACAATTATAGCATATGTCGTTACCACGTTACATAGCATCTCGTTCCCACGAGATAGCATCTCGTTACCACAGTTAGCTAGGGTTCAGTTCCCACGAGATTGCATCTCGTTACCACGACTAGCATCTCGTTCCCACGAGAATAGCATCTCATTACCACGAGTTAGCTATGTCATTCGCACGACATAGCATCTCGTTCCCTCGAGATAGGTAGCCAATGAAAATGAAGCTTAATTACTGCCATTTTAGTCCGACAGCCAGTAGCTTAACATTGTTTTGATTAACATAGTTTTGTTATTGGCGATTTTTCTTGTCCATGCCAATCACATCCAGAATCCGCTAATGACACTCTGTCATCTTTGAGCGTTTTGAGAAATTTGCATAAATTAAAAATGGCCGCCAGACAGTCATAGTATGCCGTGTGAGGTATTGAAGTAATTTAAGAGCGTAAAGTGGATTTACTTGACTTATCAGATAAGCGGTCAACATTTTTAATATTCAATTAAATTCACTGTGACATGGAAAAAATCCAAAATGGCCGTCAAATGTAACATATTTTACATATATCTACTCTCACACTCTATATCAAAGCAAACATGATAATGATATTGGATATATTGCCACAACAAACGCTTTCGGTACGTTCGATATGTTCGTAGACAAGTTGTTGAACAGGGGAAGTCCAAGATGGCCGCCACATATAGCTATAGTATCATGTAACAATAATGTAAACGGACTGATAATTAAGTATATAACTGCATATTAACGCCATATCATAGTAAATTGGTATAGATGTATTGGATTTAGGCGTTTTCAGTAACTTAGACACATAATTAAATAACTGTGCCAATAGCAGAAGTCAAAAATGGCCGCCAAATATTTAACAAAAAAGTCACGTTGCCTTATACTGCGCAAATTGCATACTAATTACCGGGGCTATTGATTAGTTTAAGCATATTAGTATACATATCTCAGGTTTATTGACACATTGAACGTTGTATGTAACTTTGAAATTTCAAATGCAATATTATACGATTGTATCAATAGAAAGAAGAAGCCTTAGATGACCGCCAGATATAAATTAAATGGCAATGACAACCATAATGTGTAATGATTAAAATATGAAATGTCACGTTGACCTATTACAAAGAAAAAACACATATTTATGTCAATCTTGTGTTCTCTTGTAACCTTGTTATGTAATTAGACACGTGTTCCAATAGCAGAAGTCCAAGACGGCTGCCAAATATAAATTATAGCAATCATCGTTTAATAATTAAGTTATATAATTAAGTTCAGTCCAGCTCCATAGGGAGCACACTGCTATAGCAATAATTTACAAATGTATGTCAATGACGATCGCATAATAATGAAATGATTATTAAAATGGATAGCATAGTAGAAAAGTGAGACCCATAAGAAACCAACGCAATAAATACTTCCTAATAAGCAAATGACATGCGCACCTCGGTGATCGCAGAACCTTCAACGCGGCACAAACATGCACTCCACGATCAGCGGTGTACGGGGTCCCAAAACGAAAGCAACTGTGCAACACTACATAAACAGTATAACAAATGCAGAGCAAGCACAACAACGACTATTCCCAATGAACTACTGGTAAAGTAACAGGACAGTGCATTAAAACAGAACACTTGGATGGTTGAAACTGAACTGTTTGGCAAACCTCCCGCTTACCTCGCCATCAAGCTTCAAAAGGACATCAATATACAAGGCAATCAAAAAACGAATAATATATCATACGATAACGACAAACTAATTAAAACGAAATACACAGTATACATGAAATAATGAAAGTTAATATTGTAGATATGACTATAGGAAAAGAAGAAGATATGATGGCACAAATACTCTAGCCGCAAGGGATGACAGTTACGTTGTTTAGCATTGTCATATTAGTATATTAAACTTCGTGACTACTGCATTTCTTATATCCATTGCATTGTACCTTGCATGCTGTCATGTTGTATATATTGGTGTGTACTATGTGTATTGTAGTCTGCAATGATAATAACAGTTATTGTTACCGTGAGTTAGTAGTGGCTCAGCTGGAATGACTGTCGTATATACCATTCCAATGTGTATTAGTTGTGTCCACACTATAATATTTATTCTATATTATCTCAGTGTTTTTCTCAGAATTATTGAATTTGTGATTAAATTTGATTTCTTTGTTCAGCATTTACGTATGTTAACATGTCATATGCATGCACTCCATATTGAGTTGTATGTAATAAAATCAACTGCACATGAATGTCAGACGTTGAATTCCGATTTGTCATTGAAACCAAGAATGTTATAGAAATATTACATTATCTCATCATACACATATACTTTGCTTCACATAATCAATAAAAATCTGAATATATATCAATTGTTTGCAGTTTACCAAATGATAAGTGATATTAAAAGGTACATAAATCACCATGTACGTACCGCCCTTTAGTAGAATGTATGTACCTTTCGCATAAAAAATAACTTGCCAGAATGTAATACTATCAGTGGGAGTCCTTAGTTGCTATGGGAATAACGCTAATGGGACCATTGACACATATATATATATATGTGTTCTCCATTTGTACTAGCTAGGTTAGCCAATTCGCGTGATTTCACAGTGAACTTGTTGAGCATTGAAGCGTTTGGAACCAATGGTATGAAAGAAAACCTCTTGCATTCATTCAAATTAGGAAGTCATTAATGTTTACTGTAAGTTCCACCACTTACATATTCTTGACAACGCCCACTATGTAAGTTATAATTACATACTTTGGTGTCAGAATATTGTCAGCATGAATGTTGATGTGGAATGGCAAGACAAGAAGGCTTTCCAAAAATAATAAACTGAATAAGCCAACGTATATAACCAAGTGTACTATTTATAAGTATATGATTTGATTACTAGTAGAATGTACTATATTATTATCCGGCGCCCATTTTTACACTTCTGTTATTGAACGTTGTCTAATGGTGTATATTAAGTTAAGAAAACAAACGAGCATCTTGACTTAATACCAGTATTTGGTACAATTACATTCATACGAGTCCAATTAATATAAGCTAATTGCTACAATAATATCAAAATAGTTGGCGGCCATTTTGGACTAAAGCTGTCGAAACAATGATCTAATTGTGTACCTAAGGTACTAAATCATTGTGTATCTAAATACAATATGTATGCAAATGCTCTGACATAGGGTCTGAGTGCAATTATATATGTTTTCTTATGAAGAGATACGATTGCACGTATAATGTATTATATTTATAATTGGCGGCCATTTTTGGAGTTCTGCTATTTAGACAATTATTCAATTACACAGAAAAGTTACAAAAATAAACATTCATTGTTTCTTTCAATAAACCCAAGATTATAAAAAGCATACTCTTTGTTGTGACGAACTAGTGAAATTACGTCAAATGGTCACATTTTGCGGCCATTTTGGATTTTTCCCATAGTGCAGTTAAGGAATGAATTTTAACGTTGCCAATTTTCATCACTATGTCAAATACACCCAGTTTACGCTCTTAAATTGCTGAATTTCCTCCTCATGTTAATGCAACTATATGGCACACTATCTATTTGAGAGCCATCTTGAAGAATTTGTGCAAATTTCTTAAGGGTGACAAGCTTGTCATCCGTTGGATTTCAAAACTAGAAGGTCTGGACATGCAAAGTCAGTAATACAAAAAAACATGTTATTCAAAACAAGGTAAAACCCAAAATCGGCCTTTGGCTGCCGGACTATATTCAAACTATGGCTGAAAGAAAAAATGGCGGTAATTATGCTGCATTTTCATTGGCTACCTATGTCGTATGCTATATGTCGTGGGAACAGATGCTATGTCGTGGTAACGAGATGCTATCTCGTGGGAACGACATAGCTAACTCGTGGTAACGAGATCCTATCTCGTGGGAACGAGATGCTATGTCGTGGTAACGAGATGCTAAGTCGTGGGAACGACATAGCTAAGTCGTGGTAACGAGATGCTATCTGTGGGAACGAGATGCTATGTCGGGTAACGACATAGCTAAGTCGTGGTAACGAGATGCTATCTCGTGGGAACGAGATGCTATGTCGTGGGAACGACATAGCTAAGTCGTGGTAACGAGATGCTATCTCGTGGGAATGAGATGCTATGTCGTGGGAACGACATAGAAAAAAGATTGCACATGTCCCTTTTAAGTTTCCGTAATTAAGTACACTTTGCTGTGAATTATGCAGAATTATTATACTGTATAATCACAGCCATATTTTTGGTTAGAAAATATTTGATTTCATTTTTTTTTTAAATAAAAATATTCATATATTTATGCTTAAAAGTTGAACATTTCTCCCTCAAAGTACACTTTACTTTACTTGACAAGTATACTTAGCAATAATGATGAAATCCGCTACTGAAACTGTATTATATTTATATTTATGCATAAACTGAAAATTGCTCCTTCAAAAGTATTTTACTAGATACATATACTTAGCAACCATTGGTGAAATCCGCTACTCCAAATGTATTATATTCAAATTGATGCATAAACTGAAAATTGCTCCCTAAATGTATACTTTACTAGATAAGTATATTGGTGACTTCGACTATTGGTGAACTCCGCTACTGGAACTATTGAAACTGTTACCTGTTTCCTAGTCATGCCTGATACACCTGTTATTCTCCTATGTATATATGTGGCTGTGAAATGGGGTTTATCACCTTAGAGACACACCATGTGATTTCGTAACTACACGTACATACATATCCGATTTTTCATGAAAAACATTTACACAAACTGTGATATATGTGAATATAATTCATTTGCTATGAACATTTTGTCAACTTTCCACGTCATTTACAGAAAATATTGTGCATTTTGTAAATATTTTTCAGGAGATATCGTACATTTTCACAGGGCGAGTCTCAATGGTGGCTGTTACAGAGGAGGTTGTAGAAGGTGGTCATTGCAGGAGGTTAAACATATAGGCAGAGCTCCAGATAAGGTTTGTAAAGAGTACTACATTGTACATGTATACCCCAGATTTCAAATTCAATGCGTAGTTTACGTTTACAAATGTATTATTGATTTTCTTCCTTATTAAATAAAGGAAAAAATGATAACAAATAAAAAAAATAAAAAAATTCACTTATTTGAGCTGCAAAAAGCAAACACTGTTTGCTTTCTGCAGCTCATTTAAGTAATTATACCCACTTTTTTAAAAAAAATGGGTATATTGTTTTCGTCACGGGTGTCCGTCCGTCCGCCTCCGTCAGTCGTACGTCCGTCCACGTTTCTGTAACTCAACGAAAAACATTTCACCTTCATACCTACGCGCCTGATATTTGGTATGTAGCTTCGTTATCATGTGCAGATGCGCAAAGTGAATTTCGGATTTTTCATCCGAACCACCCTCCATCATGGATTATCTCCCCCTTTCGGACTCAGTAATTTCCCATTTTTTCCTTGTAACTACAAAAAAAATCTTTAAAAACTTCACCTTCATACCTACGCGCCTCATATTTCCTATGTAGCTTCGTTATCATGTGCAGATGCGCAAAGTGAATTCGGATTTTTCATCCGACCCTCCATCATGGTTATTATCTCCCTTTTCGGACTCAGAATTTCCCATTTTTTCCTTGTAACTCGAAAAACTTTTTCACCTTCATAGCTACTTGCCTCATATTTGCTATGTAGCTTCATTATCATGTGCAGATGCGCAAAGTGAATTCGGATTTTTCATCCGACCCTCCATCATGGATTATCTCCCCCTTTCGGACTCAGAATTTCCCATTTTTTCCTGTAACTCGAAAAACTTTTTCACCTTCATACCTACGCGCCTCATATTTGCTATGTAGCTTCGTTATCATGTGCAGATGCGCAAAGTGAATTCGGATTTTTCATCCGACCCTCCATCATGGATTATCTCCCCCTTTCGGACTCAGAATTTCCCATTTTTTCCTTGTAACTCGAAAAACTTTTTCACCTTCATACCTACGCGCCTCATATTTGCTATGTAGCTTCGTTATCATGTGCAGATGCGCAAAGTGAATTCGGATTTTTCATCCGACCCTCCATCATGGATTATCTCCCCTTTCGGACTCAGAATTTCCCATTTTTTCCTTGTAACTCGAAAAACTTTTTCACCTTCATACCTACACGCCTCATATTTGCTATGTAGCTTCGTTATCATGTGCAGATGCGCAAAGTGAATTCGGATTTTTCATCCGACCCTCCATCATGGATTATCTCCCCCTTTCGGACTCAGAATTTCCCATTTTTTCCTTGTAACTCGAAAAACTTTTTCACCTTCATACCTACGCGCCTCATATTTCTATGTAGCTTCGTCATCATGTGCAGATGCGCAAAGTGAATTCGGATTTTCGATCCGACCCTCCATCATGGATTATCTCCCCCTTTCGGACTCAGAATTTCCCATGTTTTCCTTGTAACTCGAAAAACTTGTTCACCTTCATACCTACGCGCCTCATATTTGCTATGTAGCTTCGTTATCATGTGCAGATGCGCAAAGTGAATTCGGATTTTTCATCCGACCCTCCATCATGGATTATCTCCCCCTTTCGGACTCAGAATTTCCCATTTTTTCCTTGTAACTCTCAAAAACTTTTTCACCTTCATACCTACGCGCCTCATATTTCTATGTAGCTTCGTCATCATGTGCAGATGCGCAAAGTGAATTCGGATTTTCGATCCGACCCTCCATCATGGATTATCTCCCCTTTCGGACTCAGAAATTTCCCATGTTTTCCTTGTAACTCGAAAAAGACTTGTTCACTTCATACCTACGCGCCTCATATTTGCTATGTAGCTTCGTTATCATGTGCACATGCGCAAAGTGAATTCGGATTTTTCATCCGACCCTCCATCATGGATTATCTCCCCCTTTCGGACTCAGAATTTCCCATTTTTTTCCTTGTAACTCGAAAAACGTTTTCACCTTCTATACTACGCGCCTCATATTTGCTATGTAGCTTCGTTATCATGTGCAGATGCGCAAAGTGAATTCGGATTTTCATCCGACCCTCCATCATGGATTATCTCCCCCTTTCGGACTCAGAATTTCCAATTTTTTCCTTGTAACTCGAAAAACTTTTTCACCTTCATACCTACGCGCCTCATATTTGCTATGTAGCTTCGTTATCATGTGCACATGCGCAAAGTGAATTCCCATTTTTGATCCGACCCTCCATCATCGATTACCTCCCCCTTTCCGACTCAGAATTTCCCATGTTTTCCTTGTAACTCGAAAAACTTTTTCACCTTAATACCTACGCGTCTGATATTTGGTTCGTAGCTTCGTTTTGATGTGCTGATACGCAAAGTGAATTCGGATTTTTTATCCGACCCTCCATCATGGATTACCTCCCCCTTTCGGACTCAGAATTTCCCATTTTTTCCTTGTAACTCGAAAAACTTTTTCACCTTCATAGCTACGTGCCTCATATTTGCTATGTAGCTTCATTATCATGTGCAGATGCGCAAAGTGAATTCGGATTTTTCATCCGACCCTCCATCATGGATTATCTCCCTCTTTTCGGACTCAGATTTCCCATTTTTTCCTTGTAACTCGAAAAACTTTTTCACCTTCATACCTACGCGCCTCATATTTGCTATGTAGCTTCGTTATCATGTGCAGATGCGCAAAGTGAATTCGGATTTTTCATCCGACCCTCCATCATGGATTATCTCCCCCTTTCGGACTCAGAATTTCCCATTTTTTTCCTTGTAACTCGAAAAACTTTTTACCTCACCATACCTACGTGCCTCATATTTGCTATGTAGCTTCGTTATCATGTGCAGATGCGCAAAGTGAATTCGGATTTTTTCATCCGACCCTCCATCATGGATTAATCTCCCCTTTCGGACTCAGAATTTCCCATTTTTTCCTTGTAACTCGAAAAACTTTTTCACCTTCATACCTAACACGCCTCATATTTGCTATGTAGCTTCGTTATCATGTGCAGATGCGCAAAGTGAATTCGGATTTTTCATCCGACCCTCCATCATGGATTATCTCCCCCTTTCGGACTCAGAAATTTCCCATTTTTTCCTTGTAACTCGAAAAACTTTTTTCACCTTCATACCTACGCGCCTCATATTTCTATGTAGCTTCGTCATCATGTGCAGATGCGCAAAGTGAATTCGGATTTTCGATCCGACCCTCCATCATGGATTATCTCCCCTTTTTTCGGACTCAGAATTTCCCATGTTTTCCTTGTAACTCGAAAAACTTGTTCACCTTCATACCTACGCGCCTCATATTTGCTATGTAGATTCGTTATCATGTGCAGATGCGCAAAGTAATTCGGATTTTTCATCCGACCCTCCATCATGGATTATCTCCCCCTTTCGGACTCAGAATTTCCCATTTTTTCCTTGTAACTCGAAAAACTTTTCACCTTCTACCTACGCGCCTCATATTTCTATGTAGCTTCGTCATCATGTGCAGACGCAAAGTGAATTCGGATTTTCGATCCGACCCTCCATCATGGATTATCTCCCCCTTTCGACTCAGAATTTCCCATTGTCCTCTACTGTAAACACTGTTCACTTCATACCTACGCGCCTCATATTTGCTATGAGCCTTCGTTATCATGTGCACATGCGCATAGTGATTCGGATTTTTCATCCGACCCTCCATCATGGATTATCTATTTCGGACTCAGAATTTCCCATTTTTTCCTTGTAACTCGAAAAACGTTTTCCCATTCATACTACGCGCCTCATATTTGCTATGTAGCTTCGTTATCATGTGCAGATCGCGCAAAGTGAATTCGGATTTTCATCCGACCCTCCATCATGGATTATCTCACTTTCGGACTCAGAATTTCCAATTTTTTCCTTGTACTCGAGCGTTTTTTCACCTTCATACCTACGCGCCTCATATTTGCTATGTAGCTTCGTTATCATGTGCACATGCGCAAAGATGAATTCCCATTTTTGATCCGACCCTCCATCATCGATTACCTCCCCCTTTCCGACTCAGAATTTCCCATGTTTTCCTTGTAACTCGAAAAACTTTTTCACCTTAATACCTACGCGTCTGATATTTGGTTCGTAGCTTCGTTTTGATGTGCTGATACGCAAAGTGAATTCGGATTTTTTATCCGACCCTCCATCATGGATTACCTCCCCCTTTCGGACTTAGCATTTGGGGAAAGTGGGTATATTGTGATGGCGCGCCATCGACTTTTTCTAGTCAACTTTATTGCAATATTTTCACATCTCAATTTGAAAAAATTATTGTATTTTCACATTGCTGTGAGCATTTTGTAATCCAACCTTTGATAACCAAAGTGTATTCTGCTAAACTAAGTGAGTAAAATATGCCAATACGCACCTTATCTGGAGTGCTGTATAGGTATTTATCAAATTGACATGAAATGCCGACTGTTACAGAGAGGTGCATTCATGGAGGTTTCACTGTATTACCTTTGAGTCACTGAGAGAGCCAACTTCAACTCTGACCCGTATTCCTGGCCCACGGGTGGGACCCACATCTGAAACACCAAACATTGTTAACCCATCAAAAGAATATGTTGTTACCACTCAGTTGAACAGTCTCGATGAACGGTTCGATGAGACGGTTCAACTGATGGTTGAATGTAACAACATACACTGTGGGTGAGAAGTGAGAACAATGCGATCACCTACGAATGTTTCACCCACAACGTTCAAGGTCAACAAGGTCAAGGTCACAATGTGAGGAAGTTATTGATGAAGTTTGGTAATGATCTGAGCAACGGATTAGGAGATATTCAACATTTGTATGTACATGTACATCAAAAGTGTTGAAACAAAGGTCAAGGTCACCAAGGTAAAGGTCGAGGTCACCCAAATGATGAAATTCCATCAAATATTAATTTTATTGCAAAAAATAGGAATTTAACATGGGGGCTAAAAATAGATTTTTTTTTCAAAATTATTTTTATTTGTGGACTGATTTTCAAAATCTAACTTTTGTTTTCTTAGTTACATCATTTTCAAACTATCTCGCCAGGTTTCGGAGTCAATTTCCAAAAATTTTCGTTTTTGGATCCTTCAGGAAAAGTTTTGGAAATTGACTCCCCATGTTAAATTCCTATAGGAAAATCGTTTTTTTCGCAATAAAATTAATATTTGATGAAATGAATTTTAAATATTTTTTAGATTTAATGCAGGCCCGTAGCCAGGGGGGGTCGGAGCGGTCGGACGACACCCCCCCACCCCCCCCCCCCCCCCCCCCCCCCCCGCCCAGCCTCGAGGTTCACTTTTTTAGCCTTGAGGTCCACTTTTTTAGACCCCCCATAGATACTTCAGACCCCTTGAGCCTTCGAAACGACCCCTCCTTCAAACAGGTAGATACTTCAGACCCCTTGAGCCTTCGAAACGACCCCCCTTCAAACAGGTCTGGCTACGGGCCTGTAATGTGTTTAAAGGTACATGCCCATTCAGTAAGCACAAAATGTTCTTTATAGGAATTAAATAAGTGTATAATTGTGTCACTATTCCACCAGTTCTAAAAATTGCAAGTGCCCGGAAAACAGATATAATCATTTAGTAATATTTATTTTACTGATAGTGACACGCTTTGGTATCAGGCTATTTTCATATGCAAATGAGGCATGATATTTTTTACTTATTTATACTAATGAAATGCGTCACCTGAAAAAATATATTTTCGGCAGATTATAAAGTATGATCATTGCACATCAAAAAATAAATACAGAGAATAAATACCTAGTAATGTCCGTTAACATTTTAAGGAAACACGGTTATCGCCCCTGATATCAGTGTGAAAATATTTGTCTAAAATAAAATGTATAATAATGCCAATTAATACGTGGGGTAATGGTGAATGAAGGTTTATTTTGCCACAAAATGTCATACATACAGAATATACAAAAGTATGTGGCTGTGACTGGAGAAATCGGGCTTATGGGTTTTGTGACTAGTGTAGATCAGCCTGTAACAGGACGTCTCAGCATGGCACGCTCCAGATCAGCTGCGTATTTGCTTAAATACCCAATTAAAATTGCCAAAAACCCAATTGAAATCAGAAGTAGCGAGTATCAAAAAGCAATACAAAATTTATGGTACCTTTATCATGCTGCAGAAAACATGAAAACACATCTTGGTATTTCATTAGAATTGTCTCCAAGGAGACAATTCTAATGAAATGCCAAGATATGTTTTCATTTTGAAGCAAACTATTCAATAATTACTGTCTGTTAATGTGCAAACAGTAGTGTGGTTTTATTTTACCCAATTCAAATTTTGAAATACCCAATTGCTTCAGAAATGATAGTGACAATACTCAATTACTAATTCCTTATCTGGAGCCCTGTGCATGGTTTGCCAGTATTGTTCAGACATTTTAAAAATACTCCTTAATCTGATTAATGGAATAGTCCAGAAATGAGCATGGGACTATCAATATCAGGGGTGATAGGGTTGAATTGTATTTTATATAAGGCAACCCCGAGTGGTATTACTCGATATTTGTCCAGGGCTCCAGATAAGTACTTTGCAATTGAGTATTGTCACTCCATCATTTCTGAAGCAATTGGGTATTTCAAAATTTTAATTAACAACAAAGAAAACATGTCTTGGCATTTCATTAGAATTGTCTCCTTGGAGACAATTCTAATGAAATACCAAGATGTGTTTTCCAATACCAAATAGCATATATACAGTACAGTGCCAGTAAAAGAATTGAAAAGCACCTTGGCCCATGGCTAAAATAATGCTTGTTCTTACATATAAACTCAAATGAGGTAGTTTTAATCAGTCGGAGCTCAGACATGTCCAACTATCAATTGTGAGCACAAGATGTGAATAATATGAAAAAATATCCGACTTGTGATGTTTACCTTGTTCTGTGTCTCGGGAATGTGTGTTTTCCTTCGTTCTGACCTGCCTCTTTCTTTCATCAATTGACTCTACCAGATCTTGTAACTTTCGTTCTACATTGCCTGCCACATCACTCGTATTACCGGTAATCAGTGGCATACTGTCACCAGTTTCTTCACTTTGATCAATATCTGATAGAACATATGGAGTGAATGTGCCTGTCTGCATATGATCCATGTCAATGTCCATTTTGTTGCCCTGTTCAAGTCCTGCAGCATGTCTCTGGCTGGAATCAGTAGAATCAATATCTGATAGACCATGTGGAGTGAATGTGCCTGTCTGCATATGATCCATGTCAATGTCCATTTTGTTGCCCTGTTCAAGTCCTGCAGCATGTCTCTGGCTGGAATCAGTAGAATACCCAGTGTTCAAAACACCGGATTCCTCCTGAATGTTCACCTCTTTTCCTTGACCATTGGTATTCTCTTTACTGGCTCTTTTCTTCTTGGTACTATCATCCCACAAAGCATCTTCACCGGTTTCAACACTGCCTCGTTCCTGCTCCATAGCTGGACTGTCTCCAACACTGCCTTGTTCCTGCTCCCTAGCCTCAGCAAGAGGTAAACTGGTCTTTAATTCCGCATGAACTTTTGGCTTCCTTGGTTGTTTTTGTTGTTGATCTTCACTGTCATCTGTTCCTTTGGAGAGAGTTTGGGATAATAGACCTCTTTTGTCACAGTTTTCGAAAACAATGTGGCCTTTGGAATTTACTTTGATTAGATATTTATAATTACCAGACACAACAAAATGAACATTTTGACACTTTTTGATAGATACTTCATCAGCCTGAAGTATTGCTGTTGGTAGTTTAACTTTTACACCATTAACATCAAGAAGCCAGAATTTGCCGACTTTTTTTAGCTTAGCATCTTGTACATGCTCTGTATGTTGAGGATCAGAACACAATAAGTCTGCTGAATTTCTTTCTTTATCCATGCTGGCAATGTTTATATCACTGGTATCATTTCTAGAATTGTCATGAGTTGCAGTGCTGGCTCCTCCTCCATCTGCCACATGAATCACAGTTGGACTCTCTCCAACACTGCCTCGTTCCTGCTCCCTAGCCTCCGCAACAGGTAAACTGACCTGTAATTCTGTATTAACTGTTGTCTTCCTTGGCTGTTTATCTTCACCATCGTCCAGTCTTTTGGAGAGGGCCTGGGATGATAGATCTATTTTGCCACAGTTTTCGAAAACAATGTTGCCCTTGGAATGTACTTTGATTAGATATTTATAATTACCAGACACAACAAAATGATCATGTTCACACTTTATGATAGATACTTCATCAGCCTGAAGTATTGTTGCTGGTAATTTAACCTTTACACCATTAACATCAAGAAGCCAGAATTTGCCGACTCTTTTTAGCTTAGCATCTTGTACATGCTCTGTATGTCTAGGATCAGAACACATTAAGTCTGCTGAATTTCTTTCTTTATCCATGCTTGCAATGTTTATTATGTCTATGCCTTCAAAGTATGTATGTGTCACTTCATTTTCAAAATTGTTTTGTCACATAATATTACTTGTGCATTTGTCCAAGTAACTTATTTTACATATTCCATCCATGTTTGTCCATTCTTGTACGTTTTGTCATTGCACCTGTTCAATTAGGATTAATTAATAGACTAGAAAATCAGACATGCACATGATACACAACCGCCCGTGTTAATCTTGCCCAGATGTCAACGTTTCTGAACATCTGTTGGCAATCTCAACTCACAATTAAGCAGTTTGCTTGGCTGAGTCTGAGCTGTAGCACAACTCAGGCTATGTTAATAAATCTGCTTGATTTCAAGCACAATGTTCAAGTATTTTTTGAAATACAAAATTGACACATAATAACAAGATTACCTCCGGCAGTGGTGTACGAATGATGTCCCATATGTAGACTTTGATATAAATCTGGTGTATTGGATGTTGCTTCCGATAGTACAGTATCACGGGCACTTTGTGGTATGAATGACAATCCGCCGTGATACCCAATTTACTCCAATATTATAGTAACAGACAAAGGTACGACGGCAGCCATCTTTTCAACCAACGGAAGTGGATTGATTTACTCCTTGGGCCCGGCTAACTAACTGCAAGTTACTAATCGCGACAGTCACCAGACCAATAATTTTGACAAAAATATAATTTTTTATTGAAATATCTAGAATTTATATACACAAAGGAAAACAGGAATGCTATTATTATTATTAATAGTATATATATATATGAACTATGCATTTCCCATATTGTTGCTTGGAACATGAAATTAGTTTTGTTTTTCGTGTCGGCCAGATCTCGTTTGATAATACATGTATATCAGCCGATGTACCACTTTCTAAATGTGTTTTTTGCAATTTGTCTCATCAAAAGTTTATAAATGTTGTCACCACTCGAGACGGTTCAACTGAGTGGTAACAACATACACTTTGGGTGGTGGTGGGGGGAATTATGGTCATTTTGAACCTTACCATTTCGTAACTGGACAATCTTGGTCATTTTTTAACCATTCAGTTGGTCGAATCGACCAACTGAATGGTTACAAAACGACCAAGATTGTCCAGTAAAAAAAACGGTAAAAAAACAATCAATTGTTAAATTGGTAAATTCTTAACTATCTGTCGATAGACGATTAAAGTAATTGAAAACATAGATGAGGTGCTAATGGGACCTTTACGCACCACCTTGTTAAGGATTCAGTAAGTGTGGGCACTAATTACAATAGTGAAAAACTATTGATGCCGCATATGATCTGTCCAGAGTCTACACTGCCTCATAAATATCAGCAGGATCTATACCTTCTTTGTTCATTCAGATACATAAATTCAATCATTCAATTACTTAATACAATTGTTTTAACGTATGTTTACGCATGTGAAATAATTACATATAGTAGTCTATAAGTCTGTTTCACGTTTTCTGCCAGTCTCGTTTTGGCTGTTAAACATATAAAAATATCAAACTTTCTGAACATTTCACGAATAATAAAAAAAGTCGCCCTACCCAAAAAAAATTATTTGATGACATTTTGTAAAATATTGATTTTTGTATGGCGAAAAAAAAACCCAGACAGTAATAAAAATGTGTTTATAAGAAAAAGCCTTATTACTTATTATTATCCTAATTGAAAGGTGCCAAACACAGCTATTTTAACAGTTTGTTTAGTCAGCTATGTCAGTCCACCGAGGAACAGCTAGGGTATTAATTATGACAACATCCTGAAATATCTGTCGTTATGTGTAAACCACACATTTCATCCAGTCAAAATTATGTTATCAGTATTAAACTTAACATCTTTTTTGTTTCACTTTATTTTCATCAATTAATTTTAAGTTATTTCTTATTAATTTTTTGTCTAGGTAATTACGAATTGACCAATGGTTTTCGAAACGGTTACGGTTACAAATCGACCAATGGTTATGAAACGACCAATATTGTCGGGTTACAAAATGGTAAGGTTACAAAATAACCATGGCAGATACCGTAGGGGGCATCCCCTATATGCGCTGGACCAATCTTATTATGCTTCCGAAGCACCTGCTTTGTTAGTCAAATAAATACGACGCTAACCGCGATGTACGATGTTACTTCGCTAAGGGAGCGACCCAGTAAGCAGACTGAAACTGTGGAATACCTTGCTCTACTGCTTCGTCTGTTAATATAATATCGGAGTAAATTTTGGTATCACGGCGGGTAGTTGAGTACATAACTCTAATTACATTATGTTACATTGCATTACATAACCTGTTGCCTATAAAGCGGAAAACGTGCAGCTACATATGGAGCAATGTCGTTCAGGCCACAAAGTGCCTGCGTACAGTACCGGTAAAGTGCCTGCATACAGTACCGGTAATAGCGAAAATGGATTGTCACATTTTCAAACCCTTTTATCACAGTGTATGACAGGATATAATTAAAACAAAAACACCCCGATGTTAAACCAAATCAAATAAATGTTATGTCTACGTTTGGTTGTTATAGGCCATTTGCAGTTCAGGAAGTGAATTTTGTTTAAACAAATATTGACTTGTAGCTCCTTCATCATTATACACAGAATACAGATGTAAACAAAATATTCTCCCTTCCTGTTCAAACCATGTCACTTTATTCGCTTCATGTAATAACGCAGTTCTTCACTCTTTTTGCACACCAGCCAATAGCGAAAGTGAAAGTACCAACTCAAATGGGGATTTTTGTGGAGGCATCATTGTACATTACAGTATTAGCTGTTAATCCACACACTTCTGTATGAATGTTTACCTATGAATATGCAACATTTACATTATGGCAATGATAAATAATTTCTACTTAACCTTTTATAAACTATAAAACAGATTTGATTCTAATTATGTATGTATATATTAGTTATATAAAATAAACTAATATCTCCCGTGCAAATGATCAGCCAATCAAATGTGCTTATATATCAGGTGGGATATATTGACCAATCATTGGCTCCGTTATTGGGCGCTTTCCAAGTAGCTGCAAATATGGCGGAGAGTGGTCAATAATCCTTTTCGTTTTGTAAGTTGTTCTGCATATTTTGTGCATGCTGTTACATTAAAACAAACTTTATGAACTACTGTATTTAGATCATGATTTTCAAATGGTGACATATTCAGTCTGTTACTCAAACGTGCCTATCGGTGTTTTCAACACACATAATGTGTCCACACAAAATGATAAATAAACTGATACAATTGAATAATTTTTATTCGTCCATAACCCAGGTCGTCCAGACTATCGTGCAATGTCTACTTCGTCCTTAGACTACATTGTGAGTCTCTTCATCTCTAGGCCGCGTAGAAATGATAATGAAGAACCGTAACTTCCATTTCCTCAGCGCGAAGGAACGTAGCGTCAATCGATGTGAAATGGAACACAATGTGTTTCGGAACACCACCGGATATAGCCCCAATTCTCATGGATTCGTGCCTTCTCCTTGATTCGTGCCCCTAGAAAACAAGTGAATAAGCATATTCTAAGTGTTAATTGAACATTATTTTAAAAAGGTATTTTAAGTTATTTCCCACGGTTTTCTAAGTTACAGTTACATACAATTGTGATTTATGGTGGGTAACCCGTTCACCGGTGTATACCATTCACCGGTGCAATCCGAAATATCCGCATATAAGTCTCATGGTATTGTTTACAAATGGGCTTGTCACGCGTATGTTTTTACGCATGCATCTGCCACCTGTAAAAATAATCTACTAGAATGAGCTACATAATTATTATAATTTCTAACTTCATGAACCAGTTTCCTAGCCAGGTCATAACATAGATCCAACAAGTCCCTTCCCACCTATGTCTTTTGCATACATTGAATTTGTATCATCAGCCAAGTTACACGTTATTTCCAAATATGGTAATTTTCCGGTGCACGCACCTGCAGTATCCTCTATAAATTTATCCATTAAGGTGACTTGGGTGTATTTTTTATTTTCTAATACCATGTTCTAAATAAGGCTGTAAATCACCCCATGATCTACATTAATGAACTAATTATGACATGTACTATTTGTCAGTAGTGTTTACTATCTTAATCAATTGTAGACATTGATCAGCTGCAGAGAGGATTACAAATGTACATATATACATTTGCTAGTGATACCTCCTTTTCTGTTTTCAGTTACCACTCAATAATAACAGGAACCAATTACATTTATTGTCATTACACCGGTGAATGGTATTGCGTCATCGCAGTCAGCTATGTAGGTCAATACAAGATGGCGGGCAATATTTACGATGTAAAGAAAATAAGATGTACGTGAATGTAGTGTGTAATTCATTTGGAATTGCTTATTGTTAGGCTTGTGTGTACCGATTTAATTATTAATGCACCGGTGAATCGGGTTCCTCAGGCCTACCACCTATTTTGTGATTTTTAGCCAGGTTTTTTTTTTTTAAAAATCCAGGCTATTGGATTGGCGAAAGCCGGGCGGGCGGCGTCCACAATCAATGTTAAGTTTTTGTGTTTTCGTCCATTTCTTTGGTACTGTACCACATAGGACCAACAAACTTTCACAGCTTCATAACCAAGGGGTACCCACCACATATCACTATTCAACATGTTACCTTTTTATGAACTTAACCCATTTTTTCAGCGCAGTCGACTTCGCCATTTTCAATGTTAACTTTTCGCGTTTACAATGTTATGTTTTCGTGTTTAAGTCCATTTCTTTGGTACTGTACCACCTAGGACCACCAAACTTTCACAGCTTCATAACCAAGGGGTGCCCACCACATAACAACTATCCAACATGTGACCATTTTTTTTACCTTCACCTATTATTTCTACGTAATTGACTTAGCCATTTTCAACGTTAACTTTTTAACGTACGTCTGGTTAAAGTTTTTTGGTTAAAGTTTTTTGTTATACTATATCTCTGCAACTGCTTCGCCCATTACCTTGAAACTTCACATGGGTGTTTATCATCATCCATATTTTCATTCTACCCCCCAACCGTGCGGCCCCTGTGCCCAATGTCAACTTCAAATTACTTTGAATTTTTTTGTTAAAGTTTTTTCGTGTACTATATCTCTGCAACTGCTTTACCCATTACCTTGATACTTCACATGGGTGTTTATCATCATTGTCGCGCCCGCTTGCGGAAAGCGTGATATTGTCGGCATTTTGGCATCCGTACGTCCATGTGTCCGGTTAAAGTTTTTTGGTTAAACTTTTTCCATCTGCTATATCTCTTTTTTTAGTGTCCATGCCTCGCCCCAAGGCGCGACATGCAGGCCACGGCCATCTAGTCTACAAAAAGTGGGTATAATTATGTTATCCAAGTGTCTATGCTTGGAAAAGACCTGGCCTTCGTGGCTTTGCCTCGTTTCTTGTTCTACATACTTCCGTAATCTGAAGAGAGTCTGTTCGCAAATTATGCATAAAATGTGATATACCGGTATGTTGATTTCTAGGTGCATCTGGACATCACCATATTTAAATTTGATGCATCTAGGCAGCAACACTTTTATTGTACGAGTGATCAAGGAATGTCACTCAAATGTACAACCAGTTGTAGGACACGAACCTGATGAGAAGTTTCAAGATCAATTAGGTGACTTTGGTGGGTTATTTCTAGGGACTCTTAAGACTTGCATAAACAACAATTTTGGCGAATTCCTTATGTGCACTCAGTCAAGTGTTTGAACTTTATGTTGATGTATACATTTTCAGGAATTCATCAGAATATATCACACAATATGAATTTATGGGCTTAGGGGCACGAATCCATGAGAACAGTGACTAACGTATAGCGCGCTTGATTTCACGAATTGTACAGCCATTTTCGATGGGGTAACTCTGGAAAACACAGAAGTTCATTCACGGCAGAAATAATGTGGAAAATCACCATCCAAAATGTGATTTATCCTTTGTTTTTGTACATGGGGGTTAAATTTGTCCAAGAAACTTATTACTGTTTGTCGTTGCACTTATACAGTCAAATAAACTACCTTTTATCGCATTAAAACTGTTGACAGCTTTCACAGCTGTATATTGTGGCTGCTGCAGTAAACATGGAATGGTCTAATTTCGAGATAGGGTTAAATTTGATTGGTTTGTATGCTACTCAAGTTAGTTATTTTTAAAAACAAATCAACTGGGATGTGTAATATTTCAGCATATAAAGTTTATGGCATAATGGTGTTTTAAAGTCACATTGTCTGAATAATATATGCAAACAAACACTGATTATGTAAGAAACAATGTGACAAACACTTTTAGCCAGCACTAACTAAAATGGGGAACGTGTATCGGCCGTATTGACACACCAGCATGACCAGGGCAGACACGAATGTAATGAGCAAAGGAATGGATGAAAATAATTACAGAAACATTTTTAAGAATACACTGTTGTATTTAATCGTAAATTTGTAATTCCTATGGTAAGTTTTTATCTGAATTGAATAGTTTTCCTACTTTATTGATTTGTTTTGTTTGAAATTTGCTGTTCCACTGAATGAAGGAAGCATGTGTCGTTAGGTGTTCCGAAACTAATTGATCGAGGCTACATGTATGCCTCTAAAGCCTCGTCCCTTAGCATTCACAATATGAGGGTGGGTAACCCATCCACCGGTGCAATCCGAAATATCAGAATATACGTCACATGGTATTGTTTACATCCAGGATTTTCACACACATGTTTTTACGCATGCACCCACCACCTGTCAAAGATGAATAATCTACTAGAATAAGCTACTAAATTCTTAGCCACTTGCATGCTTTGAAGTTTTCATCTTCAGCCGAGTTACACAAGAGTTGCGTCTGTCATGCTTTTCCACGAATCAGAGGTCATGTTATTGCCAAATATGGTAATTTTCCGGTGCACGCACCTGCAATATCCCCTATACATTTATCTATTAAGGTGACTTGGGTGTATTTTTAATTTTCTAATACTATGTTCTAAATAAAGCTGTAAGTCACCCCAGGGTATATATTAATGAACTAATTATGACCTGTACTGTTTGTCAGCAGTGTTTCCTACCTTAATCAATTGTAGACATTGATCAGCTGCAGAGAGGATTACAAATGTACATGTATATACACATATAAATTTGCTAATATTGCCTCCTTTTCTATTTTCAGTTACCACATAGAATAACGGTAACCATTTATTGTCGCGCCCACTTGCGGAAAGCGCGATATAGTCGGCACTTTGGCGTACGTACGTGTGTCCGGTTAAAGTTTTTGGTTAAGTTGTTTGGTTAAGTTTTTTGGTTAAAGTTTTTGGTTAAGTTCTTTGGTTAAAGTTTTTGGTTAAATTTTTTGGTTAAGTTTTTTGGTTAAAGTTTTTCGTTATACTATATCTCTGCAACTTGAAACTTCACATGTGTGTTTATCATCATCTATATTTTCATTCTACCCCCCTCCCGTGCGGCCCCTGTGCCCAATGTCAAGGTCAAATTACTTTGAAGTTTTTGGTTAAGTTTTTTGGTTAAAGTTTTTGGTTAAGTTTTTTGGTTAAAGTTTTTCGTTCTACTATATCTCTGCAACTGCTTTGCCCATTACCTTGAAACTTCATATGGGTGTTTATCATCATCGTATATTTTTCATTCTTACCCCCTCCCGTGCGCCTGTGCCAATGTCAAGGTCAAATTATTACTTTGAAGTTTTTGGTTAAGTTCTTTGGTTAAAGTTTTTACTGCTTTGCCCATTACCTTGAAACTTCACATGGGTGTTTATCATCATCTATATTTTCATTCTACCCCCCTCCCCCCTCCCGTGCGGCCCTGTGCCCAATGTCAAGGTCAAATTACTTTGAAGTTTTTGGTTAAGTTCTTTGGTTAAAGTTTTTACTGCTTTGCCCATTACCTTGAAACTTCACATGGGTGTTTATCATCATCTATGTTTTCATTCTACCCCCCTCCCGTGCGGCCCCTGTGCCCAATGTCAAGGTCAAATTACTTTGAAGTTTTTGGTTAAGTTCTTTGGTTAAAGTTTTTACTGCTTTGCCCATTACCTTGAAACTTCACATGGGTGTTTATCATCATCTATATTTTCATTCTACCTTCCTCCCGTGCGGCCCCTGTGCCCAATGTCAAGGTCAAATTACTTTGAAGTTTTGGGTTAAGTTCTTTGGTTAAAGTTTTTACTGCTTTGCCCATTACCTTGAAACTTCACATGGGTGTTTATCATCATCTATATTTTCATTCTACCCCCCTCCCGTGCGGCCCCTGTGCCCAATGTCAAGGTCAAATTACTTTGAAGTTTTTGGTTAAGTTCTTTGGTTAAAGTTTTTGGTTAAGTTTTTTGGTTAAGTTTTTTGGTTAAGTTTTTTGGTTAAAGTTTTTGGTTAAGTTTTTTGGTTAAAGTTTTTCGTTATACTATATCTCTGCAACTGCTTTGCCCATTACCTTGAAACTTCACATGGGTGTTTATCATCATCTATATTTTCATTCTACCCGCCTCCCGTGCGGCCCCATGTGCCCAATGTCAAATTACTTTGAAGTTTTTGGTTAAGTTTTTTGGTTAAAGTTTTTCGTTCTACTTATCTCTGCAACTGCTTTGCCCATTACCTTGAAACTTCACATGGGTGTTTATCATCATCTATATTTTCATTCTACCCCCCTCCTGTGCGGCCCCTGTGCCCAATGTCAAGGTCAAATTAATTTGAAGTTTTTGGTTAAAGTTTTTTTCGCGCCCGCTTGCGGAAAGCGCGATATAGTCGGCACTTTGGTGTACGTACGTACGTACGTGTGTTCGGTTAAAGTTTTTGGTTAAGTTTTTTGGTTAAAGTTGTTCGTTATACTATATCTTTTTTTTTAGTGCCACAAGGCGCGACATGCAGGCCGCGGCCATCTAGTTTGGTTAAAATTTTTGGTTAAGTTTTTTGGTTAAAGTTTTTTCGTTATACTATATCTCTGCAACCGCTTTTCCCATTTCCTTGAAACTTCACATGGGTGTTTATCATCATCTATATTTTCATTCTACCCCCCTCCCGTGCGGCCCCATGTGCCCAATGTCAAATTAGTTTGAAGTTTTTGGTTAAGTATTTTGGTTTAAAGTTTTTGGTTAAGTTTTTTGTTAAGTTTTTTTGGTTAAAGTTTTTTGTTTTATACTATATCTCTGCAACTGCTTTGCCCATTACCTTGAAACTTCACATGGGTGTTTATCATCATCTATGTTTTCATTCTACCCCCCTCCCGTGCGGCCCTTGTGCCCAATGTCAAGGTCAAATTACTTCGAAGTTTTTGGTTAAGTTTTTTGGTTAAAGTTTTTGGTTAAGTTCTTTGGTTAAGTTTTTTGGTTAAAGTTTTTGGTTAAGTTTTTTGGTTAAAGTTTTTCGTTATACTATATCTATGCAACTTCTTTGCCCATTACCTTGAAACTTCACATGGGTGTTTAGCGTCATCTATGTTTTCATTCTACCCCACTCCCGTGCGGCCCCTGTGCCCAATGTCAAGGTCAAATTACTTTGATGAAGTTTTTGGTTAAAGTTTTTTTCGCGTCCGCTTGCGGAAAGCGCGATATAGTCGGCACTTTGGCATACGTACGTACGTACGTGTGTCCGGTTAAAGTTTTTGGTTAAGTTTTTTGCTTAAAGTTTTTCGTTATTCTATATCTTTTTTTTTAGTGTCCATGCCTCGCCACAAGGCGCGACATGCAGGCTGCGTCCATCTCGTATTTATTACCATTTTGTAAAAGAAAAAACATGTTAAAACCAACATTTGTTAGTACTGCAAAAGTGAGTAATATATCTGCATGAAACTACAGCCAGATCTGGTGTCACCTTTAAAAGTTAACTTGATTAGCTGGGCATTTTTGTCATTACACCGTATTGACAATATGGAATACACACACACACACTATATCTCGTATTTTTAAAGACAATAAGATGTAAGTGAATGTAGTGTTTAATTTGAATTGTTTCTTGTTAGGCTAGTGTGTACCGATTTAATTATTAATGCACCGGTGAACGGGTTCCTAAGGCTAAATTTCATTTTTATGTCGCCAAATATAAATAATTACGTTAGCCATTACATGTATTTAATTGCTTATAAACGCAAATTAATGTTGTTAGTTTTAGCCGACGTGTGTGGATAATAAACATGCTAAGTATCGTATTTGCATCGTAGAAACTTAGATTAATGAATCAAACTTTCGTTTTTGTTCTTGTCTATGCCTCCAAGACGAAATCAGATAGAAACGCAAAGCAACACAGAATGATGGTGTATAACGGACCTGTCAACATTCCCTAGATGTAATATGATTAGTACTAATATTTATAGTTGTAATCGGCGTAGAACCAAATGAATAAAACTTAACATTATAGTTTTAAGTTTGTCCCGTCGACAGGCGAAGGGGACTAATAGTTTGAGGAATAATTTACATTCCTTCACGAAGAGGAAACAAAATTTAAGGTTCTCAATATCGTTTCCATTCGGTGTAGAAACGACCGAAAGAAATGTCCCTAATGAGCGACCATATGTATTTCAAATAACAGCTGACGTAATGGCGGGAAAAGGTGTTCGGCCTACGTGACAATTGACATTTACTTCCAACAAGATGATTTTCACGATGTATAGTCGATCGCGTCGATCATATTGATCGCATTTCCTATACGCCATATGGAACCCGATACTAAAAACACAATTATTCGTGTTTCGTATTTCTGTTTTGAAACCGTGACACTGATTGTTTGAATGACATCCAATACAACCAATACTAAAAACACATATTTCGCGGAAATAGAGACGATTCTCATGTGCTGCCAAAATATATTTTGTAAATGATAACCACATTTGTGACGTTTTAATATGAGAGCAGACACACTTCTGTGATTCTCGCACGTTCTACGAGATGTGTGTCAAGCCTGAGCATTATAAATGTATTTATTATAGCAAAATAAAAATATTTGGCAGCCATATTGAATTTAGGCAAATGAAATTGATATTAGATCAAAACAGAATCAGTTGAAATGTACGTTTTCGGTTGTCCATTATCTCTGCAACTGTAAGTCGGATTGACTTTAACTCTTTACATGCTAGCGGCGAAAATATCCGCCAAACGAATTAGGAGTATATGTTTTATTTCTCTTTGTAAATATGTCTTGAAATTTACAGGGAGAAATACAAGAAAATATGATGAATTCTTGTCCGCTAGTTTTGAGCTATTTATAGCCCACACGTTTCCCAGCATGCAAAGAGTTAAACTTCATATACTTCCTTATTATCAATTTATCATCCATATTTGCATTCCATACCACACCCATGCGGCCTTCATGTCCAAGGTCATGGTCAAATTACTTAGAAATTTGCAACCGTAAGATTTGCGTTAAAGTTTTCGGTTACCCATTATCTCTGCAACAGCAAGTCAGATTGACTTCAAACTTCATATACATCCTTATCATCATCCATATTTTCATTCCATACCACACGCATGCGGTCTTCATGTCCAAGGTCAAGGTCAAATTACTTAGAAATTTGTGTTAACATTTTTTAAATATTTGCGGTAAAGGTTTTATTTGTCGGTCCAGGCGGCGGCCGCCGGGGGTATGCGTGATCTTCTACTCACTTTCTCTAGTTATACTAAATGTTTGGGTTTGGCAAATTTCACGTCAATATTTACTGTAGTATTAGAGTTGTGGAGAAATTGGGTAGTTACAAACTTTAACGCAGATTTAAAAAATGCCTTTAACACAAATTTCAAAGTAATTTTACCTTTGGCATGGGTGCCGGGCTTGGGTGTTCTATAGTATGATAGGGTTGTGAAGATAGTGGGTGCTTAAAAACTTAAACACAGATTTAACCCAAAAAAATCACAGTTATTTGACCTTGACATCGGGCATGGGGATATAGGGTGAAAATATGGATAATGTTAAAGAGGTACATGTATATGAAGTTTCAAGTCAATCAGACTTAGGATTGTGGAGATATTTGGTTGTGAAGTTTCAAGAAACTTTTAACACAGATTTACAAATAACATTGACGCAAATTCCTATGTAATTTACCTTGAACTTGGGCATGGGCCACATGGGTGGGCTATAGGATGAAAATATGGATGATGATAAAGAGGTACATGACGTCGATCAGACTTACGGTTGTGGAGATATTGAGTACGGTAGTTAAATACTTTAACGGAGATTTAAAAAAACAATTTAACACAAATTTCAAAGTTTGGTACTGAAAAACTTAACGCAGATTTTATGGAAAAAAATTAACGCAAATTAATTTGACATTGGCCATGGAGGCCGCATTGGTAGGTTATAGAATGAAAATATGGATGATGATAAAAAGACATGTGAAAGTCAATCGGACTTAGGGTTGTGGCGATATTGGGTAGTTAAATACTTTAACGCAGATTTAAAAAAGACTAACACAAATTTCAAAGTTATTTGGCCTTGACATTGGGCAATTGGACTTAGGGTTGTGAAGATATTGGGTACTTAACAACTTTAACACAGATTTAAAAAAAAAACAAAACAAAAAAAACATTTGTACTCGTCAAATCTATTTCAATGCTGATTTCCTGATTTTCAATGCTGATTTACCCCGAAATATGCTTATCTAGAGCCCTGCATCTGAATTATGCGATTGGAGAAATGGGCCTTATATATTTTGGGATAAGTGCAGATCCAGATCCACGATGTCTGATCAGGATCTGCACTGTTCGCCATTCCATTAATGAAACACCCATATTGCATCTAACAAGCAATATAGATCATTATAAGGCCATATTGTAGCTCTTGATCGAATACCACACTCCTGTGACAGGAATGTGCTATTCGATCAAGAGCTACACTGGTCATAAATCCAAGAAGCCCCATTTCGCCAGTCACAGCCACATAATATGTTTTTATGATCGTACTGTCAAACATTACGCATGTATGGCATATTAATCAGCAATGTTGCTTTTATCTTTTCAGCCATGTTGTCGACTGCTCCAGCTTGAACAATGTCAACCCCAGACAAGATAAAAGCTTTGTTTGAAGATCTTGGTAAACCGACTCTCCGTGGCGTGAGAAGATGTCACAAATGTGGCACGTACAACGGCACACGCGGCATCAGCTGTAAGAACAAGTCATGTGACGTCGTGTTCAAGGAGAAGGAAAAGAAGAAAGGCCACAGTGCGGATGCTGTTAAGATCATCACTGGGTCAACCGTGCAGGTGTTTTCTATTCGTCTCCGCGACCGCGGACCCGATTACCGCGGCTTTGTCCAGTTGCCGTTGGTTCAGGATGTCGATGGGAATCCCGCTGCATCACTGGACCCTGCTGTGTTAGCGTCGATCGCACGGTGCTACGTCGAGAGTTGCGGCCGCACAACTCTTCTCGGCGATATTGTTTGCCCGCATATTAAAGCCGCAATCGAGAGCACACAAGAGGCACAACCTTTGACGCTTAAAAACTCTGTGTTAAACGCTTTACAAGTCAGTAACGAAATCAAACAGGCAATCTGGTTATTGGCTACAGAGACAACTGGTCCACTTGTACAGAGGGTTACCAAGAATATCATGGTTGTCAAGTGTAAACCAAATCCCAAGCAGCCACTTGGATTTCTACACTTTGCTTTTTTCGAGACGTCGCGGAACAGGGCCCAGCCAGAACACAAGTTTCACTGTACATGTCGAGCTTTCAAACAGCAGGTAGTTCCAGTTTCTAGGCCATTTGAGACATGCCATGTGATTTTGTACCTTCGGACATATGCGTAAGTAATTTCATGAAATTTGTTTACAAAATTTACAATATTTTACATAAATGGTGTCAAAAGTTAACATGCTGAATTATGTACTCTGAAAATTTTGTCAGCTTTTTAGCTCACCTGAGCGAAGCTCATGTGAGCTATTGTTACCGCAATGTGTCCGTCGTCCGTCGTCGTCTTCCGTGAACATTTTCAAACGTCTTCTCCTCGGTAACCATTGGGCCTATGGTCACCAAACTTCATGGTCATGGTCCTTAGGTAGGGGGATTACAAAATTGTTAAAATGACGTCATTACGTAATCCAAGATGGCCGCCGTCTAAAAATAGCACAAATTCTTAAAAAATCTTCTTCTCAAGAACCGCCAACCGGATTTCGACAAAACTTGGTAGGAATGATCGATGTACATTGCTCTTTCAAAGTTGTTAAAATGGTGACCCCGCGGTCAAAATTGGGCGTGGCCCGTGGGGTCAAATTGGGGTCAAATTTTATTTTTCACCGAATATGGTCATGTCATATATCAAATTGAAGGTATCAATGAGGCGATCACTCTGGTGCATTTTTTGTCAAAATCGGATTGTTATGTCATCCAAGATGGCCGCCGAAAGGTCAAAAGGTCGTTCTTTTATTAGAGATTTCAAAATTCTTCTTCACATGAACCGCTTGGCCCATGGTAGCCAAACTTAAAAGTTATGGTCCATGTGTGAAGCCTTTTCAGATTTGTTAAAATGGAGGTCATCGCTAATCCAAGATGGCCGCCGTCTAAAAATGGCATAAATTCTTAAAAAATCTTCTTCTCATGAACCGCTAGCCGGATTTCGACGAAACTTGGTAGGAATGATCGATGTACATTGCTCTTTCAAAGTTGTTAAAATGGTGACCCCGCGGTCAAAATTGGGCGTGGCCCGTGGGGTCAAATTGGGGTCAAATTTTATTTTTCACCGAATATGGTCATGTCATATATCAAATTGAAGGTATCAATGAGGCGATCACTCTGGTGCATTTTCTGTCAAAATCGGATTGTTATGTCATCCAAGATGGCCGCCGAAAGGTCAAAAGGTCTTTCTTTTATTAGAGATTTCAAAATTCTTCTTCACATGAACCGCTTGGCCCATGGTAGCCAAACTTAAAAGTTATGGTCCATGTGTGAAGCCTTTTCAGATTTGTTAAAATGGAGGTCATCGCTAATCCAAGATGGCCACCGTCTAAAAATAGCATAAATTCTTAAAAAATCTTCTTCTCCTGAACCGCTAGCCGGATTTCGACGAAACTTGGTAGGAATGATCGATGTACAATGCTCTTTCAAAGTTGTTAAAATGGTGACCCCGGGGTCAAAAATGGGCGTGGCCCGTGGGTCTTTTATTTTATTTTTGACCGAATATGGTCATGTTATATATCAAATCGAAGGTATCAATGAGGCGATCACTCTGGTACATTTTTTGTACAAATCGGATTGTTATGTCATCCAAGATGGCCGCCGAAATGTCAAAAGGTCGTTCTTTTATTGGAGATTTCAAAATTCTTCTTCACATGAACCGCTTGGCCCATGGTAGCCAAACTTAAAAGTTATGGTCCATGCGTGAAGCCTTTTCAGATTTGTTAAAATGGAGGTCATCGCTAATCCAAGATGGCCGCCGTCTAAAAATAGCATAAATTCTTAAAAAATCTTCTTCTCATGAACCGCTAGCCGGATTTCGACGAAACTTGGTTCAGGAATGATCGATGTGCATTGCTCTTTGAAAGTTGTTAAAATGATGACCCCGGGGTCAAAAATGGGCGTGGCCCGTGGGGTCAAATTGGGGTCAAATTTTATTTTTGACTGAATATGGTCATGTCATATATCAAATTGAAGGTATCAATGAGGCGATCACTCTGGTGCAATATTTGTCGGAATCGGATGATTATGTCATCCATGATGGCCACCAAAAAGTCCATTTATTCAAGATTTTTAACGTCTTTTTCTCAGGAACCACATGGCCGATGCTGGGTGAAGCATTTTCAGATTTTGTAAAATGAGAGTCATCGCTTAATCCAAGATGACCGCCATCTAAAGATAGCACAATTTTTTTAAAACACATAAACTCAATGTCACATTCTCCTCTGGTGTTCATGGAGTCAGGTGAGCGAATTAGGGCCATCATGGCCCTCTTGTTTACTTTATTTGTGAAAAATATTGTAAATTTTTTAAATGTATTGAATGAAATTACGCAGATGTCCAAAGGTACAAAATCACATGGTGTGTCTCATTTGTTTCTTACATGTAGGTCTGCGTCACAGTTCGAAGTAACGAAGCAAGGTCGGTAAATGCATTAAATATATACCTAAGAGTATCAGTAAATGAAAAAAGTAGTTAAAGAATGTTTCTTTTTATACGCCCATTTGAATAACGGGGCATATTATATGGTATACCTCTGTCTGTCTGTCGGTCCGTCCGATTTGGGCAAAGTGTTCGGGTACCTATTGTCTCTGCAAGTCCGTTTGACTTGAAATTTCATCTATTTGTTTATCTTGATGTCAAGGTACGGATCTAGTAACTCAGGAGAGAAGATATGTGTCTGTGCCCGGTTAGCCTTGTAAGCGGGAGGTGCAGGGTTCGAGTCCCAGGTCGGGTGCATATTTTTCTCTTTCTGTTACATTGACATATACATACATGTATTTTCATTCCATAGCCCACCCATGTGGCCCACATGCCAGGGTCAAAGTTAAATTACATAGACGTTTGCGTAAATGTTTTCACAAAATTTGCGTTTAAAGTTTTTGATTGCCTATTATTTTTGCCACCCTAGGTCTGATTGACTTGAAACTTCATATTTCTGTTTATCACCATCTATATTTTCATTTCATAGCCAGAGTTAAAGTCAAATTACTTTTGAAATTTGTGTTAAAGTTTTGTAAAATTTGCATTAACGCTTTTAGTTATCTGTTCACTGCAACCCTAAGTTAGATTGGCTTGACACGTCATATACATGTATTTATTTGTCATCATCCATATTTTCATTCTATACCCCACCAATGCGGCCCCTGTGTTCAAGGTCAAGATCAAATGACAAAAACTTTCACGCAAATTTTTATCTGTTATATCTCTGCAACCATTAGTCGGATTGACTTGAAACTTCAATTTACTTATTTGTCATGTGTATTTTCATTCAAAAGCCCATTCATACAGCCCATGTGCCAAAAACGTTAGTGCAAATTTCTGTCTGTTATATCATTGCAACCCTAATAGTCGAATTGGCCTGAAACTTCATATTACTTATTTGTCATCATGTGTATTTTCATTCAATAGCCCACCCATATGGCCCCTGTGGTCAAGTTCAAGGTCAGATGACTAAGCCAAAAACTTAAACGCAAATTTCTGTCATGTTATACATGTATCTCTGCAACCCTTAGTCGCATTGACTTGAAACTTCATATTACTTATTTGTCATCATCAATATTTTCATTTTTAGCGCGCCTTCCGAAGGAAGAAGTGCTTATGGCATACCCTTGGCGTCGTAGGCGTCCGTCTGTCCATCCGTCTGTCCGTCTGTCTTCAAAAATGATATTTTCTGTTTCCTTGATTGGATTTGCTTCATATTTCACACACCCATTGCTCCAAGGGTCCACTACTGCGCTGTGGCAAATCTACGTCCGTGCCGCCCCTTCTAAGCCCAGGGTCAAGATCACATCTTTTGTGCATCCCGAAACCAATGCAGCTGGTTAAAATGGGATTGAACCCGTTTGCCCGGCCTTACATGACCTTAGCTGTTGATAAGCCGTTAAACACTAATAAACAAACAAACAAATAACACTCGGGTAAATGGGCTATATTTTCTGTTTCCTGCTTCATATTTCACACATGCATTGCTCCAAGGGTCCTCTACCTCTGCTAAGCCCAGGGTCAAGGTCAAATACTTTGTACGCTCGAAACCTTAACACGCTCTGGTAAATGGCTCATAAATTTTGTTTCCCTTATCCAGCACGTTGTGTTTTCAAATGTGCCCTCGGTTCCTTTGCTGCCACCGGGCGCGCTTCGTTGTCCTCTGACAACTCTTGTATATCTCACCCATGTGGCCCCTGTGTTCAGGGTCAAGGTCAAATGCATTAAAGTTTTTGAGGTGTACATGTATACCGGTATCCATCAATGTTACTGATTTCTTTTCCCATGGAGTTTTGCCCCAATGTACATGTATACTGGCTTGCCTCGGCGCGTGTATATTGTGACCTGCGCTCTTGTTACTCCCTGGTATACATGACAGGGATTACGATTATTTGTAATCCTATTTTAGGGGAAGGGGTCAAGTGACTGGCACCAGGTCAGGTTATTCTAATTTCAGGGCTGAATATATTTATACCCCCCGCAACGAGTTGTGGGGGGGTATACTGGAGAGTCAGATTGTCCGTCCGTCCGTCACTAAACTTAACATCAGAGAAATATTGTTATAACTTCTATTTCCTTCATCTAAAATGCTTAATATTTCACACATGCATTCCTGTAAGGCTCTACTACTATGCTGTGCCAAATCCACGACCATCCAAGTCCCGCTTGATCAAGGTCAAATACTTAGTCTCTTTACAAACTTAACATCAGAGAAATATGTTATAACTTCTACTTCCTCCATCTAAAATGATTAATATTTCACACATGCATTCCTGTAAGGCTCTACTACCATGCTGTGCCAAATCCACGACCGTCCAACCCCCGCTAATTCCAAGGTTAAGGTCAAATACTTAGTCTCTTTACAAAACTTAACATCAGAGAAATACGTTATAACTTCTATTTCCTTCATTGAAAATTCTTAATATTTCACTCGTGCATTCCTCTAAGGTTGTACTATCATACTGTGACAAATCCACGACAGTCCAGCCCTTGCTTAGTCTCTTTACTTGGTCTCTTTACAAAACTTAACATCAGAGAAATATGTTATAACTTCTACTTCTTTCATCATCGAAAATTCTTAATATTTCATGCATGCATTCCTCTAAGGCTCTACTATCATGCTGTGACAAATCCCCGCTTATCTCGAGGTCAAGGTCACATACTTAGTCTCTTTCCGAAACTTACCATCAAAGAAATCGGTTATAACTTCTATTTCCTTGCTCGCATCTGCTTCACATTTCACACACGCATTGCTCCAATGGACCTCTACCACCCTGTGACAAATTCATGTTTGTGCCGCCCCACTAAGCCCAGAGTCGAGGTCACAAGCCCACACACTTGGAAAATGTTTACATATTTAGGGGTACCTGGGCCCACGCGGGGGGGGGGGTATTCCGTAAGCCTCGCTTACTGACCAATCTAGTTTTTCTTGGTGTAAATATTCCGTTCTGATTTTGGGATTTTCCCCCAATGCAGCAGGTTAAAACGGGATCGAACCCGTTTGCCAGGCCTTACATGACCTTAGCTGTTGATAGGCCGTTAAACACCAATAAACAAACAAACATGACAGGGAGTAAAAATAAACGTTCCTTAACTTATATTAAAATATACCAGGCTCCAGATAAGCTGCGCATTTGCTTAAATACCTATTTAAAATTGCCAAAAACCAATTGAAATCGGAAATAGCGATAAAAATGTGTGGTACCTTTATCATGCTGCAGAAAACAATAAACAGACCACAACTATAGCATTTCTTATTTTCCATGAAAACATATCTTGGTATTTCATTAGTATTGTCTCCAAGGAGACAATACTAATGAAATGCCAATACATGTTTTCATTTTGAAGCAAACTATTCAGTAATTGCAATCTGTTGATGTGATAAACAGTAGTGTGATTTTATTTTACCGAATTAATATTTTGAAATACCCGATTGCTTCAGAAATGATGGAGTGACAATACTCAATTACTAGTTCCGTATCTGGAGCCCTGATATACATTAAATATATTGCATTAAATATACATTGGAGTATCAGTAAGTGAGAGAAAAAAACTTACGGAAAGTTTCTTTTTTTTCCCTGTTATACTCGGGAAGTTTGATTGCTCAGCCTCAGCCAATCAAAATGGCTGATTTTGTGTCTAAAATTCTTAGTAAGTGTTATAAGCAATGGATTTGCGTCACTTAAGGACCCGTTCTATACCTGATCATCCTTTAATTCAAAGATACTTGCTTTGTAAATGTGATGAAATATATGTATAACATATAATTGAATTCTGCCCACATGGAGTGGCCAACTAGGCTATCTTTGTGTGTTCAAGCCATCGGCCAGTTTCACCTCTTCTGGCATTAGAACATATATAATAATGTAGTTAATCACATGTAGAAAAGCCAGGACAACGGACTCATCAATTATATTACACCAAACAGTAATATATGTCAGTTTTCTGGACATGTTTATGCCTGTGTTTTTAACAACTTGAACCGCCATTGTGTAACGTGTACGCTAACAATAGGCTGTGCATCAGATAGAAAATTTATTTTGAGATTGATGGGGAGAAATGCTCAGATGTCTCTTCTTTTGTATTCTTTGCTGGCATAATATTTATAGAAAAAGAAAAAAAAACATTGAGTTGATTAATGTAGTTATCCAAAATGCACATGAAACAATCTATGTTGTATATTTATGTATATTTAATTCACCACTTATTGTTGCAGGGCAGCAAAGCCCCGGTACCCGTGAACAAGGATGAGTTGTGTAGAAGATGTGTTCATTTCTACGCCTGTGTTTGTGCATTTGCCAGCGACGAAAAGCTAATGGAGGAATTTGCATACTATATTGAGCTTGATACGAATGCAGGTAAATAAACCTCTGAAATAATTTTATCAGAAACTGTAATGGGCATTGCAATTTGTGCTGTGACTACTACATGTACATGTATATGCCCTGACTTCAGATCAAAAATACTACCATGCAAAAATTTGTTACATCTGTCATGCCTGACGAAATGCCTGATGTTTTTCACGTCTACAGAGGTTATAGTAACTTTATAGAATATATGTGAATCACATGTTAAATTGACATGTAAAATGTATCTGGCGACTTGAAAAATCAAAGTATTGAAAGTACTGAAACTAGGTTAGCTCCACAAGATTACTAATAAGTATTATTTATATAAATGATGTTTAATGGCTTATCATAAGCTAAAGTCATTTTAGGTCGGTTAACAGGGTCAAACAGGGCTTGAAACTAACGCTCGCCCGTGGCTAGAAGATTTTAGTAAGGGATGGTTATTTTTTATGTCTGACCAGCCCGCGTGGCGAGTAAAAAAAATCCAGCTGATATGTCTTTACTATAGTCTATTTCACGAAACCTGCCCAAATTTTACGGCTATACAAATAATGCAAACAAAATATTTTTTTTGATAATATTAAATTAAACAAAATTTAAGAATGAGCCTTTTTATTTCGTGAAATTTGGTCAAATATTGGTTTTATTAAGAAAAATTGATTTCTCTATGGGAATTTAACATGGGGGAAAAAGAGGTAGAGGACTTGTGGGAGGAGTCAAAAAACTTTTTTGGAAATTGACTCCGAAACCTAGCTAGATAGCTTGGAAATGATCTAACTAAGAAAACAAAAGTTAAATTTTAAAAATCGGTCCAGTATTTCTGAAATTCTAAAAAATGTCCCCATGTTAAATCCCCATACAGTAGACATCTTCACTCCGTGAAGATGTCTATGGGGATTTAACAATTTAATCAATATTTGACCGAATTTCACGAAATAAAAAGAAGGCTCATTCTTAAATTTTCCTTTAATTTAATATTATCAAAATATATGGTTTTTGAATTGTTTATATGGCCGTAAAATTTGGGCAGCTTTCGTGAAACAGACTATAGTTTAGAACATGAATGAAAGTCATCGCGCTGTGTTTGTTTACAAAAATGTGTTGGTGAAAATGGTTGTAAGCTGCTTCCTATTGGTGGGTAGCAATCCTAACATCAAATATCATTGGTCTGCATGCCAATAGCCAATCAAATATCGCGTTTTATAAACTACATGCGTCCATATCGTGAATCAATAACTTTCGTTTGTTTCCGTAATGACCGCCCTCAATATAATGACGTGTACCAGTTTTCCCACGCTAGCGACACTTTTCGGGACTTTTTCATTGGGTACTTCAGACATTTATAATTAATTTAGTCACAAGGTTACAGTACTACACTTTCCTAATTCGCGGTAACAAATATGCGTACATGTGTTTTTGAAAATCCAACTTCCAAGTTATAGGTTTGCATATTTAGCGTCAAAACCGATCCAAACTGACAAGAAACACTGAATATATTCAATTGAGAATGAGTTTCAACAAAAAATTACAATACATTGATTTACGATCGAAAGTGAGTTTTAAGCTGAAAGAATAATGGTCTTATTGATACCCGAGCAAGTCGCCCCCCACACAGTTTCGGACCTGAAAATGAATTTGTGAAAAATGTTTTATATAATTTTAAATATATTAATTGGTTGATATAAATTAATTATAATAGGGGATAGTGTCTGTTGACGGCCCTGAGCAATAAACTATAATGTTTTCAACAGTTTAATGAATTTATATAGTGTATTAATTCCATTTTCTGGAAAGAAATGTACAGCTTGCACACATTCAATGGCACAGAACATTATAATGCGAATACAAATAAATTAGTGCTTATTGTCAAGATAGTAAAATAAAAATACATAATTGTTATTTATATTTGCAATCGAAGACTTCACTGAAAGCCCAGTAGCCGATTTCATCAAAATTACAAAGTATACTTTTCTAGCAAAGTATACTTTGAGGGAGCAATCATTTATTTTTCCTGAAATGCATTATTTCATATAAAACTAACAACTGCATATATTTGATGATTAAAAGTATGCAGAATTATTATACTGAAGTTATTACATTATCACAGCCAAAATGGCTGTGATAATGTAATAAATTCAGTATAATAAAAATTAATAAATTTATCATAAAATTTAAAATTTCTCCCTCAAAGTATACTTTGCTAGAAAAGTATACTTTGCAATGTTGGTGAAATAGGCTACAGGACCCAATCTTCCAGATTTGATGTAACCACGGGATTAGTGTTGACTTTTGTACAAGCCAGAGATCATATGTTTACTGCCATGGCGAGACATATAAACAACTACGCTAGGAGTTCTTTTAATCTACAGCGAGCAATGTGAATTGGTCCAGAGACATAATTAATATTACAATTAAATAGGTAGAACATTTATTTGCACAGCTCTGAATTGTTACTTATGGTACATCATTGAAGTAAAACATTTTACCAGACTGACGGTGATCCAGCTAACTTTTTTTCAGATGAAGACAGCGCTAAGTAAGGGCTGGTAGAAACTTGTAAGGGCTGGTAAATTTCAAATCTTACTAGCCCGGCTGGCTAGTACATATTTTTGCTTAGTTTCAAGCTCTGGTCAAATCCTATATTTTATGTGTAGGGAAGAAGGAAAATCCCAAAATCAGAACAGAATATTTACAGACAAACGTATACAGTCGGTGTACGTGTCTTCGCATTTTACATATATTTTGATAATTATCAGAAATAAAGTTTGCCTTTGTTTGTATTTTGACAGATATGACACCCAAGACCGGAAATATGTACCGTATGTTCATGCGAGCTCAAGGATGCGCCATTATTGTTGTACTACGTGAATCAATTTGAAAACACATGGAAGTGTACACACCTGAAAATCTTTTGATCTAGCTTATACAATCTAACAATTGAAATTGGTGTTCACCATCAATCCCTTATATTTTCAAATAATAAAGACATATTAACTAAACATTTATGAAGACACGCACAATGGTGATGTCTGACACCCAGCTACATCAACAGATTCAATTTACTATTCAATCGTTTCACCGTGTATGAAAAACAACAAATATTATTGACCAAACACCCACACTATCGCATCGATGACAATAAACCAACATTACTATCCTACTCTCTGTGCCTGGGAGAGAATGAGCCAAAAAATCAGCGGCTGGATCTAATAGTTGCTCTCTCAATACACAGCATCGGTGTGTCAGGTGTGGTGTGTGTCCTGCGGCTCTGAGATCATCAGTAGCCGATTTCATCAACATTGCAAAGTATACTTACCTAGCAAAGTATACTTTGAGGGAGAAATTTTCAATTTTAGGATAAATTTATTAATTTTTATTATACTGAATTGATTACATTATCACAGCCAATTTGGCTGTGATAATGTAATAAATTCAGTATAATAATTCTGCATACTTTTAATCATCAAATATATGCAGTAGTTAGTTCTATATGAAATAATGCATTTCAGGAAAAGTAAATGATTGCTCCCTCAAAGTATACTTTGCTAGAAAAGTATACTTTGCAATGTTGTTGAAATCGGCTACAGGGAACTTTACTTACTGTATATAATCCCCATCCGCCCCTAAACAGTAACGCCAGATTATTTTTTATTTGAATATATTTGAAGATAAATCATTAATTATTGTTTGTTAACACTATTTACAAATTTTAATAAAAATAATAAAAATAAGACACACACACCGCCCTATTTTTTCCCCAACATTTGGATGATATTCAATAAATTAACTTTATATGACCTCACAAATTGCCATAATGGCCGCGGGGTATCATTCCACTAAACCGGTGTGATACCTCTGGTGACAGTTCAGTTAACTATTGTTTAATAGGACAGTATGAGAAAACATTAACTATAATGTAAATATATAATTAAATATGTGTGCTGTTCAGTAAAATTCAGTATGGAAACATTACAAATTCGACTCTCATAATGGCAGTTTTAAATGTAGAAATAATTGGCATTCGATCTCTCCAAGGGAGCTAACCTAGTAAAAAATCAGAGATAAACTTCTCAAACAAAAATATATGTTAAAAAAAATCTGCCCTCCAGCTTCACATTCCGAAACCCCGTTTCAGAGAACCAACCAAAGTACTTTTTATTGCCTAATGTAGATAATGGCCTGGTAAGACCGAAAATTTGATGAACAAGTTGACTGAATATTTACCTATTATTAAGTTAAGATATGAGGCTTATGAAAGTTGTCACTATTGTAGCTCTTGATCAAACGCCATACCCATGTATCCAGAAGCATAACTTTTTTTTTTTCTAAGATGGAATGGCGAACAGTGCAGATCCTGATCAGACTGTGCGGATGCACAGGCTGATCTGGATCTGCACTGGTCGCAAAACTCATAAGCCCCAGTGTGTCTTATTAACTTTCAGAACCATTTCTGATTGAGACTATCGAAGACGATGGTACAGCATCGACAGACCAACCACTATTGACAGTATACCAGACAGATGACCTTGAGATTGCCACGGAGACGACCGATCCCACAGCACTTGAGGTGGTCGTCACGGACGATTTTCTCGAAACTCCAGCGAAAAAGAGAAGAAAAGAAGAAATTGGTATGCAGAGCTCCAGATAAGCTGCGTATTTGCGTAAATACCCAATTAAAATTGCCAAAAACCCAATTGAATTGAAATCAGAAGAAGTGAGTATCAAAAAGCAATGAAAAATTTGTCGTATCTTTATCATGCTACAGAAAACAATAAACAAACCATAAATATAGCATATTTTCTTATTTTTGCATGAAAACACATCTTGGTATTTCATTATACCCCCCGCAACGAGTTGTGGGGGGGTATACTGGAGTCAGGTTGTCCGTCCGTCCGTCCGGGCAGACATTCAGGTACTTATGTGGCTAGCCCCACAGGGTTATGGACTTGTTAAAGGATAGGGTTGGTTACAATTAGCCACCTAAGATATCGTTTTATGTGGCTAAAAGTGGTTTTATGTGGCTAATATTTAACATGCGATAAGCCACATAGTTACCTGAAAGTAAGAACGTCCGTCCGTCCGTCCGTCCGTCCGTCCGTCCGTCCGGATAAACTTAACATCAGAGAAATATTGTTATAACTTCTATTTCCTTCATCTAAAATGCTTGATATTTCACACATGCATTCCTGTAAGGCTCTACTACCATGCTGTGCTAAATCCACGACCGTCCAACCCCGGCAGATCCCAAGGTCAGGTCTTCTTATCGTAGGTCATTACTTAACATCAGAGAAATATTGTTATAACTTCTATTTCCTTCATCTAAAATGCTTAATATTTTCACACATGCATTCCTGTAAGGCTCTACTACCATGCTGTGCCAAATCCACGACCGTCCAACAACCCCGCAGATCCCAAGGTCAAGGTCAATACTTAGTCTCTTTACAAAACTTAATTCATCAGAGAAATATGTATAACTTCTATTTCCTTCATCTAAAATGGCTTAATATTTCACACATTGCATTCCTCATAAGGCTCTACTACCATGGCTGTGCCGAAATCCACGACCATCCAACCCCCGCTGATACCAAGGTCAAGGTCAAATACTTAGTCTCTTTACAAAACTTAACATCAGAGAAATATTGTTATAACTTCTATTTTCTTCATCTAAAATGCTTAATATTTCACACATGCATTCCTGTAAGGCTCTACTACCATGCTGTGCAAAATCCATGACCGTCCAACCCCCGCTGATCCCAATGTCAAGGTCAAATACTCTTTACAAAACTTAACATCAGAGAAATAACTTATAACCTCTATTTCCTTCATTGAAAATTCTTATTATTTCACTTGTGCATTCCACTAAGGTTGTACTATCATGCTGTCACAAATCTACGAGTGTCCAACCCCCGCTGATCCCAAGGTCAAGGTCACATACTTAGTCTCTTTACAAAACTTAACATCAGAGAAATATGTTATAACTTCTATTTATTTCATTGAAAATACTTAATATTTCATATGCTGTGACAAATCCCCGCTGATCTCATCTCGAGGTCAACGTCACATACATACCGTATAACCTCGGCTTAACGCCCCCCTCCTAATAAACGCCCCCCCCCCCCCCCCCCCCCCCCCACCCCCCCCCTCCCCCCCCCCCCCCCCCCCCCCCAAATCCCAAATAAAAAAAACAAAACAAATAATTTTTTTTACCAATGACTGCCAATTTCCGCCTTAAATCCTTATTTGTGTTTGAAATTGGCGGTCCTTGGTAATTTTTTTTTTCTTTTTCTTTTTTTAACTGGCTAATAAACGCCCCCCCCCCCCCCCCCCCCCCCCCCCCCCCCTTTTGTAAAATGTAACGCCTCCGGGGGCGTTAATTCGAGGTTATACGGTAGTCTCTTTACAAAACTTAACATCAGAGAAATCGGTTATAACTTCTATTTCCTTGCTCGGATCTGCTTCACATTTCACACACTCATTGCTCCAATGGACCTCTACCACCCTGTGACAAATTCACGTTCATGCCGCTCGCGCTAATCCCAGAGTCAAGGTCACAAGCCCACACACTTGGAAATTTTTACATATTTTAGGGGTACCTGGGCCCACGCGGGGGGTATTCCGTAAGCCTCGCTTACTGACCAATCTAGTTAGAATTGTCTCCAAGGAGACAATTCTAATGAAATGCCAAGATGTGTTTTCATTTAGAAGCAAACTATTCACATAAGTGCGGTCTGCTGATGTGTAAACAGTAGTGTGATTCTATTTTACACAATTAAAATTTTGAAATACCCAATTGCTTCAGAAATGATGGAGTGAAAATACTCAATTACTAATTCCTTATCTGGAGCGCTGGGGGTGCGTACAATAGAACCTCTTAACTGGACAATCTGGGAGGTCCATTTTTCATCCATTTTTCTCATAAAAAATGGTTTGACCGCACTTTAGAATCATTTCCAATGTGCTGTTAAACTATGTTTTTATTGAGAAACAAAATATAAAACAACGGCAGACGACAATGTTTGTTTCCCGCCTTCTAAGTATTAACCACATTATTGTGCATTATGTAACCAGAGGCATTGATGAGCTAGTCAAAAATTCTGAAAACCCAATTAAAATGTTAAGCCCTACATACCAAAACCCAATTGAAATTGTATGCATATTGGTAATTTCACGTCCCCGTTTTCCAAAAAAAAATAGTTGAAAAATGCTGAAAATCTCGATGGCAAAATCGGCAGCAAAATCATCGCTACTTGTCGTATTTATTTACAATATTGGCAAAATGCTAGTCTTGCGGATTTCCGGGTGCTCAATTGCGATTTAGGTGGGCCACCACCATTGATTTGTCCTATATAAACTAAACAAGTACCACACAATTTGTTATTCTGTGGGACCTATTTTCCCATCACCTGCACCCATTCTGCTCTGGATATCCACTAATTAATATATTTTTTTAATTATTGTTGAGAAAGATAAATTCCATCTCCTGTGACCACCCTCGTGGTGGCGCAAAAAGTCAGCAGCTAGAATTGAAACTGAAACATGTTACACTAAATAATCCCAAAACATGTGCTTGAACATGATGTACAAATGATACACTTAAAAATGCCTGTGAAGTAGATTAGTATATCAATTGACCTGTTTTTGCAATCAAAGAGTGTCTGGCATGAAACCATGTAGATTATTTTCTTTACTGTACTGCTTTTTATTACACAGTGCATGAATATCTGATTATTTAGTGTGGTTAAACCTTTCTGATGATTTATTTTTGTAATTCGCCATTTAATAATGCACAGTGTACGCAGGTAACGATGTACAAGTTATTTTTGAGATGTGATCCGAAACATTTAAGGATATGGTCCGACTCAACTCTGGTCCCTGGTACAAAACATCTGTGTTACTTATTTTTCATTCTGATACTGTTCAGATGTTATCGTTGAAGATTTGACAGACAGCGCGAAATATGGCCTAAACAAAATGTGGAAGGAAAAAGGCGCAGCAAAAGCCACAAATCAACATAATTTCAAAATTATTTTGAACCACATTCGGACAAGTACCAAGGTGTATGATCACGTGGTACTAACAACAACAAGTACTGAAACTTCCAGAATCCATCTGATTCAAAGTACGTATCCTTTTATATTGTCCTTATTACGTAACGGATTTTGATGAAATATGGCGCATTAAACGCGTCTTGTTAAGCTGCATTTGGTGGTCTCTGTATTTTCGCCCAAACTTCTGTTGTTTTTGCGAAAAATTGATTTCCGTGTCTACCGACACGGAAATCGATTCTTCGCAAAAACAACATAAGTCTTTGCCGAACTCCATGGACCACCAAATGCAGCTCTTGAAGACGCGTTTGCTGCGCCATATGTCATCAAAATCCATTGCATATTAAGGAAAATATCAAATAATACTTACTTTGGAGTGGGCGACGTTGTTGTTGTTGTAACCATGTGATCATGCACCTTGAGTACTATTGCACTGGCAATTTTAGATGAGTTTTTGTCTTGTATCGTTTGCGATAGTTGATTGTATTTTAATGTGTATCGATCAGAAAGTCAACAAAAAAAAACACACAATGTAGACCAAAAACGTTTACTGGTTAAATATCAAAATATCTTTGGCTAATAATACTAGGCAAATCTGAAACACTTTCACTTACGTGTCGAAATAAAAGAAAGGTTGAAATTAACTAGTGTATCAAGGTGCATGATCACGTGGTTAGAACAGCAACAACAATAGCTGAAAGTGTTGAAAGCGCACCCACTCCAAAGTAAGTATTATATGAAATATGGCGCAGCAAACTCATCTTCATAGCTGCATTTGGTGGTCCCGGGAGTTCGGCACATACTTAAGTCGTTTTTGCGAAGAATCGATTTCCGTGTTTGTAGACACGGAAATCGATACTTCGCAAAAACGACAGAAGTTTTGGCCCGAAATACCTAGGCCACCAAATGTAGCGTAATAAGACGCGTTTGATGCGACATATTTCATCAAAATCCGTTACATAATAAGGACAAAATAAAAGATAACATACTTTGAATCAGAGGGCTTCTGGAAGTTTCATTGTACAGTCGAACCTCCCCGAACGGCCACCTCTCTACAACAACACCCTCTCTATAACAGCCGCTATTTTATATCCCAAATGGATGATTTCCTCTGTATCAAACCCTTAGACTGCTGAGCACGAAAATTGTCGTCTGCTATTGCTTTTTCCTTCTTTCTCAATAAAAACATGTTTTGACAGCATTTTAGAATCATTTCCTTTGGAAATGATTCTAAAATGTTGCCAAATCATGTTTTTTTATAAGAATTATCGAAGAAAATTAATAAACAGCGGATGATAAAATTTTATTCAGCATTAACCTCCCTACAACAGCCACCTCTCTACAACAGCCAGTTTTGCGTCTTCCCATGGGTGGCTGTTATTGAGAGGTTGCACTGTACTTGCTGTTGTTTAAACCACGTGATCATACACCTTGGTGTATGTGCTCATCACGGTTCCGTAACATGTTACCTGTGAGCAGAACTCCAGATAAGCTTTGTCTCTACAGAGCATTATACCCCTTGATATCAAATACAATGCATATTTATTTTACAAATTGGATTGCTGAATTGTTCCATTTTCAAATCGGGAATAAATGATAAAAAAATGAAAGACAGTTAAACATTCACTTATTTGTGCTTCAAAAATGTTTGCTTTTTGCAGCTGAATTTTCAACGTTATTAGATCAATTTCACTCCTCAATTTGAAAATCAATGAGTATTTTCAAATTATTGTGAGTATTTGTACTCCCACTTTTGAAAATCAATGCGTATTCAGCTAAAATAAATGCGTAAAATACTCCAATACGCACATTATCTGGAGCTCTGCATTTAAGTAGGCTATTCACTGTATTGTGTAGCCTTGTTTATCGCACACGTTGTTACCAAAATGCGAAAATACCCTATTGAATTTAATACCATGGAGCAGCGATTGTAAGGCCAAAAAAAAAAAGAGTTGTGTTTCCGGTAACGGCTCCCAAAATATTCTGGGTCGGTCGGTCGGGTTTTTTTTTGTTTTTTTTTTAATATGTATGTCCCTCCATGCCTGTATACATCATATTTTTGTGACAGATGGTTCTAATTCTGTTCAATGTTGTAGATACTCGCGGCTTGTCACGGAAAGGAGCATCTTTGCCCCTTTCCGGTGGCCACAAGCGGCGAATTTCGTCGCGACAACGCGAAAATCGGCCATTTCGGCCTGTTGTTGTTGTTCTTTTTGTATGTCTAAACTTCAGCCGCTGACTTTTTCGGCGCTACCGTAACGATAAAAACCGATTAATCCGAATGATGGTACAGTTTATAAAACACGACAAATTTCATGGGACAAAATATACCGGAATCCGCGAATTTTGTAAGAAAAAAATTTACGGTCGGCACTATTTCACTGCGGTCGGTCGGGTTTCCGGAAACAAGACATTTTTTTTTTTTGGCCTAAGGTACCCAAATGCCAATTGGAAAATACCCAATCGAATAAAATATCATGGAGTAAAAACACCCAATGTCAAAATCCTTAGCTAGATAGAGCCCTGTGTAACAGAGTCAGATTGTCTTACAACATCATATGCTAGTTTATCATCATCCATAGTTCCATTCTATTATGTTCACATGATAACCTACGTTGCAATTCAAGCCAGCAATGCAGTTCTAACGATACAATAATTCACACATGTACAATAATAACCTTTGTTTCAGTTCAAGCGTTCTAACGATACAATAATTCACACATTTACAATAATAACCTTTGTTTCAATTCAAGCGAGCAAAGCCCTTATGATGTTTACATGAATAACCTATGTTGCAATCCAAGCCATTAACGCCCTTCATTTCAGTTCAAACGAGCAATGCCCTTCTACCGTTACAAGAATCCAACGGGAGTACATTGCATTGCCCTTCTTTACAAAAACCCTGTGGGTTTTTGTAAAGAAGGACAATGCAATGTACTCCCGTTGGATTCTTGTAATATTATAATATATATTTTAAGTGTGCAAACCTTCATTTCAGTCCAAGCTAGCAATGCCCTTCTCACGTTACAAGAATCCAACGGGAGCAAGGACAAGAAGCTGTCACCTACGAGAATCGGTCTTCCCAAGCCCGCATTTGGACAGATGTCCAGAAAACCACACGGTAACTATAAGTCGAGAAAGTGAAAGTGAATAATGTCCCGGCAACAACCTACGGTTCTTTTAGGGACGGGACCTCGGTTTCAAGTCTCATCCGAAAGAACGGTTGGATGAAAATACTATGAAAGTATTGTTGATGCCTCCGTCGAGGTTTGAACCCGCAACCTATGGCAGAGCTCCAGATAAGTTTTGTATTGTAAGAGTATTTATTATACATGTACCCCCATATTTCAAATTCAATGGGTATTTTACTTTCACAAATGTATTATTGATTTTCTTATTAAATAGGGAACAAATGATAAACATTTTTTTTTAAAACTTCACTTATTTGAGCTGCAAAAACACTGTTTGCTTTTTGCAGCTAACTAAGTTAGTAAATTTTCAACTTTATTACAGTATTTTCACTACTCAATTTGCAAATCAGTGCGTATTTTCACATTGCTGTGAGTATTTTGTATGGTGGCAGGTGGGAGAGTGCGATGGGTAATTTAACGATCGGGGTTAATCCTGACCAGAATTCCAACTGGAGACCTGGTTTGGCCCTCACGTACGTCTTTGGCATTTTGTATGTGACAGTTGAATCTGGTTATACCCCTTATGTGAGTAATACGATTATTCGTAATCCTATTTTAGGGGAAGGGGCCAAGTGACGCTGGTGTGGTATGGACCTGGCACCAGGTCAGGTTTTTCTAATTTCAGGCTGAATATATTTTTTCTCTATGTAAATATTCTGTTCTGATTTTGGGATTTTCCCCCCAATCCAGCAGGTTAAAACGGGATCGAACCTGTTTGCCCGGCCTGACATGACCTTAGCTGTTGATAGTCCATTAAACACCAATAAACAAACAAACAAAACTCTCACTTTTGATAATCAGTGTGTATTCTGCTAAAATAAGTGTGTATATTACGCCAATATGCACCTTATCTGGAGCACTGTTTGGTATTGAAGTTTCTGATAAGTTACTTAACCCATGTCGAATTGTTGCCATGTGCCTTGATATGGCTACTTGCAGCCAATGTAAATGTGTAAATCATTTGTGGCTGTGACTGGAGAATGGGGTTCGTGGGTTTTACGACCAGTGTAGATCCAGATCAGCCCGTGCAACATAAGTGTTGAGAATTGTATTGTGTAATGGAACTGCTGTATTACATGTACTATGTGCTTATATTGTTCTGTGTTTCTGTTTCAAGTCGAAATAGATGCCAGATTCTTGACTAATTCCCATTCAGCTACATGCAGAAGATACTGCATAAACACATTTTCACCTTGTAACTGGTGCAAGATATTTGCGCATTTACTAGACAAAAAATGCTTTTATCTGATAGCACTAGCTAGAACTGAGTGAAATCTCGTTAGGAAACGGGTGCATTTTTTTACGTGAAACATTTTACGCCAGCACAGAGCTCAAAATGTTTCACGTCAAAAAATGCAAATGTTCCACAGAGTGTAGCACCAGTGAGATTGTTTTGCATGTTTGTGTAACCTACAGGGAACCTGCATGTTCCCATAGACGAGGGCAACATCGTGTTGTCATTCCACCACTGACCTGGTATTCTGTATGTTCTGTCTGTGTAACCTACAGGGAACCTGCATGTTTCCATAGACGAGGGCAACATCGTGTCGTCATTCCACCACTAACCTGGTATTCTGTATGTTCTGTATGTGTAACCTACAGACAACCTGCATGTTCCCATAGACGAGGGCAACATCGTGTTGTCATTCCACCACTGACCTGGTGTTCTGTATGTTCTGTCTGTGTAACCTACAGACAACCTGCATGTTCCCATAGACGAGGGCAACATCGTGTCGTCATTCCACCACTGACCTGGTATTCTGTATGTTCTGCCTGTGTAACCTACAGGCAACCTGCATGTTCCCATAGACGAGGGGGCAACATGGTGTCGTCATTCCACCACTGACCTGGTATTCTGTATGTTCTGTCTGTAACCTACAGGCAACCTGCATGTTCCCATAGACGAGGGCAACATCGTATCGTCATTCCACCACTGACCTGGTATTCTGTATGTTCTATCTGTGTAACCTACAGGCAACCTGCATGTTCCCATAGACGAGGGGGCAACATGGTGTCGTCATTCCACCACTGACCTGTTATTCTGTATGTTCTGTCTGTAACCTACAGGCAACCTGCATGTTCCAATAGACGAGTGCAACATCGTGTCATCATTCCACCACTGACCTGGTATTCTGTATGTTCTGTCTGTAACCTACAGGCAACCTGCATGTTCCAATAGACGAGTGCAACATCGTGTCATCATTCCATTCCTGGCTGGCCAGTGTCACCGAGAGAATCAACCAAACGATGCATTACCAGTTCGACGGTAGGCACCTTTGGATACTTCGGACTCTTTAAGCAGAGCAAATGCAACACCTTTGTTTATAGATACTCCACACACTTTAACCCTTTCACCCCTAAGTAACTGGAATGGATTTTGATATGTTAATTTTTCAACCAATCCAACCGTCACAAAATGATTTTCAGACCTGTCCATTGATGAAAAGGGGTTGTTTTTGTTCTTAAAACTATGAAAATTACTTGCAAAAAGTGCAGATCCTGATGAGACGGCTCATCTGGATCTGCACTATCTGCCAACACCACTATACAGGCCTGTGGTGTTGAAAGGGTTACGCAGAACAAATAAATTACATACCACAACAAATGCAACACCTTTGTTTACAGATACTTCGGACTCCGCACACTTTAAACTGAGCAAATGAATTGCATCCCACCATAAATGCAACACCATTGTTTATAGATACACAAGCACGTAGGAGCGTTTCAATTATGTAACTCTGGGCAAGATAAACGCAGGCGAACGCGAGCACCTGCGTTAATCTTGTCCACAGTTACATCATTGAAACGCTCCTACGCTGATCGAATGTCTTTGTCAAGAGGCAGTAACAAGGCGTTGCGTCACCATAAATATTAAACAGTGCTCCAGATAAGCTTTGTGTCTAAAGAGTATTTTACCCCCTGATTTCAAATTAAATGCATATTTTATTTTTACAAATCGTTTATTGATTTTCTTCATTATTAAATGGGTAAAACATTATCAAAACGAATTTAAACATTCACTTATTTGAGTGTATAGTTACTTATTCACTTTAATACTTATACTGTAATACAGTTGGAAATTTACATTTTTGCAGCTCAACTATGTAAATTTTCAACTTTATTACAGTATTTTCACTACTCAATTTGAAAATAAATGCGTATTTTCACATTGCTGTTAATAGTATTTTGTACTCCCACTTTTGATAATCAATGCATATTCTTCTAAAATAAGTGTGTAAAATACATGTACGTCAATACGCCCTTTATCTGGAGCTCTGATTAAAGTTACATCACCGCCTGCGTTAATCTTGCCCAGATTGTCAACGTTTCTGAACATCTATTGGCAATGCCAGCTCACAAGCAAGCAGTTTCATAGGCAGAACCTCAAGCTGCTTGACATCAAGCACAATATTAAAGATTTTTGAAATAAAGAAAATTATAAACTATTGGCAAGCTTAGCACAGGCTGTTGTGTATTTTGGACACCACACACTAAGCAGAGTAATGATTTACATACCACAATAAATGCAACAGCCGATAGTTTTTGTCGCCGCTTTTTCCGTCGTCAACAATGTCAAACAGTTTGTACAAGTTTCTTCATCATCATATAACTTTAATATTGCTTTACGGATTACTTCAATATTTGGACACTTGATACATGTGAGCATATGAACACACTCATACCGCCATTAACATGACTTTGACCTTTTTTACCTTCACATTTTTGCGGAAACACTTTGCGTCAAAAAGTTTGTACAAGTTTCTTCATCATCATATAACTTTAATATTACTTGATGGATTACTTCAATATTTGGACACTTATGCCCCCATTAACATGACCTTGACCTTTTTGACCTTCACATTGTTGCAGAAACACATATAGCCATGTTTACGTCAAAAAGTTTGTACAAGTTTCCTCATCATCATATACCTTTAATATTACATGATACATGTGAGCATTTGGAACACACTTATGCCCCCATTAACATGACATTGACCTTTTTAACCTTCACCTGGTTGTGGAACACTTAGCCATTTTTTTTTTATGTCAAAAAGTTTGTACAAGTTTCTTCATCATCATATAACTTTGATATTACATGATGGATTGCTTCAATATTTGGACACTTGATACATGTAAGCATTTGGAACACACTCCTGCTGCCATTAACATGACCTTTACCTTTTTCGTGACCACGATCATGTTAAGGTCAAATGCGTTGGCAGGCGCGACACCGCTTCCGTGGCGGAATTCTTGTGTTGCGTTCTGAATCATTTCTTACATCAATAAGTTTATGTGGTTCTAAAACTGTCTAAGCACCTCCAAATTGGTGCTCGAAATTAGGCAGTTTCATTGTCTGAGGCTGAGCTTTATAAACACAAGACTTAAAAATCAGGCAGTTTCATTGGGCGAGACGAGACGGAGCCCAGCTCTGCCTCGACCAATGAAACTACCTCATTTCGAGGAAATGATCAAGACTACATGCTCGGAATCACCGGACCTTGTCGTGTATTTTTAGGAAATCCCGACCCACTTGTGTTCCATGCCCCCCAGGCGTTCTTCGATTGTCTCCAACAGCGAATCTCCATGGGAACCCGTAACCGGAAGCGGGTACCCAACGCCACAATCGGCTTTGAGCGTAAAGACGCCTTGCCACTGGGCACGTTTACCAAGGATACGTGGCACATCACGAACGTACTACATGTGAAACAGATATTCGATACTCCAGAGGTAATTTGGTTGCGACATTGACCTATTTTTTTCGCTTCATTGCGTATATTGTGACCTCCGGCACTCATGTTGGCATTCAGGTGCCTGAGAGTTGAATTTGGTTATACCCATTATAAAAGTAATAATATTAGTACTAATCCTATTACCTGTAGAGAGTGGTGTTAATTGTGTGGTGTTAATTGAGTGGTGTTAATCGACTCTGGTGTGGTGAGGTCCTGGCATCAGATCAGTAGCCTATTTCACCAACATTGCAAAGTATACTTTTCTAGCAAAGTATGCTTTGAGTAATTATTTATTTTTCCTGAAATGCATTATTTCATATAGAACTAACGACTGCATATATTTTATGATTAAAAGTATGCAGAATTATTATACTGAATTTATTACATTATTAATGTAATAAATTCAGTATAATAAAAATTTATAAATTTATCCTATAATTGAAAATTTCTCCCTCAAAGTGTACTTTGTTAGATAAGTATACTTTGCAATGTTGGTGAAAAAGGCTACTGGTAATTCTAATCAGGGCTGATATATTTTTCTATGCCCCTGTGTGTCCGTCTGGCACATTAAGAAGTTCGCCGGAGTTTCTCAATTCTGTCATAACTTCTATATCCCTTGAAGGATTAATTAAATATTTCTATGTGTGGCATTCTTGTGGACAAATGCCACACATCCATGCTGCCCTTAGTATAACCATTACCTTTTGACCTTCACAATTTTTAACATTTTCACACGTTAAAATTTGTTACTGGAGTTTACATAAGACTTATCAATACTTTTCACTTTTTGGCTATTACCTAATTAACTTTGTCACCGTTTCTCCAATCTGCCCATCTGCCACTGGGGACATTTGTGTGCCGTCAGGCCACATTTTGAAATGATTAAGCAAATAAAGAAATTTGTGTGTGAAAAAAACGGATGAATTATTTGTATTATTAGCCCTTTCAACCATAAAGCGAACATTTGCAAACACTGTAGATTCAGATGAGCCAGCTTGTAACAAGCCGCGTCATCAGGATCTGTAGTGATTGTCGATATGTTTTAGGTATTGTAAAAATACCCCTTATCTGATTAATAGAATTGAGCTATCAATATTAGATATTTAGGGGGTGGGGAATGGTTAAGTAACCATACAAGAAAACACACCATGTGATTTTGTGCCTATGAACATGTGCGATATCTCATAAAAAAAATATTTATAGAATTTATGATATTTTCTGTAAATGACGTCGTAAGTTGACTAGATTTACATAGCAAATGTTTCAATGAAAATTTTGTCAACTTTCGACGTCATTGTTCAGAAAATATCAGTTTCTGTAAATAAATATAGTTATGAATATATTTATTTGCTCGTGTCCTTAGGTACAAAATCACATCATGGTGAGTGGGTGACAGGTGGGAGCATGCGATGGGTAATTTAACGATCGGGGTTCATCCTTACCGGAATTCCGACTGGAGACCTGGTTTGGCGCTCGCATACCTGTTTGGCATTTTGTATGTGACAGTTGAATCTGGTTATGCCCCTTATGTGAGTATTACGATTATTCTATTTTAGGGGAAGGTGCCAAGTGATTTTGGTGTGGTATGGACCTGGCACCAGGTCAGGTTATTCTAATTTCAGTGCTGAATATACAGAGCTGCCAACTGTTACGATTTTTCCGTATTTGTTCCGGAAAATACGTTAGAAATACGGAAGTGCGGATAACAATTAAAAAGTACGATTTTTTAAAAAATCAGCGCGGGAATATCTGGAAATAATAATTTTGTTTCACAATTCTGCCAATAAATCCTATTTTTTTAGCTCACCTGAGCGAAGCTCATGTGAGCTATTGTTACCGCAATGTGTCCGTCGTCCGTCGTCGTCATCCGTGAACATTTTCAAACGTCTTCTCCTCGTTAACCATTGGGCCTATGGTCACCAAACTTCATGGTCATGGTCCTTAGGTAGGGGGATTACAAATTTGTTAAAATGACGTCATTACGTAATCCAAGATGGCCGCCGTCTAAAAATAGCACAAATTCTTAAAAAATCTTCTTCTCAAGAACCGCCAACCGGATTTCGACAAAACTTGGTAGGAATGATCGATGTACATTGCTCTTTCAAAGTTGTTAAAATGGTGACCCTGGGGTTAAAAATGGGCGTGGCCCGTGGGGTCAAATTGGGGTCAAATTTTATTTTTGACTGAATATGGTCATTTCATATATCAAATTGAAGGTATCAATGAGGCGATCACTCTGGTGCATTTTTTGTCGAAATCGGATTGTTATGTCATCCAAGATGGCCGCCGAAAGGTCAAAAAAAAGGTCGTTCTTTTATTAGAGATTTCAAAATTCTCCTTCACATGAACCGCTTGGCCCATGGTAGCCAAACTTAAAAGTTATGGTCCATGGGTGAAGCCTTTTCAGATTTGTTAAAATAGAGGTCATCGCTAATCCAAGATGGCCGCCGTCTAAAAATAGCATACATTCTTAAAAAATCTTCTTCTCATGAACCGCTTGCCGGATTTCGACGAAACTTGGTAGGAATGATCGATGTACATTGCTCTTTGAAAGTTGTTAAAATGGTGACCCCGGGGTCATGTCATATATCAAATTGAAGGTATCAATGAGGCGATCACTCTGGTGCAATATTTGTCGGAATCGGATGATTATGTCATCCATGATGGCCACCAAAAGGTCCATTTATTCAAGATTTTTAACGTCTTTTTCTCAGGAACCACATGGCCGATGCTGGGTGAAGCATTTTCAGATTTTGTAAAATGAGTCATCGCTTAATCCAAGATGACCGCCATCTAAAAATAGCACAATGAACTCAATGTCACATTCTCCTCTGGTGTTCATGGAGTCAGGTGAGCGAATTAGGGCCATCATGGCCCTCTTGTTTATTTACCCGTAATCATACTCGCCGAGGCGCTTACCATTTTGATTCTTGTTGTGTAGTAATAGTAGTTCCAAGCGCTCATCGATATTGATTTCTTCATCACGTAAATTCATAAAATGTCTGCTCCAAAGCGTGCAGCCAACGAATTTGGGTATTTTTTATCGAAAGAAGTTAGGAGAACACATCTGTTCATCACTGATTACAGCGAGACATGGCCCAATTTGGTCCTATCAAAGCGCGGTGATGAATTTGCGTCTTGCAAGCATTGTAATTGTGATTTTTCGGTTGGTCATGGTGACCGAAACGAGGGCCGAGGCTCTAAAAAAGTTAATTTATGCATATAAATGAGTACTGATTTGTGTTCCGGAAAACATATGTGGTGTTCCGGAAAATAGCCCCCTTTTCTCTCCATGTTCCTCATGTGACCGACATGGGGTTGGCAGCTCTGAATATATAGTTGTTCTCGATGTAAATGTTCCGTTTTGATTTTGGGATTCCGCCCCCCCCATCTATGACCTGCTATGAGAAAAAGAAGTTACCTGTAGCCTATTTCACCCACATTGCAAAGTATACTTTTCTAGCAAAGTATACTTTGAGGGAGAAATTTTCAATTTTAAGATAAATTTATTAATTTTTATTATACTGAATTTATTACATTATCACAGCCATTTTAATAAATTCAGTATAATAATTCTGCATGCTTTTAATCATCAAATATATGCAGTCGTTAGTTCTATTATGAAATAATGCATTTCAGGAAAAATAAATGATTACTCCCTCAAAGTATATTTTGCTAGAAAAGTATACTTCGCAATGTTGGTGAAATAGGCTACTGGTTGAGTTTTCGACCCTCCCAGCTTTGACACTCAGATGGCCAGCCATATGCAGATCAAAGCATCGAGATTCTTTCAGCACATTGACACAGCAAACAGTGTAGGCCCGATTACAGTCTGATCTGGGCATAATCCTGGGCCCGGTTGCTCAAACGCTCTGTTAGCTTAACAGACTGTTAAATCCTTAGCATTTTGTGCAACCGGGCCCTGGTTATAAACCCAATAAGCCCCGTTTTGTTGTGACGTGTCCCATATATATGTGGCTGTGACTGGAGACTTGGATCTTGCAGGTTTATGGCCATTTTGCTTGTTAGAAACAAGTTTTTTTTTCATTGATGGGATGGTGAACAGTGCAGATCCTGTGCGGATGCACAGGCTGATCTGGATCTGCACTGGTCGCAAAACCCACGAGTCCCATTTATCTAGGTACATATTTGTGTAGCGTCATGAAGAATTGACTTGAAACTGCAAACGTTTATTTACATGTACATTTTCATTTATACTTTCATTCTTTTGCCCATCCATTCTTTCATCTGGATAAAGTTCAAGGTCCATATGCATTGTGCAACGTTTCTCTTTTTCATTTGCTTAACTTTTGTGAGACACGCCATGTCATTTTGTACCTAAGAACATGTGCAATATCTCATCACATAAAATATTTACGATATTTTGCACAAAAGTTGACAAAAATTTACTTCGTAAATGCAGAATTCTATTCTGTAGTTGCTATGAAAATTTTGTCAACTTTCAACGTCGCTGTTCAGAAAATATCACATTTGCCTTAACTTTTGTGTTGTATAGAGTTTTGAGTATTCTCCAAGAGGCTATTATGAGACACTCCATGTGATTTTGTACCTAAGAACATGTGCAATATCTCGTGTAAAACATATTTACAAAATCTGCGATATTTTGCGTAAATGACAGAAAGTTGACAAAATTTTCGTAGCAAATGTGTAATTGTATTCTGTACTTAGGTACAAAATCACATGGCGATTTTCATATGTCATCATCTTCTCTTTCAGATTCCTTTGGAAATAACCCGGAATTTCGTGGAGAATCGTGACAATACATTCGACTTGTATGAAATACCGAAAGTGGACATGGAAAATGGTGACGGCAAATCCCAAAATAGACCCATCCAACCCTTCGAGTTGAAAACATATCTAAAAGTTGGTAAGTTCATGTGATATTACATGTGGCTGTGATTGGAGAAATGGGGCTTATGCGACCAATGTAGATCCTGATCAGACTGTGCATCCGCATAGGATCTGCATAGTTCGCCATTCCATCAATGAAACACCTGTCATGCTTCTAACATGCTACAGGAGTGTGTTATTTGATTAGGAGCTACACTGGTCACGTATCCCAGAAGTCCCATTTCTCCAGTTACAGCCACATCACTATGGGGCTTATTATCCCCCCCGACGATAGTACGTGCATATGTACGTTAGTAACACCTTCCATTTTACTTGTCAAAGACATGCTTTGACAACACTGTTGAATCATTTCCATGCTGCCCTTAATATGACTGTCAAACCATGTTTTCATTGTCAGAGAAAGAAAACATTATATGAAACAACTGCAGACAATAATTTACATTTCCCATATTCTATTGGTTAATACATATCACTTTGCTAAACATCACAATTTGCTAAACATTTCAATCCAATCCCATTTGTATATGTTGTTTTTATTTTATTGATGCCAAAATTGTTATTGATATACAAATAAAATATGTTTAACCCAAACATCATTCATCCAATTAATCAATATATGTGGATGTGACTGGAGAAATGGGGCTTATGGGTTTTGCGACCAGTGTAGACCCAGATCAGTCTGTGCAACCGCACAGCCTGATCAGGATCTGCACTGTTCGCCATTCCACCAATGAAACACCCATCATGCTTCTAACACGCAATATGTATATCATTATTATGGTCACAAATCCCATAAGCCACATTTCTCCAGCCATAGTCAAAAAATCGGCAGTATTTTCATACCACTGATCTTTTGTATGAGACTTGAAACTGAGGTCCTGTCCTTTAAATGACCTTGGCTGTTGCTGGGACATTAAACCCATTCAAACATTTCAGGTAACACGACACCAGATCAGAAGGAACCGACACCATTTATAATCGAGTGGATACCAGATATCTTGCCCAAGACACACATCGGTGAAATGCGTATTAAGTTTGAGTATGGACACCAGCGGAACGGTCATATTGAACAAAGGAATGTTGTGACTGCTACGGAACTCCCATTGCCAGTACAAACCATGCAAGTTCAGCAGGAGAATATACTATCAATTACAACACAGTAATACAATTTTAAGCACAACTTCCATCTTTATGTTTTTTGAAGTGGGCAAAATTTTACCCTCAATTACAGAATTTAGCCCTTTCACCCCTAAGTAACTGTAATGGATTTTTATATGTTAACATCTGGACCAATCCAATCGTCACAAAATGATTTTCAGACTAGTCCATTTATGAAAATGGGGTGTTTTTGCTCTCAAAAATGGGGAAATTACCTGCAAAAAGTGCAGATCCTGGTGAGACGGCTCGTCACGAGCCGGCTCATCTGGATTTGCACTTTTTGCCAATACCATTATACAGACCTGTGATGTTCAATGGGTTAATTATTTGCTTTGAATATTTTTGTTCGCCTAACTGATTTTAGACGTTTGCAAATATTTCAGAGTCGATGTGGAATATAATTTCACATTTGCTATGAATTTCTTGCCAGCTTTTGACACCAAAATCTTGAGGTCAATGATATATATAGAACAGCTGGCAAATGAAGACATCCGATCAATAACAACTTATCAGAATTATAACAAATATACATAATTTTATCAGGTAACCTGCCCTGTATTGACCAAATACATACGGACTGATAACATATTGTTGTATCAGGCATTAACCTGATAACAATCATCTGAGTTGCAATGAAGTGAAAACTGACATTGGTCGGATGACATCACGTGACATTACCGAATGACGTCAGTGTAATGACGCAACGTAAACAAGTCCCCGTCTGCGGACAGCGCGATATAGTTGGCACATTGGCGTACATAATTCCGTCGGCCATAACAAAAATTTGGATTTTGGATTTAGTTTAAAGTTTTTAAGAACAGTATATCCCTGAAACCGCTTCGCCAATTCACTCGAAACTTCACATGTGTGTTTATCTTCATCCATATTTTTATTTTATGCCCAACCTGTTCAGCCCCTGTGCCCAATGTCGAGGTGAAATTACTTGGCAATTTACCTTAAAGTATGAAAATTTGGTTTATAATGTTTTTACATCTCTGCAACCACTTCACTGATTATGAATTTTTTTGTCACACCCAATTGCAGACAGTGCGATATAGTTGGCACATTGGCGTACATTCGTACTTATGTTTTTTATTAAAGTTTTTCGGTATACTATCAAAGCCTCGGTGAGCGCGATATGCGGACAGCTGCCATCTAGTATTATCACCAAGGCTGCAAGTGAGGAGATTAGCTTAGTGACAACTCTGGTTTTGATTAGTTTCTCTGTCACTTATCTCAGATAATCATGTCTTGATTGCAATGCAGAAAAATGTGTCTAGAGTGCTCATATGCCAGCTTAGTAAGGTTCCACTGTTTCATTAATCAGAAAAGGGCTGTTTTTGTCAAAAATCAGAAAATATCCACAAACAGTGCAGATCCTGATGAGACGGCTCGTTTTGAGCTGGATCATCTGAATGTACACTGTTTGCAAACATTGGGAAAGTGGTCTACTGTTGAAAGGGTTAAGGATTAAACATATAGTAAAACAGAGCATTTTGGAGTTCATGTTGTGTCCAAAATCATGTTAACCCTCATTAAGTCGTCTGTCGTTTTTAATTTTTGCCTTAATTCTTTATAGCAAAAAACCTGTTTTGGCAGCACATGAGAATCGAGAAATATTGAAAATAAAACATTTCCAGCAGACGTAAGTATTACGTACGTAATTCATCGTAGTAAGGGTTAAACAAATTGTGTTAAAATGAGCTTGAGTGTATGTTTAGTTTAATTGGAAGATATGAGTGTTTGAAGAGCATTTTATGTTTCATTTGATCTCCATTAATTTATTATGTTTTGTAAGAAAATACACAGGATGTGTAATGTGCAATGTTTTGTATAGGACTTGGTCATGGCACCTGGCATCAGATCAGGATTTTGTGGTATCTGTGTTGGTAAGATATTGCAATTTGTGGCCATGACTGGAGAAATGGGGCTTATGGGATTTGTGACCAGTGTAGCTCCTGATCATATAACGCACTCCTGTAGCCTGATCACGATCTGCGGATGCACAGGCTGATCTGGATCTACACTGGTCGCAAAAACCATACGCCAGTCACAGCCACAATTCAGTCCCGAGTTTGCAGTGTTCGCTCCGTACAGCTGTATTTTGTCTGTATATGTGGCTGTGACTGGAGAAATGGGGCTTATGGGCAATGTGACCAGTGTAGCCCCAGATCAGCCTGCGCTGTCTGATCAGGGTCTGCACTGTTCACCTGTCAATCAGTGGAACACCCAGCTTGCCTCTGACAGGAGTGTCCTATTTTATCAGGAACCAGACTGGCCACAAATGCCATAAGCCCCATTTCTCCATTCACAGACACGTATATTTATGTATATGGCATTAGTTGGACATAAAACTTCATTCAGTCAATCAGATCCTTGTTCCGTGATCATATGAGCTCATGCTGAAAATATACACCTGTAACAGGAAATCTTCCCCCCCCCCCCCCCCCCGGGGTGGAAGATTTCCAGAGGGGGGGGGGAGATTTCCTGTTACACCGGTACTTGAAATCAAGCCAAGCCTGTACAGGACTACCATCAGACTACAGTGGAAGCTCTTTATTTTGATGGGTTTGACCACAGGTGGAAGACTCGGACCTATGACACCAAAAAAATGTCTATTAAAAAAATATCCCATTACTCCACCCACTTGGTCTCGTACAGTACCATCTTCTATAGTACTGTACGAGACCAAGTGGGTGGGGTAATGGGATTTTTTTAACAGGCATTTTGTTTTGGTGTCCTCGGTCCGAGTCTTCCACCTGTGGGTTTGACTGTAATTATACATCTATGTCCGTAAGAACCCTATTGATTTTCAAATATTTCCTTATCTCCCCTTGGTGGCCATTTTTAATTTTCGCACTCTGTATCCTTGTCCACGCAATAACTCAAGTTCTATTTGACGGATCGTAACTACATTTGGTATACATGTTTATCATAGCACGACTATTCAAACTTTTTCAACAATTTATCTCCCCTTGGCGGCCATTTTCGTACTCTGTGTCCTTGTCCACGCAATAACTGAAGTTCTGCTTGGCACGTCGTACAAACCAAATTTGGTATACACGTTTATCTTTTTTAATTTTCACATTCTTCATCATTGTCCTCACAATAACTAAAGTTCTAATCTCCCCTTGTTGACTGGCCATTCCTCGATAGGCGTATACATGGAAATGGACTCCGAAACCTGACGAAATAGTTTGAAAATGATGTAATTAAGAAAACAAGTTAGATTTTGAAAAAATGTCCACAAATAAAATTTCTTTTTAAAAAAATCAATTTTTAGCCCCCATGTTAAATTCCCATAGGAAAATCAATTTTTCGCAATAAAATCAATATTTGATGAAATTTAATCAAATAAATTTTTTTGGGGATGGTGACTTTTTTCTTATTGATAAAAAAGTACTTTTAAATATTTTTTAGATTTAATGTCTTTAACAGCCAAAAATTTGTCGGCAGCAAAACGTGGAACAGACAGTAGTTTTAGCCACCATGTAAAAAGGTTCCGTTTTCCATGCATCAAAGGTTGATGTTTAATCATGTTTGTTGTTTGTGGATAGATTATTTCCACATTAAATTATTGATGACTAACGTTTGTTGTTATTTATCAATGCCAGCATATTGACTGATACTGGCCTGTGATGTAATGTGGCAAGATTGATGGACAGATTGATCGGTTGATTAAATCGTGTTTAAGCATTTCAGCACTACAGCCCTCTATAGTGGTGTTTGCAAACAGTGTAGATCCCGATGAGCCGGCTCGTGAAATCCATGACCCACCGCCCATCCCTTACCCCAAGGTCACAAACTTAGCACATTCATAAACTTAACGTTGGGGTAAATGCCTTATAACATCTGTTTCCTTTCATGGAACGCCTTAATATTTCATACATGCATTCCTCAGATGACCCTCTATCATGCTGTAGCAAATCCACGACTCACCACCCAACCCTTACCCCAAGGTCAAGGTCACAAACCTAGCACATTCATAAACTTAACGTTGGGGTAAATGTTGTGTAACTTCTGTTTATTTACAGGGAATACCTTCATATTTCATACATGCATTCATCTGATGATACTCTATCGTACTATAGCAAATTCATGACCCACCTCCCACCCCTTTCCCCAAGGTCAAGGTCACAAACTTAGCACATTCATAAGCTTAATGTTTGGGTAAATGTCTTATAACATCTGTTTCCTTTCATGGAACACCTTGATATTTCATACATCCATTCATCTGATGATACTCTATTGTGCTATAGCAAATCCATGACCCAACCCTTACCCCAAGGTCAAGGTCACAAACTTAGCACATTCATAAATTTAACGTTGGGGTAAATGTCTTATAACATCTGTTTCCTTTCATAGAACGCCTTGATATTTCATACATGCATTCATCTGATGATACCCTATCGAGCTATCGCAAATCCATGACCCACCACCCAACCCTTACCCCAAGGTCAAGGTCACAAACTTAGCACATTCATAAACTTAACGTTGGGGTAAATGTCTTATAACATCTGTTTCCTTTCATGGAACGCCTTGATATTTCATACATGCATTCCTCAGATGACCCTCTATCATGCTGTAGCAAATCCACAACCCACCACCCAACCCTTACCCCTTACCCTTACGTTGGGGTAAATGTTGTGTAACTTCTGTTTCGTTACAGGTAACTCTTTGATATTTCATACATGCATTCATCTGATGATCCTCTATTGTGCTACAGCAAATCCATGACCCACCCCCACTCCCCCCCCCCCACCCTTTCCCCAAGATCAACATCATAAACTTAACGTTGGAGTAAATGTATTTTATAACTTCTGCTTCATGACCCACCCCCACCCCTTTCCTCAAAGTCAAGGTCACAAACTTAGCACATTTCATGCCATGCATTCCTCATGTGAATAAGCTTATCGTGCCCTGTAGAAAAATCACCAACTTGAGTGCGTTTCATAAACTTAACGTTCATAAACTTCTGTTTATATTTATATTTAATTTATGCATTCATCTTAATATGCTATATTATGCTATAGCAAACCCACGACCCACCTTGCACCACTGACACCAATGTCAAGGTCCACCGCACGCCCCTTAACCCAAGGTCAATTATATAATATTCATGTTTTTTTTTTTTTTTATGCAACTGTGCCAAGTTTGAGTGAAGGCTGCCAACAAGATCAGGTTGTTCTAATTTCAGGACTGAATATATATTTTGATTGTAAATATTGAGTTCTGAAGTTGGGATTTACCCCCTTGGACAGGTGGATACGGGACTCGGACCCCGTTGACCCGTCTGCGTGTAGACTCCCTGAGGCTTGTACCTCTATGTCAGAAAAAGCGGACGTTAAACCCTATTCACTCACTCACTCCTCAAAGTCTAAGTCACAAACTTAGCACATTCATGCATGCATTCCTCATGTGAATAGCTATCGTGCTGTAGAAAATCACCAACTTAGTGCGTTCATAAACTTAACGTTCATAAACTTCTGTTTATATTTATATTTAATTTATGCATTCATCTTAATATGCTATATTATGCTATAGCAAACCCACGACCCACCTTGCACCACTGACACCAATGTCAAGGTCCACCGCACGCCCCTTAACCCAAGGTCAAGTTATATAATATTCATGTTTTTTTATGCAACTGTGCCAAGTTTGAGTGAAGGCTGCCAACAAGCGAGCTTCGTTGTCTTCTGACAACTCTTGTTATATTTGGCTCTTTTGTTACCTGGGAGTTGAATTGGGTTATTGCCCATTATAAAAGTAATAAGATTATTACTGATCCTACTGCTTTTGGGAGGGGGCCAAGTGATTCTGGTATGGCGAGATCCTGGCATCAGATCATTAGTACTAAACCTATTGACCTAGCTGTTGATAGGCCATTAAACCCCAACAAACAAGCAAACAAACAAACACACATTAAGAAGTTTGCCGAAGTTTCTCAATTCTGTCATATCTTGTATATCCCTTGATGGATCACTATAGTATTTCAATACATCATACTTGTGCACAAATGTAACACAATCATGCTGCCCTTAAAGGTACATGCCCATTCAGTAGGCACACAATGTTCTTAATGGGAATTAAATAAGTGTATAATTGTATTACTATTCCACCAGTTCTAAACGTTGCAAGTGCCCGCCTTACAGATATAATCATTTAGTAATATTTATTTTACTGATAGTGATGCGCGTCGGTATCAGGCTATTTTCATATGCAAATGAGGCATGTTATTTTTTAATTATTTATACTAATTAAATGCGTCGCCTGAAAAAATAATATTTTCGACAGATTATAAAGTATGATAATTGCACATCAAAAAATAAATACAGAGTACAAATAGTAATGTCCATTAACATTTTAAGGAAACACTGTTATCGCCCCTGATATCAGTGTGGAAAGTTACGTCTGATATAAAATGTATAATAATTCCAATCAATACGTGGGGTAATGGTGAATGAATGTTTATTTTGCCAGAAAATGTCTCGGATGATGTTTCTGATATAAAGAACATTTTGTGCCTACTGAGTGGGCATGTACCTTTAATATGACCATCACCATTTGACCTTCGAAACTGTGCTTATGAATACTTATCACTTTTGGTTGATTAACTTTGCCACAGATAAATTTATTAATTTTTATTATACTGAATTTATTACATTATCACAGCCATTTTGGCTGTGATAATGTAATAAATTCAGTATAATAATTCTGTATACTTGTAATCATCAAATATATGCAGTTGTTAGTTTTATATGAAATAATGCATTTCAGGAAAAATAATTGATTACTCCCTCAAAGTATACTTTGCTAGTAAAGTATACTTTGCAATGTTGATGAAATAGGCTACAGGTGCTGCGTGCAGTGCACGCTGGCATAAACTGTTTCGTGTCAAACTACATGTCGGCTTCCTCACAAATTCCCATTCAACTACATGCAAAAGGTACTTCATAAACGCATTTCTGTCTAGTAACCGGTGCAAGAAAAATGTATTTATGTGATAGCTCTGAGTGGCATCTCGTCAGGAAATGGGTGAATTTTTACACATGAAGCATTTTACTGCGGCGCGGAATATAGCACCAGTGACCATATGAAAACAAAATATACACAGCATTGATAATTGGGTAACCTCTGGGAGTTTGAACTCTGAACTCACTGGTGGACATAGCACCCATTTCCATACACTATATATTACGGCCTTTTCCAGGCTGTAAGCTGTAGTACATAGAAATGGGTGGGTGGGGGTAACGTTTTCCAAATCAGCCAAGTATTGGGTCCTACGTCCGAGTCTTCCACCTGTGTCTGAACTCTGCTACACGTCTACCCCCGAGTTGTTGCCATGACCGGATTGTTTTAAACAAGTGGGCCATGATGGTCCTATATCGCTCACCTGAGTCAATGAAGATCGGGGGAAGAAATTGGCTCACCAATGCCTTCATTTGATATACAACAGTCACATTCGACAAAAAAAATGAAAGTTCAACGAAATTGTATCGCCCGGGGCATGCCCATTTTAACAAATATGAAAACGCATTAGTGTTCGATCAAAGGGTCAACAAAATCAGATCGTCGGTTCATGAGACGAATAGTTTTCAACAAGTTGTGCTCTTTTAGTCAATGGCCATCTTGGATGGCGTGACGTCTACATTTTATCAAATCTGGAAACGCTTCACATAAGGACCATAAATGTAAAGTTTGGCCAGAATCGACCGAGCAGAATCGACCGAGCAGAATCGACCGAGCTAGTGTAGTGGTGGAGGTGCACCTTGAAGAGAAGTGGCTTAACCCTTTCCCTGTTTTGCGATATCTCGACTCATCCAAATCGAAAACATCTGAATAAAAGAATCAAATGCTGGGTCAAATGATGGTTAAATTATCTGATAGAGTAGAAAACATTGTGGGAAAAGGAGAAATTGCTTGTTACAAGCAATTTCTCCTTTTCCCACAATGTTTTCAAAAGACATCTTCTGCAGAGGCGTCAAAAGTCGTCTCTATCAGGGAAAGGGTTAAAAACGATTTCGGTTCAACCCAAGAGAGCAAAATCAACGACTATGCTAGATTGATACATCATTCATTCCTGAACATGAATTCGGTGTCGGTCAATCAAATTAGGTGGGACAAGGTCACTTTTGAGGTCATTAAGTGCAAAGAGGTCAAATGAGTTCAAAAACATATTTGTTATCAGAAGATGGAAATGCACGTGCATATCATGCTTCAAATTTCAGATACAGTTGTTTAAATTGTTGAATATTCTTCCTTAGGACATATATGAGACGCATCGTTTTTATTGTGGTTCAAAACGGTGTGTATTTTGCGATTTTCAAGATGGCCGCCAGGTATCAACATTTTGTCTTAAATATATTCTGACTTGATTATTATATGGCGTTTGGTACTTACATTATGCATTTACATACATAGAAATACGTTTGGATAACTTATAAAAACAATTTCACCACTGAAAAATTCATATACATATAAGATGGCCGCCACATATTCACACAGACGTGCAGTAAATGTGTGTGGAATAATAAAAATATATAGCTACACTTTCATGCACATTTATATTTCAGTTATTTGCCTTCTTTGTTATTATTGAATGTGTTCTTTGCAAAAACGAATGAGTCCATCTAATATACTTATTATTTTACCATGTTGGAATATTCAAGATGGCCGCTAAGTATCGCTTAAGCTCTTAGGTGCTGTTGATCGACAAAGTAGTAAAGAAATGAAACATAATTGGAAATCATATTTGTAATATTTTAAAAGTGCGAGACTTGTGTTCCAAACCGTACCGAATTATCTGTCGCCGCAAACAAACGTAAATCAAAGATGACCACCAACATGGATACAATGCTGACACATCTATATTAAGTAGAGTAGTCATCAACGACATAGCATATGCCACACCATAAAATCAATGTTTTAGTGTTTCCGATGACAACATAAAGAATAATATTTTATGACCGCCATTTTAGTTACCAAATAAGATGGCTATATTGCGTAGTTTTATAATATGAGCTATCAACAAAATATTGGTGCAACTCGTGGATAACAATATATCCTAGCTGTAACATGGTAATGGTTAGTAAACGACTACATAGTCACGATCTTGGATTTCAAGTGGAACATAATACATGTTGACAATGTCAAAGGAAACAGGAACATATTTACAATTACATCTAGGTATTCATTCATTTGAGTGAATCAACACAATGCCTGTGTCTAATACCTGTATTCGGATATAAATAAAATACAGTGGCAGGTTGGGAGCATGTGAATGGTAATTTATTATATAATTAACGATGGTGGGTTGATAATTGCCGGGGAGCACGATATCCCTGGCTTGGCCCTTATTCGCATGTTCAGCTTTCTTGTAGGCGAGAGTTGAATCCGGCTAACCCCATTATAACAGTACTACGATCAGTGGTAATCCTACTACGGTTATGTGGAAGGGGGCTAAGTTACTATAATGTAGTGAAAACCTGACAGTAGATCCGGTTTGTCTAATGTCAGGGCTGGATGGAACTTGTATGCAAATATTCAGTTACCCGTCCCCGTCCATGTAGATGAAATGAGCTGTTGATAGCCCGTTTAAAGCCATTAAACATTAAACCGGAACTCTATCATGTTATCTTTAACACGACCATGAACACCAATGTTGCATTTTATTATTGCAACGGGTCCGTAACCAGGGGGTCGGTGCGGTCGGACAACCCCCTCCCCAACCTCCATCGTCGTGCCTTGATGTCCACTCTTTCATGCACTAAAATAAGAATTATTGTCAATACATAGTCATTTTATAATATTGATGCAAGCATGAGAGTCGTATTACATGCATATGCTCAGTTTTTGCTGATAATATATAAAATGGTGTTTGAGACCATCTGGATTTCACAATTGTCTGGGAGAGCATGGCCCCGTAACCCCATAGCTGCCTCGGGCCATTCAATCCATCGAAAAGACTCATTGCTTCATAAATGTCTGGTTACGGGTCTGTTGCATACATCGAAACCATGAGATACCGGTACATTCCATGCGGATGCGGCTATTGTGTCATTTTCCATTATGACGAAGCCTACTATCTCTCTACGAAAAACGATAATCAATTTATTAATACGGTACACGACAAGGTAGGCACAGCGATTGACATATCAAATAGGGAAGTTGATGAATTATGAACTTGACTGGCTACGTAACAACTACCATTATTCACTTCCCACATAATGAAAGCAGCCGCACTATAATAGTTTCTCTTTGTTTACGATACGTGTTCTGTTTTTACACGTTTACAAATATATCACACACGTGCAAATTAATAATGTATTGATATGCATGTACATAGTAGATTGATTCTTAACTGAACTATTAACATGACGATATTGGCTAATGACTATGTACATAACGTGCCCCATTGAGGATGAAAATAAAACTCTACAGTAAGAGTATACAACTTCTTAGATTCACAGACAGAAAACAAGACACAAAGATACATTTTTAATTGAATACCGTAAGTATGGAACACATGACATGAGTAAGTGAATTGAAGTTTATGGTAGTTATAATATAATTTATCATTTAAATGCAACATCCATATTTTAGCATAGCTTGCAACACATTAATTGCCTAAAATTAGACATGTAGTATATATATTATAAATTATAGCCACAGTGTCAGCGATTTCATACTTTGGCGGCCATCATGAATATATGTATACATTGATTCGTTTAATATTTTATATTGTGCAAAATAATGTTATCATAATATAGTTATGCCGATTTGCGCTCCATTGTGCTGTTCACGTATTTAAAATATTGCTGTGCGGTGATATTGTGAGTATTTGGCGGCCATTTTGATTGTATTTACTATAAATAATAAGTATTTGCATCTGAACTGCTATTCAAATGTTGTAATATGTCAACACAAGCGATTCAGTCTGATTTGAGATCCTAATTTATTTGAACAATGCATTGAAGTAGACAATCAGGGCAAACTATTGGTAATTGGCGGCCATTTTGAATTTCTCAATTTCTTCTAGGGTGCCAAGGTGGCACCCTTCGGATTCTCAATAAGTATATGTCATACAATAATAATATGCAAATATAAAGCTTCGTGTGTACGGTAACTTTGACTTTAGCCACTTTCTTCCAGACTAAGCGGTTCGTGACAAGAATACGTTTGAAATCTGTAACAAAAGGATGACCTATTAAGCTCTCGGCGGCCATCTTGAATGTTGTAATTTTCCGATGAAGACAAAAATTGCACCAGACTGATCATCTTGTCAATAGTATAATTGATATATGACAGGACCATATTCTGTCAAAAAATAAATATAACCACTAGTTGTCCACCCACTGATGGCGCTTTCGTGTGCCCAACCGTTTTCTGTGGGTGGTGACAACGATTGGTCAGGCAAGATCGCATTTCTCCAGACGCGAGTTTGTGATTAGCACGTTTGGCGAGTGGGTACAATACAGGGGGAGGGGGTGTGGCAGTCTTGAGGGCCCAAAGGGCCCGATGTTGCTAGCGGGGTCCGGGGTATGGTATGGTTTCAGAAAACTGCTCCATGCAGTCCGTTTCTGATGCCACTGAACTGGCTTCTGGTGTCGCAACCGCTTATAGCATGAACCGTAAGAATGTATTCTGACACAACATGTACATCGACATTGGTCACTACTGTGGAATCTGTGGACGCAGTCGATACTTCAGTGGTTGAATATTGTTTTTTTAGCAGACTGTGCAGATGCGCAGGTCCATTAAGTACTACAGTGATAACGAACACTACAACCACATGTATGTCACGTGTCGTGTCGAATAACTGGAAATGATATCTATATATAATGTAACCTATTGATCAGTCACGCGTCATATTAATGTACACATCCAGGCGGTCATACCAGGGCAGTTATGATCGTCATTATATAAGTAAGTACCGAATGAATGAATGAATGAATGAATGAATAAATGATTGAATATGCTGCTATGTGTTGGCCGCCGGCCGACAAACTAGATCATGCGACGTTTATGAACACCGTACATGCTGTAGGCCCTGATCTTTCTGTGCGGATGCACATGCTGATTTTGGCATATGCTGACCGAAAATTTAGCCACTCAAGAAGTCTTACAGCCATCAGCAGAAAGCTTGCACATAAATAAGTCGATGATGTCTCATGAAAAAGGCAATCACAATCACATTTAATTAATAGCTCAGCCTCCAAAAAATATGGGCGTAACGGAGATGATTTATGTAACGGTAATGGCAAAATGTAACGGTAATGTCTCTCCATTTATTTAAAATACTTTTACAGCATATATAACAAACATATTTACACTTTGCATATGCTGTACAATATAACTTCAAGTTAACGTTTACTTTTAATGTGATTGCCAATAGAAACCCACACTTCTCGAAGCTGTGTCTGTTTTTTATTGTTTCAGGGCTCTTTTACTTATTAAAGGCCCTGAACGGCTCAGTATTACAATTTTCCGATTTTTTCAAACACAAAAACATGTTTGGCAACTGATTTAGTACACAAAACTAACATATACTGCCTAATAGATACATCTCAAGTCTTGAGATTTACATCTTAATCGCAATGTGAAGACAACAAAAACTTGTGCAAAATGTCAATATTGACAATTTCATTTCCGTAACCCAACGGCTTCGGCTCGGAAGCTAGTCGATAAACTCCGGCTATCGGAATTCATCGGCCGCGAATCGGGGAGTTGAGGAGTTGACCCGAGCGTCTATCGGAAAATCGATCGGGCTTTGAAACACGCACCTGCTGTTTATTTATCAACAAATATTGATATTTTCATCGACTACAAACTCATTTTTGTACCAAAATGAATGCAAACCCAATAGGAGGCAACTTGAGCCGTATAGGGGCTTTAAATCATGATATATAAATGGTGTAGGTCTGAATAAATGCGCCATTACTGACCGACAACTGATGGGAACTGGTTTCTATCTAACTGACGCATGAGCTGACTGGTTAGTATGGTAATTTATTATTGTCGTTACACGATCGTCATTGCTGATACACAAGTTTGTAACGGAAATGACCGTAATGGTAATTATTTTTCTTTAAAAACTCCCATTTTTCATCCCTCTGTATACAACGCATCATGAAGGTAGAATATGCAAATGAAATTAAACGTTGTAGGTCTATCCACCCATTTTGGTTTCAGCCGACCTACATACAAATGGACGTGCATAAACCCCGAACGGTAATAATGCATGTAATGTGTAACCTGAAAATTCCGATTACAGACCAGCCTCACCGGGACACCAGATGTATATAGAGAATCACAGATATATGAAACATGATACTTAATAGGTCCCGACCAACCTGACCAACAAACATATTCGGTCAAAAATGAAATTTGAAAGCCCTTCAGCCATGGACCATAACTGTGAAGTTTGGCCAGCATCGGCCAAGTGGTTCGTGAGAAGAAGACATTTGAAATCTCGAATAAAAATATGACATTTTGACATTTCGGCGGCCATCTTGGATGACATAATCATCCGATTTCGACAAAATATTCACCAGAGCGATCCGTCATCGACATATTCGGTAAAAAATGGGAAAGTTTACCCCTATTTGATCCCCCATGTTTGATCCCGGGGATCATACAGCAGGCCCGTAGCCAGACCTGTTTGAAGGGGGGGGGGTCGTTTCGAAGGCTCAATTGGTCTGAAGTATCTACCTGGGTTTGAAGGGGGGGGGGGGGGTCGTTTCGAAGGATCAAGGGGTCTGAAGTATCTATGGGGTCTAAAAAAGTGGACCGCTCCGACCCCCCCTGGCTACGGGCCTGTACAGGTATTAACAAATATTAAAGAGCATTGACTATCGATCATTCCTGCCAAATCGGTCTGGCGGTTTGTGAGAAGATTTTTTTTTAATTGTATTTATTTTTCTGCGGCGGCCATTTTGGAATTTGCGACGACCTCCATTTTAACAATTCTGAAAAGGCCTCACACATATATCATCCCTGTGAAGTTGACCAACACAGCGGTACAAGAGAAGAATTAAGACAGCGGTAACAATAGCTCATTTTCAGCCTTATTCTCGTCCAAAGAGAGAGAGAGAGAGAGAGAGAGGAGAGAGAGAGAGAGAGAGAGAGATCCACCTGGTCTGGACTATATCCCTCTGGACTATCTCCCAGAAACCACCATGCATGGCATGATGGTCAAGTCTCAAATATCTTTGGCTTATATTTAACGGCGGCACTGGCTCTAGGACCTTGCATGCCGTCTCCCAAGAATGGGAGAAAGAACGGAGGTAGAGATTTTTTAGAGAAGCCGGTAATTCGTATTTACAGAGCAACTACGAATTATCGGTACCCATTTGCAGCTGGGTGAACTGGAGCAGTGTGGATAAAGTGTCTTGCTCAATGACACAACGCACGCCGCTAGTCAGGCTCGAACCCACGACCCTTGGATCAGTAGTCCGACACACTAACCATTACGCCACGGCGCTCCACTGGTCACATTCGTCATTACCTGTATGGGGAAAACTCGGCCATGCTTGCAATGGACTAATTAACATTATAACATGAATATATTGCGGGCTTGGATCAGTAGTCCGACACACTAACCATTACGCCACGGCGCTCCACTGGTCACATTCGTCATTACATGTATGGGGAAAACTCGGCCATGCTTGCAATGGACTAATTAACATTATAACATGAGTATATTGCGGGGAAATTGACTGCTACTCCGAGTATGGTATGCCACTCTATCTGAGATATGCAACTCCGGGTATGATGTAATCCTCCAAGTATGGTCTTCTGCTCCGATAATGTTTACCTAATTAATTGCCCAACTTGAATTTCGCACCAATTACAGTAGCTTTACTTTTATCCAATCACAATAGTTTATTTGTGTCATGTGACATTTCACGGCGCCATCTTGAACGGTTGAAAACAACAGTGAAACACGATACAGAAATGTTTTGATTGTTTTATCCGTTCCATTCGACATGTTTTTAACAATTACTGACAGTGAAGGCATTTAGTCAGTTAACCTTGTTTTAGACAAATAATAAATATGTAGAGTGCCTTCCATTTGTAGAAGCGTTTCAAGTCGCTATGTAAACAACTGCAGCAGGTGCGTGTTTAGAAAGGGAAAGTAAGTGGGTGGGGTACCGTAAGACTGAAACAACAAATCTGTATGCATGTACGATATTGTGTAATGTTGTCTTTTTGCGGAATTTCTACATTTATTTGCTTGCATGTCTGTATGGCAATATACCGGAATAGCACCCGTGACCCGGGTGCTTTTTCTTTTTGCTTATAATTACTGAAATTTATGAAATTCACTCCGTCAAGAATTTATTTTTAGAACTTAGTCTTAGAAGGATACGAAACATCGCGTTTTCTCGGAAAATATGGTGTGCGTATCACATGTTATGATTACTTGGGAGGATTAAGTTGACGCATGGGGGGCTTGTAGTCAAGAACATCACCGACCCAATCAAGTTGGGTCGTGATAGCTGCTATTTGTTTATCGGCATTTTATATTTTTAAATAAAACTGAATATACAGTAGCATAGCCATTTGTCAGGATAACCCCCGCATCGGGAATTTTTGTAAACCTCATTTGTCACTAATCACGGAAAATTTCACGGTCAGTTTCCCGGACATTTTTTTGCAGAAGACACCTATCTGTCAAATGGAGAAAAATGTTCCACATCATCCTTGGACTTGGTCATGTAAGGTTTTAATCAGATTTGTTAGAATACCTTCAAAATGTTGTATTTCAGCGATTCCCACTTTTTTCCACTCATAAACATCATTATTCAAAAAGATTTACAAAGCATGGTTCTGTCGGTCTGCGTAGCCATTTTGAGAAGTCAAGGTCATGTATGTATACTTTCATGTGATAGATTGGGCTGTTATTGTGACTAAATTTTACACTATACGGGTCTCAGCTCTCACGGATACAGACAATATAAAAGACAGATGAAATAGTAAAAGGTATCTGTAGAGTTGAGATTACCTAAGCTATATCATGACTGTATATGAAGACAGTCATGAAGTCACGACTAGGGGGGCTCGTTGCCTTACAAATTGAATACCAGTTAACGCATGCACGCCTTGCAGGATTAAGTGATGTAATACCAGCAAGCAAATTCAAACCTATTTGAAAATTGCTAAAATGCAATATTAACGATGTATTAATATTAAGGATATGAAACAGAAAATGAGCATATTTTTTGCTTAAAAGTAGTCTATCCTAGTAGTACTAGTACAGGGCTCGAAATTAACAGTTTTGACTTACTAGCCCATCAGACTAGTGACATTTGAAATCTACTAGCCCGAGCAAAAAACTGCTAGCCCACATATGAAAACTACATTTACATACAGGGCTCCAGATAAGGAATTAGTAATTGAGTATTTTCACTCCATCATATCTGAAGCAATTGCGTATTTCAAAATGTTAATTGTGTAAAATAGAATCACACTACTGTTTACACATCAACAGACAGCAATTATTGAATAGTTTGCTTCTAAATTAAAACACATCTTGGTATTTCATTAGAATTGTCTCCTTGGATGTGTTTTCATGGAAAAGTAAGAAAATATGCTATATTTGTGGTCTGTTTATTGTTTTCTGTAGCATGATAAAGATGCCACAAAGTTTTCATTGCTTTTTGATACTCACTACTTCTGATTTCAATTGGGTTTTTGGTAATTTTAATTGGGTATTTACGCAAATACGCACCTTATCTGGAGCTCTGTATTCACTGTATTATGGAGACGAATATATCATTTCGTAGTTGTTTCACCCTTTTCGGCGAAAAAGAAAGTTGCAATCATGGGCCTTCCGCATTCGCTCGGTTCGTCAGGTGGCGCCACGACTGGGTATTCCCACAATCGTAGCTAATGATTGGATGCTATTTTTATTTCGGAAATGGAATCCCACATAGCGTCATAAGCTGACAAAGTTTGTAGAAAACTTCGAAATTTGTTCGCCACCGGCTGCCCCAGCCTATAATTTTTGCTAGCCCCGACCCAGAAACGACTCGCACTCGAACTGATAATTATAGTAGCCAGAAGCAATGTTTGGCTAGGGATTATTGAAACTATTGACCCGTGACTTTTATTGTCACAGCAGGTAGGTGTGATTTTAGTGAATTGTGTAATGATGTGATGAAAATTTGTAGATTATTTATTATTTTTACAGGGAAATTATCAATTGTCGGAATAGAGCATTTTCCAATTTTACCTAGAATTTAGATAGAGGAAAAATTACTCGCCCTGTCGGACTAGTGGACGATAATTTGCACAAGCACTCGCCAATGCGAGCGGGCGAGTGGAATTTTACACCCCTGGTGATAAAAGTCAGGACCAAAAACAATAATGTTCGTTGTCCAGGATATTGATGAATTGCAATTGTTGAAACCGGATCACAAGATGCTAAATGATTATATCTGTATTACAGGTACTCGTAAATTTTAGAACTGGTGGAATGCTGACACAATTGTACACTTATTTAATTCCTATAAAGAACAATTTGTAACTACTGAGTGGGCATGTACCTTTAATTGTGTTCATATTAACGATATCACACAGAAACTGTTCATATTTTTTACTTAAAATTAGTCTATCCTACCAGGAAATCATATATGGCAAGAAATGGTCAGTCATTCGAGTGACCTTGATCTTCACCTTGGTGACCTCAACCTTTGTGGCACGTAAATTTTGGACATAGCCAAATTTCCCACATCTCTTGATCCATTAGTCTAATCATACCAAACTTCATTGATAGCTTTCTCACATTGATGGCCCTCCACCCATTGTCATTCTGGTGACCTTAACCTTTGTGGGATGTACATTTTCGATGTAGCCAATTTTCCCATACCTCTTGATCTGTTAGTCAAATCATTACCAAATTTCATCAATAGCTTTCTCACTCGTGGCTATCCAACCACTGTCATTCGGGTGACCTTCACCTTGGTGACCTTATTAACCTTTGTGTCAATAATTTTGGACTAACATCCAAATGTTGAATATTTCCTGATCCGTTAGTCATATCATTACCAAACTTCATAAATAATTTTCTCACATTGATAGCTATCCATCCAGTGTCATTCCGATGACCTTAACTGTCACCTTGATGACCTTGACAGGGGTATAAACATTTGGAAATATCCACTCGCCCTGCTGGACTAGTAGAAGCAAAAAGCTACACACACCCTTACAAATTTACCACTCACCCTGTATAATCCATGTAACTTTACTGTATGTTGGTGTACCTGCTGTATACTATTGTATCCCCTTTAACTGTGTACATGTAATTAAACAGAATTTATGTCAATATTTTAGACGAATAGGAAAGTAATCTGTTTAAAGTCACTTAAAATAGCATTTCTGAACTTGGATATGCATACAGTCTGCATATTTAGTTAATACCCAACTGAAATATCACAAAACTTTTCGGTAATATCGATTGAAAAAGTTATAAAAATACGAAACTACGTAGGTAAGACATCGGCAAAATTGTCCGCGATAGGTACAGACTTTTTCACGTTTTCTGACAATAGAGTTAACCAAATCTGGTTGAAATAAATAGTTAATAATGTAGTAAACAATATTTGTTTTCGGCATGAAAGGATTTCATCAGAATACATTGATTTTGTATGTAATTATTGAAAAAAAGGTTGCAAGCTTTTCGGCGAAAAAAGAAAGTTGCAATCATCGGCCTTTCACATTCGCTATGTAGGCCACAACTTGGTTCGTTAGTTGGCGTCTCGAAAATAAATCAATAAAAATAGCATCCAATTGTTAGCTATGATTGTGTATACACAATCATAGCTAACAATTGGATGCTATTTTTATTGATTTATTTCGGAAATGGAATCGCACATAGCGTCAAAAGCTGGCAAAGTTTGTAAATAAAAACTACGAAATTTGTTCGCCACCGTGCGACCCAGGAGAGTATTCGGAGGGAGTTAACTCTACTGGGATCAAATTCATATTCTTGATCATCACTTATAGTCTATAGATCTATCGCCGACGTCTTTGGCGACAGTAACTTGTCAATAATGTCTTGGCTTAACACTAAGGGCCGACTTTACTTACCAGCGATTGGCTGTATATACATGTATAGCTTTGCCACATGAATAATACTGACGATTATAGTACCAGAGGCAATGTTTGGCTAGGGGATTATTGAAACTATCGACCCATGACTTTAATTATCACAGCGGGTAGGCGTGATTTTAGTGAATCACGTAATGATGTGATGAAAATTTGTGGATTTATTAATTTTTTTGCAGGAAATTATCTATCTCCGGAATAGAGCATTTTCCAATTTTTCCTAGGATTTATATAAAGGAAAGAGTTACTCGCCCTATCAGACTAGAGGGCGGTAATTTCCACTCATCTGAGGACGATAATCATTCGCCAATGCAAGCAGGCAAGTGGAATTTTACACCCTGGTGTGACTTTCGTGATGTACGCTCAAATGTTGAATATCTCGTGTCCCGTTAGTTGGATCATTACCAAACTGCACTGGTCAATAGCTTCCTCACTTTGATGGTTATCCGCCCAGTGTCATTTATGTGACCTTGGTGACCGTGACACTCATATCAATAATGTTGGACTTCCTCATACGGTGACGTTGACCTTCATGGCGATCGCTTTGTTTAGATGGTGAGACAGTCCCTGGCGATTGCCATGTTTATTGTCTCATTATGTATCGCTGTCCGCACAATAACTAGAGTTCTTCTTTTCGGATCATAACCAAATTTAGGACACATGTTTATCATGGCAAGAGGAAGAACTATTTTGCTTTTCAGCGACTTATCTCCCATTCCTGATTGGCCATGCCTCGACGGGCATAAATTGGGACTCTTGTTGTAGTGTAATCCGAGTGATCACTTTTTGCACCTATCTGAGACCCAGTGCCTTTAACCCTTAGAATGCGGGAACCGAAAATAGTCGTCTGCTGTTAATTCATATTTTGTCTTTTCTCTCAGTAAAAACATGGTTTGGCAGCATTTTAGAATCATTTCCATTGGAAATGATTCTAAAGTGCTGCCAAACCAAGTTTTGGATGAGAAAAATGGAAAATAAAAAATATTCAGCAAACGACACAAATTAATTCACCCCTAAGTAACTGGAATGGATTTTGATATGTCAATTTTGCAACCAATCCAACTTCACAAAATGATTTTGAGACTAGTCCATTTATGAAAAGGGGTTATTTTTTGTTCTCAAAAATATGAAAAGTATTTCCAAAAAGTGCAAATCCTGATGAGACGGCTCGTCACGAGTCGTCTCATAGCTTCTTTTTTGTTCTTCATTTATTGATGCTTTTAGGTATATTTAATGTATTTATAGACCTCGGTCCGTTACTTCAACCTGTGGTCTCATCTGGATCTACACTTTTTGCCAATGCCACTATACAGGCATGTTGTGTTAAAAGGGTTAACCCTTCCTACGCTGTTGACGGAAATTGCCGTCTGCTGTTTTTCATTTTTGCTTTAATTCTTAACAAAAAACTGGTTTTGACAGCACATGAGAATCGTCTCCACTGGAGACGATTCTCATGTGCTGTCAAAATCAGATTTTTGTCGAGAAATATTGAAAATAAAACATTTCCAGCAGACGACAGCATTAATTCAGCGTAGTAAGGGTTACTCTACCAAGAAGAACTTGAGTCAATGCACAGATAAAATCAAGTGAAGGGAAGGTAATACAGGCCTGTAGTGTTGAAAGGGTTAACTATTTAACTTGTCTTTGCCAAGACATACATGTACATGTAAACATGCATACTACATGATTATGAGTTGTACCAGTATTGTTAAGATACTGAAGATACAACTGATAATATTTAGCTGTGACTGGAGAAATGGGGCTTATGGGATTTGTGACCAGTCAAGATCCAGGTCAAATATCGAACTACTGTAGCCTGATAATGATCTACATGTATATTGCTTTTTAGTAGCATGACAGGTGTTTCATTGATGGAATGGCAAACAGTGCAGAGCCAGATCAGACTGTGCAAAATTCACGGACTGACTGATCTGGATCTGCACTGGTTGCAAAACCCATTAGCCCCATTCTCCGATCACATCCATATGAATTTTTTGTCAACTTTTGGCTTCATTTATGAAAAATATTGTGAATTTTGTAAATGTATTTCATGAAATTACGCAGATGTCCGAAGGTACAAAATCACATGGCGTGTCTGGTCCTGACTGGAAAATTAGGCTTATGACATTTATTGTCAGTCTATCTCCAGGCCTGCCATCACCTTCATTTAACTAGATATGCTGCTTGTCAAAAATATGATTTCAGTGACTGAATGGCGAACAGTGCAGATCCAGATCAGCCTGTGTAGGCTGATCTGGAGCTACACTGATCGCAACATCCATAAGCCCCATTTCTCCTATCAGTCACATATATCATTTTGTCAAAACGTGATTACATACATGTAAAATAATGCAGTCGTTGCAGATCCTTTGATTAGGGAATCTTTTATAGACATACACAGGGCTCCAGATAAGGAATTAGGAATTGAGTATTGTCACTCCATCATTTCTGAAGCAATTGGATATTTCAAAATTTTATTTGTGTAAAATAGAATCACACTACTGTTTACACATCAGCAGACCGCACTTATTCAATAGTTTGCTTCTAAATTAAAACACATCTTGGTATTTCATTAGAATTGTCTCCTTGGGGACAATTCTAATGAAATACCAAGATGTGTTTTCATGGGAAAATAAGAAAATATGCTATATTTGTGGTCTGTTTATTGTTTTCTGTAGCATGATAAAGATACCAGAAATTCTTCATTGCTTTTTGATACTCACTACTTCTGATTTCAGTTGGGTTTTTGGCAATTTTAATTGGGTATTTACGCAAATACGCAGCTTATCTGGAGCTCTGATACATACATTATTAGCCCACTGCGTTCACTAAACCTATTTTCCCTCAGTCGAACGTCAGCTTTAACCCTTGCACCCCGAAGTAACTGACATGGACTAAGTGTATTTCATGTTAAATTTGAGACATCCATTGTGCTGGAGAAGGGATAATTTTGTAAACAAAAGTTTAATCAAACTACTGAAATAATAATAGAGGCAAGTGTTATTCAGCAAAGGGAAAATGATAAAAATATTCAATTTTCTACTATCTGAACAGAAACATAACGATGGGACGTTACTCTCAAATGTCTGACGGACTTGATTGTACTGTCTGTCAGTTTATGGACATTTTGGACCAAGATGTTTCGGCCAACTTTGGCCATTATGGTACACTCGGTAAAAATGTTAAACTACTGGTAATGTATATATATATTAAGACAGCGTCAATCATTAATGCTGATCAGATTTACGCCTATGGACGTTTCAGACTGTCACCGTTTCGGACCATGAACGTTTCGGTCCGTATCAGTGTGATTAATTTCGGCCCACGGCAACGTCCAGAACAAGACATATTTATTTTTGCTCATCTCCTAGGAAATATCAGCCAACAATCCAACATGATGTCAATTTCACCCATATTATACGAGATGGGTTTGAGATGCTTTGAAAATGGCATTTCCGTAACCGTGTAAATTCTGATCGCCATGTCCGTGCAAATAGCAACTGCTGATTAGGAATTTACTGTGACACCGGAAACAGTCGAATTTCACTTCCGCTTTTGAAAGTGAAAGTAGCAATTATGTTGTTTTTTTTCCCCGATTTTCAAGGAAGTTGCCTTCAAAATACTGGAAAGAAAAAATTCTATTTGGACAATTAGCTCCGATTTTGTTTCAAGTTAGTACTGGGCGTTTATTAGAGGCACTAATTTTGGGAAAATAAAATAATTGGTCATAATACATTTTCAACATAAAAAGTGGGGGGTGGGCATCTATTAGAGCATGGGCGTCTATTAGAATCTTTACGGTATGTGATCTCCCGAAAAACTGATCACTTGCGGAACTAGAGACTGAAAGTTGCATATTTTCTCAATCATCATCCAGAGGCAAATGTACTGTGATGGTGCAAACCCATTCCCATCCATACGTTTTCTCTAGAATAAGTTACTGTTTGAAATTGTACGAAATGGCGGCTAACTGGTCACTGCTACCTAACTGTGAGAACTAAAGATAAAATAGCTGCTGTATTCATACGCACGAAATGTCTTTATTCATATTTTCCAGAATTTAGCCCTAAAACTATAGAAACTATAGAGAAGTAGAATATGAATAGAGTTTTAGTTTTTGACACAAAGTAAGACAGACCAAAACGCCATAGGATAAGCACTATTTTCTTGGTCGTACTCGCCATTTAGGCGTAGCACGACGATGGCTGCCCCTATAGAAATTTGCGTGACATAATATGCTATCTCAAGGGAGATAACATATAAAAAATATCCACAAATGGTGCAGATCCTGATGAGATGGCTCGTCACGATCCGTCTCGTCAGGATCTACACCATTTGGAAATATTAACAAAGAGGTATCAATTTTGAAAAGGTTAATGTGAAATGTGGCTACGGATGAAAAGATTCATGAGTACCGGTATATTTTATTGTCTCACCCACTATAGTGTAAAGTGAGACATAGCAGTCACAATTCTGGCGGCGGCGGCGGCGGTGTCGTCAACAATTTCGGACTTACATGTAAATTTTGTACGTAGCCAAATTTCCCATATCTCTTGATCCGTTAGTTGGATCATTATCACGCTTCATCGATAGCTTCATGACATTCATGGCTATCCATATAGTGTCATTCTGGTGACCTTGACCTGCCCCTGGTGACCTTAACCTTTGTGAGACATAAATTTTGGACGTAGCTAAATTTCCCATAACTCATGATCCGTTAGTCGGATCATTACAAATTTCATCAATAGCTTTCTTACATTGATGGCTATCCACCCACTGTAATTCGGGTGACCTTGACCTTCATCTTGGTGACCTTAACCATTGTGTCAATAATTTTGTACATACATCCACATGTTGAATACCTCCTGATCCTTTAGTCAAATTCTTTACCAAACTTCATCCTTAGCTTCCTCACAGTCATGGCTATCCCACCCAGTGTCTCATTCAGGTGACCATGACCTTGGTGACCTTGACCTTCATGTCAATAATATTGGACGTACATCCAATCATTTAATATCTATTGATCCGTTAGTTGGATCATCTCCAAACTTCATCAATATCTTCTTCACATTGATGGATATCTACCAGTGTAATTCATCTGACCTTCACATTGGTGACCTTCACCTTGGTGTCAACAATTTTGGACATACATGTACATCCAAATGTTGAATATCTCCTGATCCGTTAGTCATATCATTACCAAATTTTATGAATAGCTTCCTCACATTGATAGCTATCCATCCAGTGTCATTGTGGTGACATTGACCGTCACCTTGGTGACCTTGACTTTTGTGTCAATAATTTTTTATGTACAGGCCACACTCACTTACTCGAATTCGAAGGGAGATAAAAAAATACTTCGAATTAACCGTAGTTTGACGTATCCGTAGTACGCAACCTGTCGGACAACAAACATATTTAAACACTTTCGGTTTGTTTACAAATACACATATGCATGTCTGTGTGTAATTAATAGATAACCCGGATGTGGCACACGTGACATGTGCATGTAGCGATATGTACATATTCAGTTCACCAATGAAATAAATAATAACAAGAACATAATAGTTTATGAATTATTTTAATAAATTATACACGGAAACAACACAAAACAAAACAAGAAATACTGATTTGTAAACTATTATAAATGATTATTTCTGATCCAGACTTGATTGTACAAACTAATAATGTTTAGAAAATAAAACACGCCATTCAATGTTTCGTCCCTATTACTGTATAATCTGAATCCACACCAGTTTTTGATTGTTGCAACTGTATGTAATTACCGGTACAGTTTTAAATTAAACACAAAACTTTGTCACATACATGTACACCAGTATAAATACAGTTAGAATAATATCACAATCGATCCCATCTGCGATGTCCACTTCACGTTAAAAAACTTGTCATTTGTCTGATTGTCTGTTATGTATGCGGGGAAAGGTGCACTTTACTAAACAATCGGTCCATAAGTGCCATGCATGGGAGATGTAGTCCGAAATGTCCTGCTCTTCAATAAAAACTGTCGCATGTAGTCACATCGCCATATTGGGCCCCCTTCACGGTTGTCTTCTTGCCGCGGCGGTGCTGGTTCCTCGTCCTCGTCACTGTCGTTCTTGTCGATGTTTCTCGTAGAAATAATGTCGTCGATGATCTGGTCATCTGTAAGTATCGCTGATGTCAGGTAGTGGTCATTCGGCAGTGGAATACTCGGTCAGATTGACACCGAGTGCTGTTCTGCTCACTAATATAGCGAGAGGAAACGTCGTCGTCCTCATCCTCGTCGGCCGTCAACGGGAGTTCCGGTTATCTCGAACCCAGCGTGGACGGTAGCAATTTGCTATTGTTGTCTGCCCTCGTGACAGCGTTCCATGCCTTGTAGAGGAAGCGTACAGCGTCTAGCACGTTCAGCGGCGTCTCACCAGTTTTACTGTCGATGGCCATAATACGTCGCTGTATGACCTGTTTCCGGTAATGGGACCTTCAGATTCTGGAATAATTTCCCTGGTCACATGGCTGGGTGACGTCTGGTTGTGTTTGGGCGGGGGAGAAACACAAGCTTTGTCGCTAGTAGACCATCGACTGGCGGATGAGCAGGGCAATTGTCCACGATCATGACAATTGAACGTTTCTTCTTCTTCATTTGTGTGTCAATTTTTCTTAACCAATTACGGAACACCTCTGACGTCATCCACGCACGCTTGTTTGCCGTATAGTCAGTGGGCAGTGACTTGACGTTCTTGAAGCACCTTGGTTTGGCCGACTTCCCGATGACGAGTAGTGGTTAGTTTGTCGTCCCCAGACAATGTTCATACATACCAATGGCTGGAAGGCGCTCCTTACTCTGTTTGCCTAATTACAGTCCATGGACTTAAACTCCACGTCATTGTCGGGCATCATTCGTAGAATATCCCCGTTTCGTCGGCATTAAATACGTCGTTGGAGAATATTCCTTTTAGAATGGTGTCGAGTCTACCCTTTGCCATTCTGCCATGGCTCGCTCTGTGAGTCAACCGACTTTGACTCACCGCACACACGCTTAAAGGTAATCGAGTGTCGAGCCTTGAACCGTTCTAACTATCCGCCCGAACACTCGAAATCTACTTCCGGGATACCAAGACGTTGGGCGAAATCCCGTGCCTTCTGTTGACAGACTTCTCCCGAAATCGGAATGCCTTGGTTTCGTGCGCTCCTAAACCATTTTAACAACGCGTCTTCTACTTCCGGGTACTTGGCGCCCCTCGATTTCTTGCGTTGTGGTGCGACATCGCCGGACAGGTAATTCTTCTTGATTTTTTATCCAAGTGGACATTGTTGATGCTGGAATATTGAATTCCGCTGCGATTGATTTCTTGGATCTAATCCCCTTTTCAGCTTCCACGATCGCTTCGTACTTCTTTTCAAATGACTTGTAGTCTAACTTCCGTTTGGTACCCCGTTTAGTCGAGCCTTGCACACAACTAAGCTAATATGCTATCCCCCCGGGTTGGGTACCGGGTCCTTCACTAGAATCAGCACTTTGATGTGTAGTAGACATGATTGTGAATTGTGAACTGATGCTGTCCACATTCGGGAGAGATATACACACGATCGAGTTTTAAATATTTCACTCATTTTCTAATCGCGCAACTTGTGTTCACTTTAATTAACGTTCGAGTTATAAAAGCATTTAATGCCAGTCCAATTAAAATAGTTGCCATTTATTGCTCACCACTTAATGATCACCGACGGTCATTTCGGGAGTCCTGTTTAATCAGGACTCAACCCAAACACCTTTAACTACGGGTCTGGTCTGAATACCCCCCGACTGATCAGGTAAACTGCAGGTGACAAAACTTCTACTTACCTCCGCAAATTGACATTTCGACTTAACGAGTGTGAAATACAGTAGATTTATGTTTTCGGGACCTAAAAATACCTTCGAATAAACGAAAAATTTGAGTTATCGAAATTTGACTTAACCGAACCTAGTTATATGGAAAATAATAGGATTTTAAACGGGACCGTGCTAGTAATTCGACGTAACCGGTGATTTCGACGTAAGCGACTTTGAGTAAACGAGTGTAGCCTGTACATCCAAATGTTGAATATCTCTTGATCCGGTAGTCAACCTTCACCAATAGCTTGCTTTCTCACTTTGATGGCTATCCACCCAGTGTCATTTGTGTTACCATGACCTTTTTGACTGTGACCTTTGTATCAATAATTTTGGACTTTTGTCATATTGTGACCTTGACCTTGGTAACCTTGACCTTCGTGGTGACCGCCTCGTTTAGTGTGTGAGACGCTCCCCGGCGATCATCATGTTAATCTGTCAATAAATATTTGTTCAAGTGACACATTTAATTAATATCAATAATTTAAATATATCCTGCTTCATTTGCATATCGAAATAGCCTAATACAAACGTGCGTCTCTATCAGTAAATTAAACATTTAATACTAAATGATTATATCTGTATAGTGGGCACTCGTAATTTTTAAAGCTGGTGGAATAGTTACACAATTATACACTTACATGCATTTAATTCCCATAAAAAACATTTTGTACCTAATCAATGGGACCCCAACTTTAACTCTTTGCATGCTGGGAAATTTGCGGGCTATAAATAGTTCAAAAATAGCAGATGACAATTCATTATATTTTCTTTTATTTCTCCTTATAAATGTCATGAATATGTCTGGAATTTCATTAGAATTGTGTCCGGAGGAATTTCATTAGAATTGTGTCCGGAGGACACAATTGTAATGAAATTTCAAGACATATTTACAGAGAGAAATAAAACATATACTCCTAATTCGTTTGGCGGATATTTTCGCCGCTAGCATGCAAAGAGTTAATGTGGGAAACAGGCCGCTGTGCTTGCCTTAGGCAGAACGCTGATACCTCCTGGCTATATCCTGTATTCCATACATTACATCCTTATATGTAGAAAGTCTTACTGGTATATCCTTTGTACTATACACCCAGTCATTATGTAATAAAAACAAATTTATGCAGATTAATCGTGGATTATTTTCCATATCTGGCAGTAAAGTAGCGGTTTCATACAGTGACAAGGTGTGTGCATTAGTTTCAATGATTGTGACATTCTGAGAAAACAGATCTAGTTTTCCTTTGTAATCAGTGAATAACAAGATCAGTTTCTCATCAGAGTCTACATTGACAATTGTCTCAATGAATGTGCAATATTTGTAGTACTAGTAGTAAGAATAGGTGTTATTTTTACATCTTTATTAAGTTCCATTAACCCTTTCACGGTTCACCCCTAAGTAACTGGAATGGATTTTGATATGTTAATTTTGCAACCAATCCAATTGTCACACATGATTATCAGGCTAGTTCATTTATTAAAAGGGGCGTGTTTTTTGTTCTCAGAAATATGAAAATTACATGTACTTGCAAAAAGTGCAGATCCTGATGAGACGGCTCGTCAAGAGCCGGCTCATCTGGATCTACACTTTTTGCTAATACCACTATACAGGTCTGTGGTGTTGAAAGGGTTAATCAAATAAGTCCCGGCCTAAACTTACCTTAGCTGTTGACAGGCCGTTAAACACCATTAAATAAATAAATAATCAAATAAAGGGCGTTTCAAAACATTGACAAAAACTGCAGATCCTGATGGAGTGGTATGTTAAAAGATCTGGCTCCTCTCTATCTACAGTGTTTGCATATGTTGGCTTTATGGTATGTGGGGTGGAAATTATTAGTAGTTTTAAGAGCTACTTCATTGACAGAACAGGATGGGTTGTGGACTTGAGGTTAGAACAGGACTTCAATACCAGAGCTAGTGGGTTCAAACCCATTCAGTTTTCAATGGTGAACAGCATCGGACTGCGCGGATGTGCAGGCTGCACAGATGCGCAGGCTGATCTGGGGCTATGCTGGTCACAAATCTCATACGGTCTTTTTGTCAACGAGTGTCTGTTATAATAGGAACAGAAGTTAAGCTAACTGGTGCTTTAATCTGCTTTCAAGTTGAATGGCATTGTTGGATTAGTACGACCCTATTCTGTGTTGTTGTACACCCAGTTGGGAGTCTGTTTATTCTCAGTTGATTGGATTAAATCACAATGAGGATTTGTGAATATTTAAATTCACAGTTAGAAGTCTGTTGTTTTTTTCTCCGATTGGTTGGAGTAAAACACAATGAGGATTTGTGCAGATTCAAATGACACGGGAAACTGTGAAAATCTAAAAATGGGAACTGAACTGGGCAGTGCCGTATTAATAATGCAAACACAGATTTGTATTTATTAATATGTTGACAATTATATCGGTTTTCGTGAGAGTGGATAATTTATTCATGTTTCATTATGTGGTTAATTTATTAAATTTATTCACATCTCCAGGATAAAACACTATATATGTGTGCATGTGTTTGCAATGATAATATTTCAATGTGGATGTACCATTCGGCTTGTGGATAATTCTAAATACCTTCCTTATATATTGTGGAAACTAAGTTATGACCATCAGTGGCACCGTCTCATCAAGTAATTTTCATCGACAAATAAGAAAAAAATGTGAACGAAAATATTCCTAATTATATATTGAAACACTAGTATATTGTGCAAATATTAGCTTCTGCCACAAAACATGCTACATGTTAGTTGGGTTACTTCATAATAATCTTAACCCTTAGACTGCTACACACAACAATTGTCGTCTGCTGTTGCTTTTATATTTTGCCTTTTTTCTCTCAATAAAAACATGTTTTGACAGCTCTTCAGAATCATTTCCATTGAAAATGATTCTGAAGTGTTGTCAAAGCATGTTGTAAATTATTCTAAAGTGCTGTCACAGCATGTTTTTGATGATAAAAAGGGAAAATAGAAAATAAACAGACAACAAAAAATAAAGATAGCGGTGTAAGGGTTAAGATACTTGCATGCTTTGGTCTCATTAAACTATAAAGAAAAACTGCTTGTGTCTCAGTAAGACTACCGGTACATTTACCAGTACTTTCAGAATTAAAGCAGAGCTCCAGATAAGCTGCGTATTTGCTTGTACCCAATTAAAATTGTCAAAAACCCAATTGAAATCAGAAGTAGCGAGTATCAAAAAGCAATACAAATATTATGGTACCTTTATCATGCTGCAGAAAACAATAAACAGACCACAAATATAGCATATTTTTCTTATTTTCTAAGAAAACACATCTTGGTATTTCATTAGAATTGTCTCCAAGGAGACAATTCTAATGAAATGCCAAGACTTGTTTTCATTTCGAAGCAAACTATTCAATAATTGCTGTCTGTTGATGTGTAAACAGTAGTGTGGTTTTATTTTACCTAATTAACATTTTGAAATACCCAATTGCTTAAGAAATGATGCAGTGACAAGTGACAATACTCAATTACTAATTCCTTATCTGGAGCCCTGATTAAAGTGCACCTACCTAGCCTATATGAGATAACATTATACCGTAATGATTCTAATAGATGCCCGGGTGTATCTGTATCGCCACTGGCTCTGAAGGGTGAGCGTTTAATATAGGCAAGTGTTATTGAGCGAAGGGGAAAATGATAATTTACAACTGTAAGCATAACAACACGAAAAAACGTTACTCTCACCCTCTCAACGTCAGTTAATGGACATTTCGGACTAAGATGTTTCGACCCACATTTGGTCATTATGGTATAGTCTGTAAAAAGGTTAAAATTCTGGTAATATTTATAATATCAAATCAGCGTCAATCATTAATGGTTATCACATTTACACCTTTCGGACTGGATGTTACGGCCCATATCAGCGCGATTATTGCAGCCACGTCCAGAAGTCCAGAACAAGCCATATTTATTTTTGCTCATCTTCTAGGAAATTTTGGCCAACATTCCAAAATGATGTGAATTTGACTCATATTATACAAGATGAGTTTGAGATGCTTTGAAAATGTTGTCTCCATAACCGTGTAAATTCTGATCGCCCAGCTAATAATCTTTTTGGACATTTAGCTCCGATTTTGTTCCAAGTGGGCACCGGGCATTTATTAGAGGCATTAATTTTCAACGTCAAAACTAGGGTTGGGCATGTATTAGAATCATTGCGGTACAAGGTGCATGCAAGGTCATAAATAGAGAATAGTAGGTTAGTGTCGTGAATGGGAAAAAATATCCGGCAAGGCTCAAGAATTTCTTTATTTCTCATCAGAAGTATATGTTGTGACCACTCATTTGAACCGACTCGCCGAGACGGTTCAAATGAGTGGTCACAACATATACTTTGGTTCAGAAATAAGGAAAATAGATAGAGAATAATATAGGGAAAAATATCTGGCAAGGCTCAGGAAACGGGATGGGCGAGGCTCTGCCGAGCACATCCCGTTTCCGTGCCGCGCCAGATATTTTTTCCCATTCACGGCACTAACCTACTATTCTATTTATCCCGTCAACACCTACAAATGGCTGTAAAATGCAAAAATAGTATTGACTGGATATCAAAAATGTTTCACGGCAGTGTGTTTCACGGCACATACGCAGCAAAGGCCCCAATTAAACATAATTTCTAATTAGTTTTAACTAACACTGAAAAGATGTTGTAAGGTACCCAATTGATAATTGAAAATACCCAATGGAAAAAAAGATCATGGAGTAAAAATACTCAATGAATAAATCCTTATCTAGAGCCCTGAAACACTACCATGCAAACATATGTTAAAGTTACATGCCCACTCAGTAGGCACAAACTGTTCTTTATAAGAATTAAATAAGTGTATACCGGTAATTGTATCACTATTCCACCAGTTCTAAAAATTACAAGTGCCCGCTATCCAGATATAATCATTTAGTAATATTTATTTTACTGATAGTGACGCGTGGTGGTATCAGGCTATTTCCATATGCAAATGAGGCATGATATGTTTTAATTATTTATGCTAATTAAATGTGTTGCCTGATAAAATAATATTTTCAACATATTATAAAGTATGATCATTGCACATCGAAAAATAAATATAGAGAATAAATAGCAAGTCTGTTAACATTTCAAGGAAATACGGTTATCGCCCCTGATATCAGTGTGGGAATTTACTTCCGATATAAAATGTATAATAATGTCAATCAATATGTGGGTTAATGGTGAATGAATTTTATTTTGCCAGAAAATGTCTCAGATGACGTCTCTGATATAAAGAACATTTTGTGCATACTGAGTGGGCATGTACCGGTACCTTATAACGTGTGCAATAAAATAATTTCCCACATTTTATATGAGATACAAATGTAAATATAACGTGTGCAATAAAATGATCTCACATTTTTATCCGCAGATAAATATTTTGAAATTGTCGCTATGTTTGTAATGTGATTCCCACATTGAAATCTATCCAAAATCATATGCATTACCACAGTCAGATATGTTAATTATTATATGTGTCATGTGATAACAGATATATACATGTATATATATACATATAGTTTCATAACAGACAGCAACTGACTGTCGTGTTGTGGCATAATTGATAAGTTATGTCTATATTTGTGTATCGCGTTGCTCATTCCACAAATAAGAGTGTTGATCAGGGTATATGCTAGTGGCTGCATCTGTTCAAATTCTAGAACTCAGGCTGATAAAAGGAATCTCACGACACTGTTGTAAGATTGCTTTAATCAGCCTGAGCTCTAGAACGTTCAGTGATCATGTTTATTTGTTCTATAAACCTTTTCCACACCACCGGCCTCTGGGAGCAATATTTGCAAACAGTGTAGATCCAGACAAGCCGGCTCATAGCGAGCCGTCTTCTCATCAGGATCTCCACTGTTTGTGAATAGTTTCAGGACAGTGATATAAAGTATGTATTAACCCTTTCAAAACCACAGGCCTGTATAGTGGTATTGGCAAACAGTGTAGATCCAGATGAGCCGGCTCGTGACGAGCCGTCTCATCAGGATCTGCACTTTTTGCAAGTAATTTTCATGTTAATGAGAACAAAAAAAAAACCTTTTCATAAATGGACTAGTCTGAAAATCATTTTGTGACGATTTGATTGGTTGCAAAATTAACATATCAAATTCCATTCCAGTTACTTAGGGGTGAAAGGGTCACAAAACCAGTGTCAGAAACAAGGAATATGACACAGACAGAAACAGTGTAAAATACATTCTAAAATGTAGACGTCTTTTAAGTTAATGCTACATGTACTTTCATCACATTTCGGGGTGAAAATCAAACAGATTGTGACAGTGTAAAATACATTCGGAAATGCTGACGCCGTTTAAGTTGGTGGTGCGTCCATCACACTGTGGTGAGTTAATTAGACATTTTGACGACACACAATTTTGCTTGTTGAATATCCAATAATTATGTTTTATGCTTCTCAAATATATGTTATGACCAATAGCCAGGTTTTCAATAGCCTACGAAATTCAAGGGTTAAAATGGCCGATCATGACTAAATTTTGAGTGCAAACTGCATTTTTTTAATATATATATTTCAACTTGTAGTGAATTTACCCAGCTTGTCGCTGTACATGTACAACAGCAGTACTCATGTGCTGCCCATTTATGGAAAACTGATGTCAGTAGTGTCACAATGACATGAGCACTTCGACCTATCAAATCATTTTCTCGGACACACCCTCTGTATCACGCGACAGTCGCCTTCACTACATGCCGTCTCCACAAATTCACACAGCTCTTTTATGATTGTGATTCTCTGTTATAAGAAAATGTGTGATATTATTCAAGGTGCATGATCACGTGGTTACAACAACAACAACGTCGCCCACTCCAAAGTAAGTATTATTTGATATTTTCCTTAATATGCAACGGATTTTGATGAAATATGGCGCAGCAAATGCGTATTCATGAGCTGCATTTGGTGGTCCAAGGAGTTCGGCACAGACTTATGTCGTTTTTGTGAAGAATCGATTTCCGTGTCGGTAGACACGGAAATCGATTCTTTGCAAAAACGACAGAAGTTTGGGCGAAAATACAAAGACCACCAAATGCAGCTTAACAAGACACATTTGATGCGCCATATTTCATCAAAATCCGCTACGTAATAAGGACACTATTAAAGAATACATACTTTGAATCAGATGGATTCTGGAAGTTTCAGTACTTGTTGTTGTTGTTGTTAGTACCACGTGATCATACACCTTGTGATAGCCCCCATTTTCCACTGACCCCTTCATTTGTTTCCTAGCTCAATTATGTGTAATATGTTTAGCATTGTCTGACATCACGTTTCTCCGTTACATGACTGTTATATGTACATGTCAGTGCTCCAGATAGGGTGTGTATCGGCGTATTTTACACACTTATTTTAGCTGATTATCAAAAATGAGATTACAAAATACTCACACCAATGTGAAAATACACATTGATTTTCAAATTGAGTAGTGAAAATACTGTAATAAAGTTGAAATTTACATAGTTGTTTGCTTTTTGCAGCTCAACTAATTAAATTTTCAGCTGTATTACGGTATAAATAAGTGAATAAGTAATAATACACTCAAATAAGTGAATGTTTAAATTTGTTTTGATAATTTTGTTCCCTATTTAATAATTAAGAAAATCAATAATCCATTTGTAAAAATAAAGTGTGCATTTAATTATACCCTGGCATACAAAGTACATGTATGTCGAGGGGTATATAGTTTTTGTAATTCCGTCCGTCCTTCGTCTGTCTGTTAGTCCGTTTGTCCGTCCATCCACGTTAAAGTTTTTGGGTATCCATTATCTCCGTAACGGTAAGTCGGATTGACCTCAAACTTCATATACTTCCTTATCATCATCAGTATGTTCATTCCATACCACAGCCATGTGGCCTTCATGTCCAAGGTTAAGGTCAAATTACTTAGAAATTTGCGTCCGTAAGATTTGCGGTAAAGTTTTTGGGTATCCATTATCTCTGTAACGGTAAGTCGGATTGACCTCAAACTTCATATACTTCCTCATCATCATCCATATTTTCATTCCAAATCACACCTGCAAATACTTAAAAAACTTTAACGCATAGTAATTTGAACTTGGACAGGAAGGTGTCCAAGGTCAAATTACTATGCGTTAAAGTTTTTTAAGTATTTGCATTAAAGTTTTTATTTGTTGGTCCAGGTGGCGGCTGGGGGTATACGTGAGCCCCTGCTCATTTCACAACCAAAATATCAATAACTGTATGTTCCAGAACTGATCATGTACCCGTCCCACCACCACCACCCGAAGCGGCGTAAGAAACGCCCCATCCACGGTGTGAAGACGGTGGACGTCACACGCGGCAAGTCGGGTTACGGCTTCACCATATCTGGGCAGCATCCATGTGTCCTCAGCTACATTGTCAGCAACAGGTATGTAACGTTGACAGGCCGTCAGAAAAATGGCTACAGTGCTCCAGATAAGGGGTGTATTGGCGTATTTACGCACTTATTTTAGCAGAATACGCATTGATTATCAAATGCTAAAGCTTGCGGATTATCTCCTCGTACATGCGAACAAACCGTGATCTAACTTCAAGGCCCTGAACGGCTCAGTATTACAATTTTACGATTTTTTCAAACACAAAAACATGTTTGGCAACTGATTTAGTACACAAAACTAACATATACTGCCTAATAAATACATCTCAAGTCTTGAGATTTACATCTTAATAGCAATGTGAAGACAACAAAAACTTGTTTTGTGTACCACTCGGTGCAAAATGTCAATATTGACAATATCATTTCCGTAACCCAACGGCTTCGGCTCGGAAGCGAGTCGATAAACTCCGGCTATCGGAATTCATCGGCCGCGAATCGGTGAGTTGAGGAGTTGACCCGAGCGTCTATCGGAAAATCGATCGGGCTTTGAAACACGCACCTGCTGTTTGTTTATCAACACATATTTATATTTTCATCGACTACAAACTCATTTTTGTACCAAAATGAATGCAAACAGTTTGAAAGTGTGTGTAAATAGAAACATGTTGGATTTATGTGTGGGAAAACCCAATAGGAGGCCAAATTCGGCAACTTGAGCCGTATAGGGGCTTTAAGCGAACAGCAGAATTTAGTGAAAAAGTGACATTGGTACACACACTTATCAGAACTCCAGTTAAGGTGCGTATTTGGGCCAAATTTTCCGGGAATTTTTCTTATTTCTTCACGAAAAATGGCAAGTTGGGATTGCTTTAGAATCGTCTCATTCGAGACGATTCTAAAGCACTCCCAACTTGCCAATTTTGGCGAATAAATAATGAAAGTCTCCCCAAAGTTGATCAAATTACGCACCTAAACTGGAGCTCTGACTTATGATGTTCCATTGTTTTTGCAGCTCTGCTGACAAAGCAGGATTACGACCGGGCGACTACCTGGTCTCCATCAACGGTGTTGACATCTCCAAGTCTGGTCATGATGAGGTGGCCCGCATGGTCGGCCTGTCCATGGGCACGCTGACCATCCAGATCGCGGAAAACTACAACAGCAGCGACTCCTCGGACGATGAGTACAACCACCGCGTGAAGACCAAGTATCCAAACCGCGTCAAACGCAGCCAGCGCTACAGTGATAAGATGGACAAGCTGCTGTCGGACATCAACCATCGCGATCGATGCTGTCCAGACGGCCATAGCCACGATCCAAACTCACGGCCGTTGCAGGCTGCTCAGCGACCCGAGTTGCCGAGGTCCAGGTCATCTCGACCAAGGTTGCATACGCCAGTCGGGGCGGAAAATCACGAAATCCTCGCCGAAGGCAGGAGCTACATAGAGGCGGGCGCGACAAACGTTTTCAAAGTTCCGTTCCAGAAAAGTGTGTCGGCTTCCAATGTCCCAGCTGCACCCAGCCTGCCCATGCATCATCGAGTTGAACCCAAACAAGCGTTTATAAAGAGCACGTCACAGGGTCATGTTCAGTTGCCAAGCAACCAGCCGAGTCGGGACCACCACTATAGCAACTTCTCGCCGACCAGTCTACAACAGATCATTAACCACTCGCTGCATTCGTACAGTGCTGCTAACGAGGCTTTTATTCTTGACGACGACCTCGATGATGACGATGATGATCCTCTGGTAAATCCCGTCGGTGCCGATGTTAACGTCATAGTTGGTTACATCGGATCCCTGGAGATGCCAGGAGATGCGAGCCAACCTCATGTTCGAATACAGTCGATTAGAAACGCCGTTCGTAGGCTACGAGTAGAAAAAAAGATTCACACACTGGTTTTAATGACGGTCTCGTTGCAAGGCGTGAAACTCACAAACTCATCTGGAACGGAGATGGCAATTTATCCAGTAAGGAAATTAGCGTTCTGTGGCGTATGTCCGGATGACAGGAGGTTTTTTGGTATCGTCACCTCACAGAAATCGCTCTGTGGGAGTGATAGTGAGAGTCCGGACGAAGGTGCCGGCAGTTCTTGCCATGTGTTCATGGTCGACCCGGAAATGACCTCGCATAGTGTTCACTCCCAGAAGGCAAAAACATTCAGGATAGAATGCACTGTTGACCCTCACACCCAAAGATGTTCACAATTCCCGCGGTCTACTACGCCTATAATTCTCTCCATTTCTAATCTTTACCAGGACCGCGCTGGCAGTTCATTAGAAAGTGACGTCGCCCGCTCAAAAGTGTTTGCCAATCCGAACCAGGCAATACAACACAGTCGAAGCAGCAGCTGCAGTAGTAGTAACAGTGACAGTGGCCTGGGACTATGTCGGGATGACGGTGTGAGTGAGCGCGATCGAGCGGTTGTTGTTGAAATGCCGCCGCCACCTCTGCCTGACCGCCTGCCTGTCTCAGATCGCCAGAGACAGCTGCCGCAGATTAAATGGTCGGGGAACACCGTCCATCTCACAGACGGGCCGCTGAAGCAGCTGACACCAGACGTCAAGTCAGTTCGGGCTAGAGTTCCCACCCCACACGACAAACGGGAAATCAGAAAAATTGGCCGATCACCAATTGGCTTGAACCGATCTCCTGTTCTCGATTCATCAACAAGCAGTGAAGAATATTTTCATGGTGCTGATAAACTGAATATTCGTGCCATGCCGAATCCCACGGCATCCACATCAAATTTCAAGCGAGCAACTGGTGACGGTTTGGAAAATCAGAACGCTGCTGAAAACCTGCGTATAAGTATGAAAAAGTTGCTGCATGCGAGACAGAAACGAACTGGCTTAGACCAAACCAGTAGTGACACAGAATCGCGAAGTTCTCGCAGCGATGGCGTCCTCACGACATCCACCCTGAGAGAACGACCAGTTTCCGCGCCATTCGCCTACCTATCCAGTGACACGAGTGCTGAATTCAAATCCACAAATAACAGTGCAAACTTTTCCGATACCGACCCTAATTTAACAGATAAGCTTTCTCCAAGGGCGTTTCTCTCGTCTGCTTTCACACCTTTGGGGTCAGTGGGGTCGGCGTTTAAAAAAGTACGGTCGCGACCTTCCTTAATGCAGTTAAGGTCACCATCAGCTCCGCCCATTCCGAGTTACCATGGTGATGATAAGGATGTGGAGGAAGAGGCCATCAAAGGGATCATCAGTAAATTCCAGAAGGACCGTATCCTTGATTTGCCGTCTGCTGGTGGTGATGCACAGGTGCTTGGAGTTGAAGCCGAACGACAATATTTGTCAGACCACACGGGCAACAAAAAGGTATGTTTCTCCTTAAGTAAATTCTTTATGATACTACTAGTATTTAGCTAAGTGAAAATTCTGAGTAAAAGTATATGCGATTAGAACGATTAAATATGAGACACGCCATATAAGTTTGTACCCAAGAACATGTGCGATTTTTCATGAAATATATTTACAGAAACTGTGATATTTTTTGTTGTAAATTACATGAAAGGTGACAAAATTTCGTAAATATCGTAAATTCTGTAAATATTTCGCACAAGTTCTAAGGTACAAAATCACATGGCGTGTCTCTTATATGCTTTCATTGAAAAATATAAATACACCAAAAAGCATATTCTGAGTATAATGGTTGACAAGTTATATTTTGGGTCTTCCCCACACACAGGCACATAGTGGCATTCGATTCAGCTATTTTTCAGAGAAATCTCAAAATATCGAGCCTTTGAACTCGTAATTAACTGATTTTTTGAATGCGTGATGCTTGATTTTGGGCATGAGATATGCTCTATGATTCAAGTTGTTTAACTCATTTCATGCCGAGGATATGCCATTTTGTTTGGGTAAAATCATAAATACATGTATTTTCTTTTAATGTGCTTAGAAGTATATGTCGCGACCACAATTTGAACCGTCTCATCGAGACGGTTCAAATTTGTGGTCGCAACATATATTTTCATTGAGAAATAACAAAGAAAATAAAATATTTAAAAAAGTTCATACCCGTAAAGGTGTATTCCACATGCAGGGCTTCTAAAATTTTCAGTTTCTCGGTTCTGGACCGAATTTTGAAATCTCGGACCGATTGAGATTTGCAAACTATCCTTAAAATTTGGTCCGAAAATAATGAAATCCGGCTGCTATTTCTCAATCTACACTCCGAATGTCCAAACTAATACACAACATCTCACTGGTTTATTTGTGTGACGTGTGAAGTTACACACCTCGATAACCATGATAACGGATGTGCCGATTAGCGGCGCATACACAGCTGTCACGTGCCTCGTGTTAACAGATATTGATTTTCTAGCCACACACGCCAATGTGACGTATTGTGTGGGTCAATTAGGGTCTTGTGTCACAAACTATTTATGACAATGGCCATCGATCTATCGTATTTAAAAAGGCACAAACAAAGCGAAACAAAATACAGTGGAACCCCTCTAAACCGGACGCTCGGGAAAATATGGATGTTTAACATAGATGTGATTCGCTGTTAAGTATCTCTGATTACAATGACTTTTCATGATACAAAAACACTAGAATGTGTCATGAAGCGCTAAAATGTCTGATTTACAGTGGAACATCTCCAAACCGGACACCCTGGGGACCTCCCCAGGATGTCCGGTTTGGAGAGGTTCCACTGTAACATGTGTTATGTAAAAATCACACTGTTTAGTTTGGTTATACATGTATACAACCAAGAACTATACTGGTCACAATTCCTATAAGCCCTATTTCTCCAGTCACAGCCACAAATAAGAAAAGCACTGCTAACATTACCAGTCAATTCAGACTCCCAAAATCAAACATTGTCCGGTCATTAACCTGATCAGCTGGCAATTGCCAGGTAACGGCTGTTCCATTTACCTCTTTATAGTTGTGGCTAGTTGATATTATCGTTATTTACTTGACAAAAATACAATTATCTTGCTTCCCTAACAGTTAATAATTGTTTGTGTATGCTGGTAACTTGATTAACTATTTTATTTTGATGTAACAGCCGATTTATGACATCGCATCGAAGAGCCTGCGTGTATTAAATGTTTCAAACACGACTTTTCCTTTACAAAAATCGATAAATATAGTACATTGACCATAAAAGATATATTTTCTATGTTTACAAGAAGTGTCTGCGCTTCAGATAAACTGCAGAGAGCACAAAACTTAGCCATGGAGCTATGGAGGCGAGATGTAACCTAATTTCGTCTGCACCCAATAGCCGACAGATTTTCAGTTTCTGAAGAGGGGGAGTCGACAAAACATAGGGAGGGGGACACTAATAGTACCGGCTCCTTCGGGCCGACAATTACGTCTGGACCGATTGGCATTCTGAAATTTTAGAAGCCCTGTCCACATGTATTGGGTTAACCCTTAGAAGCTACGGTTGATCGGGAGCAGGCGAAGAGTAATTTAAGGATGGAATTCATCCTTACTGGAATCCCAGTACCCGTCATGCACATGTACGTTTTTGGCTTAACTCATTTCATGCCGAGGATATGCCATTTTGTTTGGGGAAAATCATAAACAAATGTATTTTCTTTTAATGTGCTTAGAAGTATATGTCGCGACCACAATTTGAACCGTCTCATCGAGACGGTTCAAATGAGTGGTCGCAACATATACTTTCATTGAGAAATAACAATAAAAATAAAATATTTAAAAAAGTTCATACCCGTAAAGGTGTATTCCACATGTAATGGGTTAACACTTAGAAGCTACGGTTGATCGGGAGCAGCCGAAGGGTAATTTAACGATGGAATTAATTCTTACTGGAATCCCAGTACCCCTCATGCTCATGTACGTTTTTGGCTTTCTTAAATTACCCTGCGTGAAACGATAATTGTTGCTGTTGTTTTATATTTCATATTTTTCTCTTTAAAAACTTGGTTTTGGCAGCACTTTAGAATAATTTCCATTGGAAATGATTCTTAAAGGTACATGCCGACTCAGTAGGCACAAAATGGTCTGTATAGGAATTAAAGACATGTAAGTGTATAATTGTGTCCCTATTCCGCCAGTTCTAAAAATTACGAGTGCCTGCTATACAGATATAAATCATTTAGTAATATTTATTTTACGGATAGTGACTCGCAGTGGTATCAGACTATTTTCATATCCAAATGAGGCATGATATTTTTTTTATTATTTATACTAATTAAATGCGTCGCCTGAAAAAATAATACTTTAAATACATGGCATAAATTGTAATGTCCGTTAACAGTTAAGGAAACACGGTTATCGTCCCTGATATCGGTGTGGAAATTTACGTCTGATATAAAATGTTCGTGTATACTAATGCCAATCATTACGTGGGGTAATGGTGAATGAATGTTTATTTTGCCAGAAAATGTCTCGGATATAAAGAACATGTTGTGCCTACTGGGCATGTACCTTTAATGGCTACCAGACCATGTATTTGCTGGAGAAAAAAAATGAAAATAAAAAGACAACAAAATTTAATTAAGTAAGGTATGTTCACTTGCAAGTATGAACAAAATAGCAGAAAACCATAATATACATGTATTGTTTATCATGAATATGGATTGAAGCAATTGTCTACACTACATCCAAGGGAGGTAAACTTGTAATGAAAATATGTGTGCTTTTCATGAATGATGTCCCTTGATACTAACAAACGACTAAGTGAAAATGTACTTGCGTCCAGTATCATTTCTGTTATTTGTCGATAAAATGAAGGTAGGTTAAATACATAAAGATCTATTGCTGTCCTTCCTACATATGTGGCTGTGACTGGAGAAACGGGGCTTATGGGTTTTGCGACCAGTGTAGATCCAGATCAGCCTGTGCATCCGCGCAGTCTGATCAGGATCTGCACTATTCACCATTCCATCAATGAAACACCCATCATGATTCTAACAAGCAATATAGATGGTTACAGGAGTGTGGTATTTAATCAGGAGCTACACTGGTTACAAATCCATAAGCACCATATCCTTCTATGCGCTCAGAAGTATATGTCGCGACCACCATTTGATGAGTGGTCGCAACATATACTTTCATTGAGAAATAACAAAAATAAAATATGTAATAAATTTTATACCCGTAAAAGTGCATTCCTATTCCGCATGTTAATGGATTAACATGCATCATTATGCTGTAAGTAACACTGTGAGCTTTTAATCCTGTCGCCCCTAAATAACTGGCATGGAGTGGTTCATGTTAATGTTTGGACTAGTTCATTAATCACATGAGGTATATGTTGTTAAAAATCTGAAAAATACTGGCAAACAGTGTGTAGATGTTGATGAGACAGCTCGTTACGAGCCATCTCATCTGGATCTACAGTGTTTGCAAATGTTGGCTTTATGGTCTGTCGGGTTCAAAGGGTTAACTTGAACAATGTAGATCCTTCTCAGACTGCATTGATCTGTGGCTACGCTTGTCACCATCACATTGACAGACAGATAGTCACGTTGATCCACAGCTATGCTGGTGGCAAAATGTATCTTTTATAAGTCGGCATCGGATTTCACCTTTCTTGAAACTGGCATATTCATTCAATAGCTTAATTTATAACAGTGATTGAAATTGGCCACTTTTATTACCTGTCTTTATTGGCCTGTTTGTTCTCACTGACTGGTAATGGCCCTGTAAGGTATGACAGAGCTGGCCCCAAGGATTCACTGTCAGTTATCAATACTGACATCTGTTTGTTGTCCTGTCATTTGTGGCGATGGTTGGAGAAATGGGGCTTATGGGGGTTCGTTTGGCAACCAGTGTAGATCCTGATCAGACTGTGCTGTGACACAGTCTGATCAGGATCTGCACTGTTTCCCATTCCAATAGTAAACACTTGTCATGTTTCTGGCAAATAAAATGGATCGGGTGGGGGTTGCGGGTGTTGGGTTTATGGGATATCTGACCAATGTAGCTCCTGATCAAATAGCACAATCTCGTAGTATAATGATCTAAATTGCTTGTGAGAAGGATGACGTGTGTTTCATTGATGGAATAATGAACAGTGCATATCCTGATCAGACTGTGTGGATGCACAGGCTGATCTGGATCTACACTGGTCGTAACACCAATAAGCCCCATTTCTCCAGTCACAGCCACATTTAATGCATTTAACATGTTGCCACAATTTTATATATGTCTTTTTGATGCTGAAATGATATAAAGTGCTTCCAAAGTATATTTTCATAGACATAGACAGAATGGAAAATATAATGTGTTGTCGGCTGAAGTTTCATAATTCGTCTTCTTACTCATTTGCCACGATTGGTCAGCACTGCATTGGAAATGGTTCTGAAGTGTTGCCAAACCATGTTTTCATTGACAAAAATGAAATTAAAAAAATATACATCAGACAGGGAACTTTTATTTTTTTAAAACACATGAACTCAATGTCACATTCTCCTCTGGTGTTCATGGAGTCAGGTGAGCGAATTAGGGCCATCATGGCCCTCTTGTTCATAAATGGATATAGTCTGGAAATAATTTTGTAATGATTGGATTGGTCGCAATTGGTTAACATATGAAAATCCATTCCAGTTATGGGAGCGCGTGGCGTAATGGTTAGTGTGTCGGACTACTGATCCAAGGGTCGTGGGTTCGAGCCTGACTAGCGGCGTGCGTTGTGTCCTTGAGCAAGACACTTTATCCACACTGCTCCAGTTCACCCAGCTGTAAATGGGTACCGATAATTCGTAGTTGCTCTGTAAATACGAATTACCGGCTTCTCTCAAAAAGTCTCTACCTCCGCGTTCATTCTCCCATTCTTGGGAGACCGCATGCAAGGTCCTAGAGCCAGTGCCGCCGTTAAATATAAGCAAAAAAAAAACAAAAAAACAAAAAACTTTTATTTCATGTTGTAATAATTAAAAATGAACAGTAGCTTCATACCCAGGGGGCACGTTTCACTAAACTTTGTATGACTAAAATGTTCGTAAGTGCAAACTTAGGATCGTCTGGAAATTTCAATTGATGGATTTACATTTATTGAGAAATGCAGCCTACATGTATGCTCAATAAATGTAAATCCAATAATTGTTTATAAGAAAACATTGTTAATGTGAAATTTAGTCTATCATAATTTTGCACTTACGAACATTTTAGTCGTACAAAGTTTAGTGAAACGACCCCCTGGCCTGCAGGTAATATATTTGGCAGCGCTGCATTGGATATGGTTCTAAAGTGTTGCCAAACCATATTTACATTGACAAAAATGAAATTAACCCTTAGACCGCTACACACAACAATTGTCGTCTGCTGTTGCTTTTATATCTTGCCTTATTTCTCAATAAAAACAAGGTTTGACAGCACTTCAGAAGTGCTGTCAAAGCATGTTGTAAATTATTCTAAAGTGCTGTCAAAGCATGTTTTGGAAGATAAAAATGGAAAATAGAAAATAAACAACAGATGACAAAAAAATTGATAAAAATGGAAAATTGAAAATAAACAGCAGATGAAAAAAAAAGAAAAAAGATAGCGGTGTAAGGGTTAAAAAAAATAAACAGCAGACGGCAAAATATTTACGGAGTATAGACTTATTTAATACCCTGGCCGGGTAATTATGGTAAGCGGGCAATTAAAACTGTTTGATTTCAGTTATCTCCCATCTACCATCACAGCTTAGACAGTTCCCCTCTGTATTTGCCTACAGGCATGATTTGTTCTCTACACCATAGCTCACTGCCTATAAGATGGAGTAGAAACTATGAAAACGAGTGGAAAAGAAATGTCAATCCTTGAACTGACAAACTTTGGATTAGAAAGCTTGAAAACGTGTGGAAACGAAATTACACATGTACATGTCATGTACAGGGATTCCGCTGGCGATCACCACTTTCGCAATTGGCGATTAAAATAAACAATTGGCGATAAAAAATTATAATTTTCGAAAAAAGTGGAGATTTTTTTATTTTTCCCAGCGGAATCCCTGCATGTATATGAAGCCTTGCACTGAGAAATGGAGTAAAAAGTTTGGAAACAACTGGAAATGATATTAAATCAAACTAAGTTTGAAACATGTGAAAAAGAAATCAAATCTTGCGCCTATAAATATTTTGATTTGTTAAGACACATAAATAAATTTGCTGCAATGTTAATTTTCATGCTAATGAGGTATTGTTACAACACAGGCATGTGTTCCACAGCGGGTGCTGTTGACCATGGCTGTAGACAATGCTCATTCCGGGGCCAGGCCAACACCTACGTAATGCATATGCCTCATGACGTTACTAGAACGCGCCATTACGTCACCAGACCAGTTCACAATGGTCGTCTTTAAATTTTGAAATTGATACGGCTGCATCACTCGATGTACACTGCGGACCCGGAACATGCATGTGCAAATCAGCTGTTTGAATGGAGCAGATTATCAAAGTACCAAAAGTACTGCATATATGCTCAAATTACACAATATTTCCGACGGAAATGTAACAATAACGTTCGACCATATCCAGCCGTGGGTAAACGTTTGCCGTGGCACCACGCGGGAACTGTTTGAACTCGCGGTCTGCTGCCTGGGGTTCAAACAGTTCCCTCGTGCCACGGCAAACGTTTACCCACGGCTGGACATGGTCGAACGTTATAGCCCCATGCAGGCACCGGGGCGGGATCAACTGATCCTGAGAATAGTGCTGCAGTAGCCATTGCTTGTCGTAAAAGGCGACTAAACTGGCTTAACGATTGGGTTCATACTTTCCGGAACCCACTATACCGGATTTGGCCCTCATGTACATTTTTGGCTTTCTTGTATGTGAGAGTTGAGTCAGGCTATGCCCCATATATAAAAGTAAGATTAGCGCTAATCCTATTACTTTTAGGTGATGGGATAAATGATGCTGGTGTGGCGAGGGCCTGGCACCAGATCAGGTTGTTCTAATTTCAGGACTGAATATATATTTTGATTGTAAATATTGAGTTCTGAAGTTGGGATTTACCCCCTTGGACAGGTGGATACGGGACACGACCCCGTTGACCCGTCTGCGTGTAGACTCCCTGAGGCTTGTACCTCTATGTCAGAAAAGCGGACGTTAAACCCTATTCACTCACTCACTCACTCACTCGAACGTTATAATTATACCCCACACAAACAAAGTTTGTTGGGGGTATATAGGAGTCGGCTTGTCGGTCGGTCTGTCGGTCTGTCGGAAATTCCTTTCCGCTCTATATCTTCTACACCGATGCATGGATTATCAAATGGCTTGGCACAAATGTTTGACATGATGAGAAGGTGTGTCGCGATCAATAACCACACACCTACGTCCAAGGTCAAGGTCACAGTTGAAGGTCAAAGGTCAAACCTATGGAAATTCCCTTCCACTCTATATCTTCTACACCGATGCATGGATTATCAAATGGCTTGGCACAAATGTTTCTCATGATGAGAAGGTGTGTTGCGATCAATAACCACGCGCCTATGTCCAAGGTCAAGGTCACAGTTGAAGGTCAAAGGTCAAACCTATAGAAATTCCCTTCCGCTCTATATCTTCTACACCGATGCATGGATTATCAAATGGCTTGGCACAAATGTTTCTCATGATGAGAAGGTGTGTCGCGATCAATAACCACGCACCTACGTCCAAGGTCAAGGTCACAGTTGAAGGTCAAAGGTCAAACCTTTTGAAATTCCCTTCCGATCTATATCTTCTACACCGATGCATGGATTATCAAATGGCTTGGCACAAATGTTTCTCATGATGAGAAGGTGTGTCGCGATCAATAACCACGCACCTACGTCCAAGGTCAAGGTCACAGTTGAAGGTCAAAGGTCAAACCTATTGAAATTCCCTTCCGCTCTATATCTTCTACACCGATGCATGGATTATCAAATTGCTAACCACGCACCTACGTCCAAGGTCACAGTTGAAGGTCAAAGGTCAAACCTATTGAAATTCCCTTCCGCTCTATATCTTCTACACCGATGCATGGATTATCAAATGGCTTGGCACAAATGTTTCTCATGATGAGAAGGTGTGTCGCAATCAATAACCACGCACCTACGTCCAAGGTCAAGGTCACAGTTGAAGGTCAAAGGTCAAACCTATTGAAATTCCCTTCCACTCTATATCTTCTACACCGATGCATGGATTATCAAATGCCTTGGCACAAATGTTTCTCAGGATGAGAAGGTGTGTCGCGATCAATAACCACGCACCTACGTCCAAGGTCAAGGTCACAGTTGAAGGTCAAAGGTAAAAAATATTGAAATTCCCAAATGGCTTGGCACAAATGTTTCTCATGATGAGAAGGTGTGTCGCGATCAATAACCACACACCTACGTCCAAGGTCAAGGTCACAGTTGAAGGTCAAAGGTCAAACCTATTGAAATTCCCAATTCCACTCTATATCTTCTACACCGATGCATGGATTATCAAATTGCAAACCACGCACCAGGGTCAAGGTCACAGACTTGATGCGTTTGAAACCTTAACGCTCGGCTAAATGGCTTATAATCAAAAATGCCTCGGTTTCTTTGACTGCCAGTAGGGGTATTCGTGTGCCGACAGGCCACATTTCTAGTTAACACTAATTTGTTTAAAAGCATTATAAAAATGTCTGTCTTGCTATTATTACACATTTGTAATATGATTGTTACACAACAACAAAGTATCATCAATTGCACTGAAACCAAATCTAATCTACTTGATATGGATCAGTGGCATTCTGCATTTAATATAAAACCACACCATGAAACTCTGAAGCATCATTTGACACAGTCTCTTTGAAAGTTTTCGAGGCAAGTTCTCACCTTTCACATTATCTGATGGGAGCTTTTTGTCATCTTGGCAGTTAAGAAATGCACAATGTGTTGACATGTATGCTAGCCGGTACCTTATGGCACTGGTGACCCAGTCTTACCCCAGATCAGTAGCCTAGCAGAGGCGCGACTATAGTCGGCTCCGTTGTCGTCCGCGTCGTCCGCGTCGTCCGCGTCGTCCGCATTAAAGTTATTGTTTTTTCACAACACGGTCAAATGCCTCGGCAGGCGCGATACCACTTCCGTGGCGGAATTCTTGTTTATTGTAAATATTCAGTTCTGATTTTGGGATTTTCTCCCATTTATAAAGGTAATTAATATATGGGATTTAGTACTAAACCCATTGACCCCGGACTTAAATGACCTTAACTGTTGATATGCCAACAAACAAACAAACAAACAAACAAACAAACTGTTGTCTGGGGTATTTTTCTGATTGTGAGAGAGGGATGGGTTGGTAGTCTGATGGAGGCCGTTATTTCAATCCCCCACCCCCCCCCCCCATCTACCCCGGCATAAACAATTCTTTCATATTCCCATCCATCTGATGAGGTTTTCATCTCTCTATAATGACCATCACTTTTCCTGGAAAATTAACGCTTTGTTTTTGCAACTGTGAGAGAATACATCCAAGTTGTTGTCACAAAAAAATATATCGTCTGCTGTTTAATTTCTATATTTCTGATTCTCATGTGCTGGCAAAACTTGTCGAGGAATAAGACCATTTAAGACAGTGTAAATAAAAACAGCAGACAACAATATTTGTTTGGTTAAATTTACGACATGACTTGCATGTCATCTTGCTCTATAGGGAGGTATTTATGGTAATATCTTGACTCCCATTTTTGGCCCTTTTTGCCCACTTCCAAATTTCCTATTTTGTGTTTATTTAGTGATAACGGTTCAAAGGCGTTTAAAGTTAATAGGTTTTGGAGTGATGGGTATGTTAAATGAATTGTGTCAGTCTGGTCACCTGACATGCTCAACCAGACAGAATTGAATTAAATTGACAAGCGGAATAATGGAATAATAACAATAAAGGGAGATAATACTACACCATAAATATACATGTACATGTAGATATGCTGGATATAGTTTTATGGCAACATGGACAATTTAGTTAATGGGATCTTATTCTATGGATATAAGATACAGTTTTAGTGATTCAAAATGTGGAAATTGGATAAAAAGAAACAACAAGGAAGTTGAAGGTCGTAACTTGTGAATTATGATGGGAACTATGAACAGATCAAACAACAGATAGCATTGGATATTGAATACAGGCAGGCATAGCATACATGTATTCATGTTGAACTTCAAGTATCAGGTATGGATATTTAGTTTATTTAACCCTTAGACCGCTACTCACAACAATTGACAACAAAAGTAAGATAGCGGTCTAAGGGTTAATCCTTACACCGCTATCTTATCTGCTGTTTATTTTCTGTTTTCCATTTTTATCATCAAAAACATGCTTTGACAGCACTTTAGAACAATTTACAACATGCTTTGACAGCACTTTAGAACAATTTACAACATGCTTTGATAGCACTTGAGAATCATTTCCATTGGAAATGATTCTCAAGTGCTGTCAAAACATGTTTTTATTGAGAAATAAGGCATTGTGTGTAGCGGTCTAAGGGTTAACCAACCCCCCCCCCCCCTTCATTGTCTTGTTCTTTGATACACATAGCATATCAAGGGCTATGAAGTTTTCACCATTGCTTGTCTGCCCATAGCAATTGGAGTAAATGTTTTATTATATGAATGAATGGCATTTTTGTTGAATTTATCGGGGTATAAACTTGGAAAAGTCACGGGAATACTGGACGAAGGCCGGAAGGCCTTCGTCCAGTATTCCCGCGACTTTTCCAAGTTTATATCCCCGATAAATTCAACAAAAATGCCATTCATTCCTTATCAGCATTTGAAATAAATTCATCAAGAAAATGTGTTTATTTTCCGTTTTCTTAAGAATTATTTTAACTGCGCCTGACGGTTACGGAAAGTAGTTTGGCATGGAGTTTACTGGGATATAAATTCTGGACAGAGACTTGCTACGGACCAATCAAATGTTAGGGAATTGTGTAAATATTTTTGTGCTGGAATTATATACATTGGAACCTCTTAAACTGGACACCCTGGGAGGTCCCCAGTACAGTGTGGGAGGTCCCCAGTACAGTGTGGGAGGTCCCCAGTGTGTCCGCTTTAGAGAGATCCCACTGTAATTCAGGTACATGTAAATGAGTACTGTCATTTCGGCTAATTCTGCGCATCAGCTAATGCGCAATTCACGTAAAATTTAGCCTTGTGTACATCATAATAAAATGTGTGGATTTTGAAATAAACAAGCGGATTAATTGCTACACTGTGGCACAATTTTATCACATTCCGATAGTTTGGTAAAAAGTTATTCCGAAAAAGAGTCAAAATGTGTAAAATCCTCAGATCCTCAGTAAAAACGTCATGTACTGATTTATCATCATCCATATTTTCGTCCCATGCGGCCTCTGTGCCCAAGGCCAAGTTAATGTTTTTGTCGTGCCCGCTTGCGGACAGCACAACATAGTCGGCACATTGGCATGCAACGAGCGTCTGGGATATAAAATGTTTGGTTAATGTTTTTCGGTATACTATCAAAGCCTTGACGGGTACGACATTCGGGCCACGACATTCGGGCCGCGGCCATCTAGTTTGCTTTTTGTTGCAGACACCGTTTCAGGTACATATGTCGGTGTTTCTGATTTTTTGATGAACATAAGAGAATGCACAGAAAATGGTGAATCCATCTTTACTGGGCCTTAGGTGGTTTGTTGTAATAAGAACACCCAACACCAAATCAGGATATTTTAGTTAGGGTATTGAAATTGTATTGCTGAATTTGCACTCTCCCTCTGTCTCCCTCACTCCCCAGTCAGAAGTATAGCTATCTTTATATGTGACTGGATAAATGGGGCTAATGGGATCTGTCACCACTGTAGCTCCTAGTCAAATAGCACATTCCTGTCTATCAGGGTTAACCCTTTGAACCCGAAATCCCGCTATATCGGTTTATGCAAAAAGTGCAGATCCAGATGAGCCGGCTCGTAACGAGCCGTCTCATCAGGATCTGCACTTTTTGAAAGTAATTTTAATATTTTTGAGAACAAAAAACACACCCTTTTCATAAATGGATGAATCTGAAAATCATTTTGTGACCATTGGATTGGTCGGAACATTAGCATATCACAGTCCATTCCAGTTCCTTAGGGTTGAAAGGGTTAAAAGCATGAATAATAACAGATTAGTGTCTATGGTAGCTCTAGTTTCCTCCCACACTTGACTAAGGACCATCCATCCACCTCTGACAGTGTCAATATATACATGATATAAGTGCCGTTGTATTTGTTCGTAATCATTGTAAAATAATACTTGACCTTGCAAAATGGTGTCTCATTCTAATGTTTGTATCATTTTGTTGATGTATGACAAAAAGTCACAAGACAGTCAGCGGTTAGTTAACCCTTAGACCGCTACTCACAACAATTGTTGTCTGCTGTTGATTTTATATCTTGCCTTATTTCTCAATAAAAACATGGTTTGACAGCAATTCAGAATCATTGCCAATGGAAATGATTCTTAAGTGCTGTTAAAGCATGTTGTAAATTATTCTAAAATGCTGTCAAAGCATGTTTTTGATGATAAAAACGGAAAATAGAAAATAAACAGCAGACGACAAAAGAAATCTGATAGCATCAAAGGGTTAAATCAAATTTGTGTCACATGCTAACAATAGGGACCTTATGTCATTTGCAATAATTGTATTTGCCGAAAACACACGCCATCTCAATTGGATATAATATACTGTACATGTACATACATGTTTGTGTACTTTGTACTGCAACACCAGTTACTGAATACTGAACAGCATCTAGGGATGAAGTGGAATGGTGCTTAAAGGCCCAACAATCGGTGCCCTGGTACCGAATTTAGAAGGAGGGGCATATCCAATTACTGATAGCGTCCCTAGCCTGTCAGTTATACACTGGCTTTATAAATAGAATACATAAACAGCAGCACACGTTTGTCGTCTGCTCCAATGTAGAACAGTGAGGGGGCTGCTGGATAGCCAGTGTAGGTGTTTCTGTACTGATCAGTATCTAGATATATGGTATGTAGGTTTGTTATCAAACTTATGGTCCCATAAAACACACAAATGATACAGTGTATACCAGTCCCTCTAATAGTATCTGTATGTTTTATTTGTGCAGGAAAATGATTGAGAAATTACTAAAAGTGTTAAAAATTATATAGTATTTTGCTGCTAACTATTTCAAAGCAGAGTATTTTGATGCTATTATAGAAATAGAAGGAAATAAAATTGAATGAAACAGCTTTCCATGTGTCACACAATGACAAAATGGGGCTTATTGAGTTGTTGACCAGTTTAACTCGCATTCAGATAGCACATGACTACAGCATAATGCAGTTTACATCATTAATTAGAGCCATCATGAATGACTACCAAACTAAACAGTGTAGATCCTGATGAGGTTGCGAGGATGCACCAGCTGATCCGGGGATATGCATTTCGTAACGTGTCCACGTGTCCATTTAGTGAAACCTATGTTGTACTTCTGGACCTGAACAAGGTTCCTATCTCCGATGTATTTTGTAAGTACATGTAGTAACCAATATTTCAGAATATGTGTTTGTAATAAGTCGGTATTTGATAAAAATGTGTAACTGTGTCATGTTTTTCCACAGATAACCCGTCCCAGTTAGACTGCATTTCTGCAGATATACTGTATACTATAATTATGCTGACAGCTAATTAGAGACCAGTGTTGAAATAGCCATACTGGTATGTGTTAGGATACGGGAAATAAAACTGCTAGCAAACATGAATTCAAATATATAGTCATGTGAATTCCAGATCAGACTGCACATCCATGCTGTTTTGTGAATGTGCATATTAACCTGAGTTTATATGGTTTATACTTAGTATGTACACTGCATTTTCACAGCCACTGTATCAAGTTGCTAGGCGACATATTTCTCTTGCTGATCTATTAAACCATGGTTTGGTTTCATTCACTTTGTTATGTGCATACCAGACACATATTTAATTTGATATTACTGTCCAAAATCAAAGTTGTGCGGCTGGCACACTGTCTGATGTTGACTATCTAAACACCATACAGGCAGTTACAGCTTTTAGCGTTATCTCTAAACACGTGGGATTGTTTACAATGTCATGAACTCAGCTCTATGAATGAATTACATATGTAACAGCTACGCTCCGCCCGGCAAGTTTGAATCAGTTGTCAGTTGAGTACATTGTATTACATGTACTTCAAAAGCACATTTACATTTGTTTTCTTCAATCCGAATTTTTCTAAACCTTTCATAGTTGTATTATCTATGCCTGTGTGAAATAGTGTAATTACTTGTTCAATGGTATTTCTAAAATATCTTAAAATGTGTTTCTGAAGTGAAGCATGCATACAATTATCAAAAAGCCTGCCCAGCGCCATCTGGTGGCTTTTATATCCCAGTTGGGCCTTTAACGTCCCACCAACACAAATGAGCATCATTTCGGGCCAAGCAATTTAGATGAAGAAGAAATAATAGTAAAATAGTATGTTAGATGTGGTAGGCAATCAAAGGATTTGGGTAAAAATAGACATATGATGAACACAATATAAATTAGGAACATAATTATATACAATGGTAAAATTAGATTTTTCGATACAAGCTGGTTTCATGGAGAAGGCTAAGCAATCCATGCTCTGACAGGGCTCCAGATAAGGAATTAGTAATTGAGTATTGTCACTCCGTCATTTCTTAAGCAATTGGGTATTTCACAATTTTAATTGGGTAAATTAAAATCACACTACTGTTTACACATCAACAGACAGCAATTATTGAATATTTTGCTTCGAAATCAAAACAAGTCTTGGCATTTCATTAGAATTGTCCAATTCTAATGAAATACCAAGACGTGTTTTCATAGAAAATAAGAAAAATATGTTATATTTCTGTTCTGTTTATTTTTTTCTGCAGGATGATAAAGGTACCATAAAATTTGTATTGCTTTGTGATACTCGCTACTTCTGATTTCAATTGGGTTTGTGGCAATTTTAATTGGGTATTTACGCAAATACGCAGCTTATCTGGAGCTCATCTCTGATCAAACTGATTTGAGGCTATGCTGGTCACAAACATTGTAAAGACCTGTGTTGTTTGCTGTTTCTGGAACATGTATCTGTGTTCAATAGTTATTTCTATTCAACTTGTCTAAAATGTCAGTTTTTGTCAGTCATTTAAGGGAATTAGTTTTTGTCAGTCATTTAAGGGAATTACACGGCTATATTCATTACTCAGTATGATCTGGTGTGTGTTTGTGTTATTGTTGTGTAAAATCTCCTTTGTATCCATTTCATCACTTGTTTGTTACTTGTTGGGCACATGCCAACTACTTCAAGATCCTTTGTATTTGACAAAATATAATATTAACTACTTATTGCAATACCATTATTAAAACTGGGGTGATCACAACTTTATTATCGAGAAAATAGACATTGTATAGCATTTTGAATGCTGTACAACCTTTGTAAAATACATAAAAAAATATCCGCATAATTTAAGTGGATACTTTTCAATGTCATTTATCTATACAATGGTAATGTCTGTTCATGACCGCAAATTAATGAATTTGTTTCATATATAAATGCTCATGTGGCTGTGACTGGAGAAATGGGGCTTATGGGCACAGGTTGAAGTAACGGACCGAGGTCTATAAATACATTAAATATGCCTAAAAACATCAATAAATGAAGAAAAAACCAAAACAAATTTGTTTTCATCATTTATTGATGCTTTTAGGCATATTTAATGTATTTATAGACCTCGGTCCGTTACTTCAACCTGTGCTTATGGGTTATGCGACCAGTGTAGATCCAGATCAGCCTGTGCATCCGCACAGTCACAACTCACAACAATTGTCGTCTGCTGTTGCTTTTATATCTTGCCTTATTTCTCAATAAAAGCATTGTTTGACAGCACTTCAGAATTATTTCCATTGGAAATGATTCTGAAGTGCTGTCAAAGCATGTTGTAAATTATTCTAAAGTGCTGTCAAAGCATGTTTTTAATTATAATCAAAGTACTGAAAGTACTGACTGGTGGGAGACAAGTAGCCACTTGTGAATTTGCATACTCAGAAATTCCTTGTTAGAAATATATTCGATGTTGATTATTGGATGTACAATCTGCAAATTTTGAGAACTTGATCAGTTACTGGTGTTTGTAAAATACAGCCTGCTCTAAACACAAATAGGTTGATGAAGCAAAGGTGCTTTATGTCCGACTAATAAACCGTTTTACGAGGTATATTGCAGACGTATTATGTGAAATCTTTTAAAAAATTATAACTGGGCGTAGGCCTACATACGTGTATGCTGCATGAACGGCAAAATGTTTTCATGAATTTTGTTTCGCTCACCCAGAGGGTAATTTTTCGAAAATCGCCCATAAACCACAATATGAAAAAGAAATGGCCTTCGACGTCGCATTGCGACTGCATGGTACACGATACGGGGGGCGTCTCAATAACAGCAATTTGTTCTCTTCAAAAGTAAAATTGGGCATGCCAACTATTTTACACATAATATTGAGCATTGCCGTTGCTATTAATAACTTGCTTTCAGTTCACTCGCTGACTTTAAATGTCACCTGACTGTTGTTAATTGCGAACACAAATTGAGCCTATTGAGACGTCCCCCAATGAACAGAGAATCACGATCCCAATAGCGATACGGGGGGCGTCTCAATAACAGCAATTTGTTCTCTTCAAAAGTAAAGTTGGGCATGCCAACTATTTTACACATAATGTTGAGCATTGCCGTTGCCATTAATAACTTGCTTTCAGTTCAGTCGCTGACTTTAAATGTCACCTGACTGTTGTTAATTGCGAACGCAAATTGAGCCTATTGAGACGTCCCCCGATGAACAGAGAGCCATTTCCGAAAGTAAACCCGTGCAAACGGCCAGAATCACGATCCCAATAGCGTGGAGACAGTATGTCTCTCCCGCCAAAAATGGAAAAATAAACAGCAGACGACAAAAAAATGTAAGATAGCGGTCTAAGTTGGGGATACTAATATTTTCATGAATGGCAATAAATAACTTCACACATGTATGAACATTTATTGTTTTATTCTACAGCATTTCGGTCATCAATTAACCCTTTCACCTCTAAATAAGTGGAATGGATTTTGATATGTCAATTTTCAGACCTATCCAATCATCACAAATTGATATTCAGATTAGTCCATTTATGACAAATCGGTGCTATTTTTTTCTGAAAGACTAAAAAATTTCTTGCAAAAAGTGTAGATCCTGATGAGACGGCTCCTCACGAGCCGGCTCATCTAGATCTACACTGTTTGCAAAGACCGCTATACAGGGCTGTCGTGTTGAAAGGGCCAATATTCACCACACCAATTTTCCGCCAATCTTGCCCATGACACAAAGGGTAATAGCTGTTCAAATATTCAAATTGAATTTGAATGGTTTCATTATCGGTGTGTGTAAGTGTTTAAAGGTACATGCCCACGCAGCAGGTTACACTGTACTACTACTTTTCATTTTCTGTCATGCCTTATATGAGCCATTTGTCTACCCACTAACGAGTTATGTTTAATTACGGCGCGTGTTAATTGGTGTTAAATCGCATTTTATATGCCGCAACCAGAAAGGGTATTTTCCGACCTCGTGCTATTTTTACCAACACGCGTCACGTGACACGGTCAATCTTATCACATCTTTGACATGCGCAGTGAAGTATCGGAAGTTGAGAAGAAAAATCTCTGTTCGAGTCCAAATCTAAATCTCCACGTAACTCTTTCCATTTGGTGATCTGGTCGCCAATGTTAACCACTCTCTCTCTGTACTGTCTGTCCCTCAGACATTTGGCCTTTTTTTTGGCAGACGCCGTTTCATACAATTTCCGTCCTGGACGTTTCGACATGTTGATATTCTTGTTTACATATTGGGAAGCCTACTGGCGCGCGTAGTATACTGCGCATGCGCACCGCAAGCCGTGATGTGAAAGTCGTCATCCCCGCACATTATCAAAATAGACTGCTTACCGCCGCGCGTCGCTAACAGTAAATTGATAATTAATAAATGATTATATTTGTATAGCGGGCACTCTGGTGGAATAGTGACATAATTATACACTTGTTTAATTCCTATAAAGAACATTATGTGCCTACTGCGTGGTCATGTACCTTTAATAGGTACATGTATGTTTGATCAAGATTTATCCTATATCTGTTGCTCATGGGCATACTCAACCTAATGGACCATATATTTTATAAATGTTTCATCACACACAATTTGGGTCATTGACTGATAACTGATAATATTAACCCATTAGGCTACAAAAAATTAATGTTTAGATTCTCATCCAAATTTTAGGGAAAAATGGGGCGGGTGGGACACTTTTATTTTTTATTTTCAGGCAATACTAAAACGAGGTGTTGAATGGCAAGGCGTAGTTGCGTGCAATAGTGTTTTGTTATAACGTGTTCATATTGAAGTATTGCTAATCTCGAGGGGGCGGGTTCCGGGGTTGCTGTATTGCGCTACGTAAAGCACTCAGATAAAAAGTAAAAAGCTGTGGGAGCGGTATAATACGCGGGCCGCATCATTCTCGTAAAAATTTTACCAAATGTTTTTTAATTTAAAATGTTTTTTTTTTTTTAATGTTTTTTTTTAATAAAAAACCCTTGGGTGGGCCGTTTTATTAGGGGCGGGCGGGGATGAGAATCTAAACATTAATTTTTGTAGCCTTACATGCGGAATACACCTTTACAATTTTTTGAAAATATTTTATTTTTGTTATTTCTCCATGAAAGTATATGTTGCGGCCACTCATTTGAACCGTCTCGATGAGACGGTTCAAATGGTGGTCGTGACATAATTATACTTCTAAGCACATTTAAAGAAAATATTTATGATTTTCCCCATTCAAAATGGCATATCCTCAGTGTGAAATGGGTTCACCCATTGCATTGTGAAATTACCAGCACAACTGATAAATACAGGTCATTCTCGTTATCTCGAAATCGAATGGACTGATGAAAATATATCGACATATCCGAACTTCGAGATAACAATTCGCCAAATTTCTAGGGAAAAAAATCTGAACAAAATCGCTTAAGAAATGACTTTACTTTATTGCCGGGTTTTCATAAATCGCGGCTTGAGTTTATTCTAAGCTGTTTTCGTAATTAACAAACAATTTTTCTGTTAAAAGAGATTTGATATCACATTAAGTTTAATTGATTAATTATGGGTTTAAGTGCACTGCTTTAACTGGTCATGTAACTTTAAACGCATTTTAGCGGCGGCGGTGTCTTAATTGGTTTCTATAGACGTGTGCAAACTTACCTGAGATAATCGCGCTGATTAAGACTTGGCGGGGCCGGGCGCTTAATTTTCGCATCAACATATCAGGATACAAATGTGAAGGAAACATATTATCGGGACTCGATTTCCACTTCGACTAAACCGATATATCGATATATCCAATATCGAGTTATCAGGAGTATAACGGTGAATCCTCGTAAATTGGATTCACATCGTTGCCCAAGTTGTCTGGTTTGATACCTGACATTAGATCAGGATAGTGTGGGTTCAGTGCTGGAAAGATATTACATGTATATCTTGCACCCTTCCCCTCACACAGGTATATTCTAATCTGTATATGTGGCTGTGACTGGAGAAATGGGGCTTAATTACGGGATTTGTAACCAGGGCCCGGTTGCTCAAAGCTTCAGTTAGCTTAACAGACTGTTAAATCCTTAGCAATGCTAAGGATTTAACAGTCTGTTAAGCTAACTGAAGCTTTGAGCAACCGGGCCCAGACTAACTTCCACCTGTAGTATGATGATGATCTGTAGTGCTTGTTAAAAGCAAGACGGGTTTCATTGACGAAAGTGCAGATCCTGATCAGACTGTGCGGATGCACGCACAGTCTGATCTGGATCTACACTGGTTGCAAAACCAATAAGCCCCATTTCTCCAATCACAACCACATATTGTGTTGTCAATTAGATGTAAAACCCTAGTCAATCAAACAATCAATCAATCAACCCATAATGCTAAAACAAAACTGTTGTAGAAACATCCATAATTTCCCATTGTTTGAACGGCAGTATAGGCCCTGATCAATAATATTCAGATATTATGTGGCAGCTTATTGGGCAAAAGAAGGTGTAACATCCATGTATATAACTTTGTATCTACCACAGATAATATTGTCACTCGGTCTATGTCACTATGGGATAAAAGATAAAAGTTCATTTAAAGGCACTCTATGTCGGCTATGCCTAGGAAGTGATGAATGATAGTGTCATTGTATGTATGAACCCAATTGTAGCTATAAATAGTATCATAATATAAGTCGCCTCGAAAAAAATCGCATAAACATGTTTTGCAATCGACGTCTGCTGTTGCTTTTATATCTTGCCTTATTTCTAAAAAACACAACATGTTTTGACAGCACTTCAGAATCATGGAAATGATTCTGAAGTGCTGTCAAAGCATGTTGTAAATTATTCTAAAGTGCTCTGTCAAAGAATGCTTTTGTTGATAGTAATGGAAAATAGAAAATAAACAGCAGACGACAAAAAATTAAGATAGCGGTGTAAGTGTTAAATTAATCACACCAGAGACTATATATAATGGATACTCCTTTCTAATTGTGGTAGTGTTTGATTATTTCACAGCAAAAAAACAAAAAAAATCTCAATTTCTCCCTACTGGTATATTTATAAGGAAAATGCCAAATTATTCCAAACCAAATTGTCTCCCCTGTTTAACCCCTAGACTGCTACTCACGACAATTGTCGTCCGGTGTTGCTTTTATATCTTGCCTTATTTCTAAAAAAACAACATGTTTTGACAGCACTTCAGAATCATTTCCAATGGAAATGATTCTGAAGTGCTGTCAAAGCATGTTGTAAATTATTGTAAAGTTCTCTGTCAAAGCATGTTTTTGATGATAAAAATGGAAAATTTCTCCCTACTGGTATATTTATAAGGAAAATGCCAAATTATGCCAACCAAATTGTCTCCCCTGTTTAATACAGTTTCTGATAATATTTTCTTGCATATAAAGCATGTATTTTTTGCAAATTTCATCAAATAAAATAGTGCGATTGTTATGCATCATATACTGTGCATGAAGCGATAAAACACACAGTGGATATCTCAATCATCGTCTGGGACAGAGTCGCTTTAATTGGTGGCTATGGGTGCACATCGATCATTCAATTACTATACATCCTGGTTTTATTTAACGGTGAAGTACAGGATGTTTTCTTACAAATACAAGAGTTATTCTTTATTGTCTATGGGATTACTAGAAATTCCAAATTCCGAGGTGTATGTAAGTACTAATAAATATTTAACCCTTGGAATGCGGGAAACAAAAATTGTTGTCTGCTGTTGTTTTATATTATTATTTTCTTTCTCAATAAAAACATGGTTTGACAGCATTGGAATGTATTTTGATATGTTCATTTTCCGAACAATCCAATGGTCACAAAATGATTTCAGATTCGTCCATTTATGAAAAGGGGCTGTGTTTTTTTTTATTCTAAAAAATATGAAAATGTTATGCAAAAAGTACATATCCTGATGAGACGGCTTGTTACGAGTCGGCTCATCTGGATCTACACTGTTTGCTAACACCACTATAGAGGTCTGTAGTGTGTATGAGATAGTAAGCCCTAATTAGGAATTAGGAGATAGTATCTCCTGATTAGGAGATAAAAACTATTTTAGCATTGGCACCAGGACGCTTCCATATATAGTTAATCATAATGTATTTATAGACATTGGTCCGTTACTTCAACCTGCGTGTGAAATATGCAGTGCTCCCTCTTAGAACGTGCACTCCTGTCTATATACAATGTGGTTGTTCAGGAGGACATCATTCAGCAATTTGAGAAATCTAAGATGGCTATCAAGATGTTCACCGTTGGATATACAAATAAAATTCTTCAACCTTTCGCCATAAACTGATACGTGATGCCACCTTTTCCAGTTTACTTTGGTATCATATACATACCAACGTTAAATGTCATGATCAGGGTCACAGCTATATAGAAAAAACATCGTAAAATGCAGTACCTTTGCAAGTACAATGTAATTTGATAATGATGTTTGGTAATAATTATTATGTAGTCGTATCGCATGGTTATAATTAAGGGACAGCTTCATTGCAGTTCATGGAACAGGCGGTTTGTTAGTAACATGCGCAAGGTAAATTCAACAATTTGTTTCATCCTTAACGGAATTCTGATATCCTTGGTTTAGCCCCCATGTGCATGTTTTTCTTCCTTGTTACTTGAGAATTGAATCCGGTTATACCCATTATAAAAGTAGTCAGATTTAATACTAATTGTATTACTTTTAGGTAGTGGGGCTAAATAACTCTGGTGTGGTGAGAACCTGGCACCAGGTCGGGTTATTCTAATTTCTGGGCTGAATATAAATATATGTTTGTTCGTACATATTTAGTTCTGATTTGGGATTTTCCACACAATCACAACAGGTGAAATTTGGGATTCTACCCAGTTAGCCCGGCATAAAATGGCCTTATATTAGCTGTTGACAGGCCGTTAAACACCATTAAATAAATTACAAATCATGACATTAGACATCGCCAGATTTATTTAATTATTAATTCCTGTCCAATTTAGAAATCCTGATCAGACGCAAATTATACAGCCTAAACATCATTCAGTGTTTACTGAATGCAAAATGAATCACTGATCAAATTGTGAACAGTATAGACCCTCACCAGACTATACTGAAAATGCAATAAATACTGTGTTATCTGGTTATAAGGTAACATATAACACATGGGAAATGTGCAGTTTTTGTTGCGCCTGCTTTAGCAGAACTATATAGTCGCCTCTTTTCCGTCCGTCGTCTGCGTCAACAAATGTCAAAAAGTTTGTACAAGTTTCTTCATCACTATATAACTTTAATAATTACTTGACGGATTGCTTCAATATGTGGACACTTGATACATGTGAGCTTTTGAAACACATTCGTGTCCCAATTAACATGACCTTTTTTACCTTCATATTTTTGCGGAAACACTTAGCCATCATTTTGTGTCGAAAAGTTTGTACAAGTTTCTTCATCATCATATATATCTTTAATATTACTTTATGGATTGCTTCCGTATTTGGACACTTGATACATGTGAGCATTTGGAACACACTAATGCCCCAATTAACATGACCTTCACCTTTTTAACCTTCACATTTTTGCGGAAACACATAGCCATTTTTGCGTCAAACACTTTGTACACGTTTCTTTATCGGCATATAACTTTAATATTACTTGATTCAATGTTTGGACCCTTGATACATGTAAGCATTTGGAACACACTCATGCACCCATATGCATGACCTTCCAATTTGACATCCACACTGTTGTGGAAACACGTAGGCATTTATTTACGTCAAAACGTGTACAAGTTTCTTCATCAACATATAACTTTTGTATTACTTGGTGGATTGCTTCATAGACACTTTTACACCTGATACATGTACGCATTTGGAACACACTCATGCCGCCATTAAGATGACCTTCATCGTTTGGCCTTCATGTATTTGTGGAAACACTTTACGTCAAAAGTGGGTCGCAGGTGGGAATATGCGATGAAATAATTTAACGATCGGGGATCATCTTTACGGGAATCCCGACCGGATACCTGATTTTGCCCTCACGTACGTCGTTGGCATTCTTGTATGTGACAGTTTCAGCGGGTTATGCCCCTTCTGTGAGTATTATGATTATTCGTGGACATTAGTATTTATGATTATTTGTGGAAATTATTATTTATGATTATTTGTGGAAATTATTATTTTTGGACCTGGCACCAGGTCAGGTTGTACTAAGTTTAGGGCTCAATATATTATATTTGTACATGCCCACTCAGTAGGCACAAAATGGTCTTTCCGGGAATAAATAAGTGTATAATTATATCACTATTCCACCAGTTCTAAAACTTACGAGTGCCTCATTTACATGTAGTAATATTTATTTTACTGATAGTGATGTGCGGTGGTATCAGGCTATTTTCATATGCAAATGAGGCATGCTATTTTTGGAATTATTTATACTAATTAAATGCGTCACCAGAAAACAATAATATTTTCGACAGATTATAAAGTATTATCACTGCACATCAAACAATAAATACAGATAAATACAAATTATGTTTCATAAAGTTTACTAACTGATTAGTGTGTTTTTCCTTTGTTATTATCCATTTTAAATAGAAACTAAACATGATAGGTGCTTTCAAGAATAAGTACACAAATTCCTCACTAATAACATATCGTTTTGCTGCATATGCAAACTGTTGCAAAATATTTAGTTAATGCAGAACGACAAATGGCGGCCATCTTGGATTTACCAATCTGGTTTCACTGTATCGTATTTTTATTATACATCACACGATATCCAGTGCATGTTAGTGGAGACAAATTTCATGGCGTTAGCATATTTCAGTCAATATTTTACGTTTCAATTCTTTAGACAGTATTTAGCGAAAAAATGGCGGCCATTTTGAATTTCGGTCATGTTTTCATGAATGGATATTGTTGAAAATTATTTTATTGATTTCTGTGCATGCCAGTACATGGGAATAAACACCAAAATCATGTTTTTGATCAGGTACCAATTATGCCAATTTTAAGATTTGACCTCTATTCACGGCGGCCATCTTGGATTTCCATGGATACCGGGAGTTGAAAAAGTTTTCTATTGTCTTAAGGAACTTTCATACCAAAGGGGACCCTTGCATCAGAAAGTGAAGTCAACACCCTGTTTTGTGCAGTTAACACACCTACTACTAGTTTGCTTGATTTTTATGTAACCCAAAATGTTTTTGCGGTACATTTTACCCTTATCATGCTGAGGATACACCATTATGTTTGCGGAAAATCCTAAAATATTTTCCTTCTATACGCTCAGAAGTACGGTATATGTATCGACGACCACCATTTGAGCTGTCTCGTCGAAATGAGTGGTCACAACATTTACTGTCATTGAGAAATAACAAAATTAAATAAAATAAATAATAAAGTGCATTGGGATGGGTTGTGGTCTAGGGGATAGAACACCTGACTTCCAATCCAGAGGTTGTGGGTTCAAACCTCACCTAGGCCTTTTTTTTTTAATGACTTGGTTTACTGATTTTTTTTTAATTTGGTGCGGGCGGGCGAAAAAAAATAAAAATAAAAATCGAGGAAAAATTAGGGTAGGAGATTAGCAAAAAATAAAATTCACGTTCTGCACAACATAGGAAATTTAGGACATACGGTATAACAAAATGTACTTAAAATGTAGGAATGCATGCTAACATTGTGACATAAATATCAATTAAACAATGTGATAATGTCTACTTCTGGTATCTTTATTCATATTCTTATTAAGTACGGCGTTCGTCTCACGTCCATGGTTGGTGGTTGGTTGGGAGCAAGCGATGGGTAATTTAATGATCGGCTTTCATCCTTACCGGAATGCCGACATTACATGGCTTGGCCCTCCTGTACATTTTTCGGCCCCCTGCTGCTTGAGAGCTAAATCCTGTTATGTCCCATTAAAAAAGTAATAAGATTAGAGCTAATCATATTACTTTTGGGGTCAGCTAAGTGAATCTGGTGTGCCACAATGTGATCTGAGCATATGCTGGTTTCCACTTTTAGTCTAGGGCTAATTAGCAACGATCGGAATGTATGAATGTGCAGGCTGATCAGGACTACACATTGTGAGGCTGCAATGATGTCTAATCAGGGCCTACCTTGGTTGCAACACCAAATACTATAAAGATCATACAGCAAGCTATGGCACATTGAAGAAACTACTGAACATTCTGCAACAACAGTAGATGCCAGTTTTCTCATTGTACGGATGATGATGCAGCTCAATTTGATTGATAATAACATTGTGATTTGGAGTTGAATTATTATTTGTATTGAATTGTTGAACATATATTCAAAATGAACAAGGACCCACAAACACACAGAGGCATCATTAAACAACAATTTTGCACTTTAATTTTACACCAAAAACGGCCAGCTCTACTGTAACGCTGCCTTTTTCGATGTGCAAGTGAAAAAGTAATGGTCGCGAAAACCCATGACACGGCTCGTGTTCCGAACTTCCGGTTTGATATGAGGTTACTAACAAAAAATGCCATCAACTGCCATATACTGCGCACAAGCCAAACGATGCATATATACTATCGGTCCACCACTACAAACCTCTAGGGGCAACGGTCAGAAAAATGACTACGGCTTGTCTACGGCTTCAAGACAAAAAACACTTGAAGTCGCTGTGTAAAAAATGTGTATAATACGGTATTATAATCACGTTTTGCAATCGATGGTAATTGATTTATTTTTTATGTAAATTAACGTTTTCGTCTTATCGCGTGGACATGTCAAGAAACGAATATTTAGAGGAATAAATTCACGTTCCTTCACGGGGTGGAAAAGAACTTTAAAGTTTTTAATTATCGTTTCTACACGTATAAATGGGTTTAACGTCCCAGATAATGTCATATAGAGACGGGAACACGGTCTCTTCTGACAGACCAGTGGGATGAATATACTATGAAAGTATATTTTTGATGCATAGGGCGATGTTTGAACCCACAACCTCCAGATTGGAAGTCAGATGTTCTACCCCTAGGCCACAACCCATCCCTTATAAATGAAGGAAAAAAATGCCCCTAACGAGCGACCATATATACTTAGAATAACAGCTGATGTACCGGCGGTAAACTGAAATGGTGTACGTGACATTTGACATTTACGTTCCAACAAGATTTTCACGGTGTGTAATCGATCGTATTTCCTCTCCACCCGACTCGAGAAACTCAAATTAAATCGTTTATTTCTGAATATGTCAAACGTTTGCCCGTCCAGCAGATTTTTCCCCATTGAATGACTATGGGCTAGGTTCGACATTTCATTCCATGTCACATCGCCGGTTTTCACTGATAATACTGTCAACAATTAAAAATACGCACGGACACCCGGACGTCATTGTGGTCACTATATATGTATCGCATTCCGCAAGCGGGCTCGACAATAATGCTATTATTCGTACAAAATATAAATCTCATGTGCTGTCACAAAACATGTGTTATTATTAAGAAAGCAATCAAATGTGACAAAAATAATCAATACACACATGTATGTTGTTTTTTTTTTTTTTTTTTTTTTACAAAACATTAGAATCGTCGAAGGAGACGATTCTCGGGTGTTTCCAAACCTATTGTATTAAGAAATGAACAAATGTGAAAAGAAAATTTGAATACATTGGTATTTCTTTTCAAAACCATATTTTGACAAAATAGGAGAATCGTCTTTGGAGATGATTATCATGTGCTGCCAAATCTTGCTTTATCAAGAGATCAAACACATATGAAAATGCACTATTTCAAGCTATTAATGGTAAATATCAATTTATTGGCGATGCGATGACGTGAGCGACTACATAGCGTGGTTGAGATACGTTTGTTCCTGCCGAATTCTACAGTCACACTTTGCACGTGAAACTGGATTACCAACAGATGATTGTAAACACCATCAGGTGTGCACCTAGACCGAACATGATATGTCGCAAGTGTGCTAGTTGTGGGGGGTGGGGGTGGGTGTACGGCGGCATATGTTATTGTTTTATACGCCCGTTTAAAACGGGAGTATTATTTATGTATCCACGCTGTATGTGCGGTGGACGACTCTCGGCCACAGCTTGTTCCGACGATAGTGAGGCCCATTGCATGCCAAGGGCAGCGACATTGTCTGGGGTTCAAGTTGGGAGGGGCGAACCGACAATTGATTTTAGATATAATTTTTAACTGTATCACATCGTAGGCATTGACACACCCAATGTTTTACCCTCCACTACGGTGTTCCATTTAGGCCATCGTAATATCGCTATCGAGTACATACTACGATATCACGATATTACATGTACAATACTACCATATGGCAATAGATTATTAAAAACTGCGTACCTCAGAATTTGCTACTCGATCACACGGTGGAACGAACTAATACGTTGATACCAATTCCACTGCATGACAGTGGGGCAAGCGTGTATAACAACATACGACTCATTTGGCAATGCGCCGCTCTCCATTGGGCTGATGTGGAATAACTAGCATGGATATGGATGCGTTAGCGCGTTTTTGATTCTCGATCTCGCACGACTGTTGGAACTATGGTCTACACAAATGCATGCGCAATTTCAACATGCATGCTTTTGACACATGTATGAGCAAAACAAACCCGAATTTTCAGACAGAATAGAGTTGGAGCCAAACTTATTTTCAATAGCGGAAGGCGAGATCGCGAAAACGCGAGACAATTCTCATGTTTTGTTGTTGAGAAATATATAACACCCACATTCATCGTATTTCCATCCCACTGGTCTAGTGTCAGATGAGACATTAATCTATGGTCCCTCTATATGACCCATTAAACCCATTCACTTTCACCCTTTAATAATTCCAGCACAAAAATATTTACACAATTCCCTAACATTTGTCCAAAATTTATATCCCAGTAAACTCCCACGCCGAACTACTCCCCGATAAATTCCACAAAAAGGCCATTGATTCCTATAATAAATTTCATACCCGTAAAGGTGTATTTCGAAAGGACTGGGTTAACTGTCTCGTCTGGATAGATTGAAAATATTTAAAATTTACATGACGGCAAAACGTATGTTCAGAATGCAATCAGTGAACAGTATCTTACCAGGCTGTATGCATGAGCACATTTAAGCTATTATAAAGGGGCTATAATGGTTAAACATGGAATAAGACTTTACCAGTCAGCCAGATAGTGTTTCACAGTTATAGCCATTGTTAATAAATATATATTTATTTGAGTTAGCTCCCTTAACCCTTTCAACTACAGCCCTCTATTGCGTCGTTTGCAAACAGTGCAGATCCAGCTGCTTGTAATGAGCCGTCTCATCACGATTTGCAAATAATTTTCATATTTTTCAGAGAAAGAAAACACACTTCTGTTTTTAGCTCACCTGAGCGAAGCTCATGTCAGCTATTGTTAACTCAATGTATCCGTCGTCGTACGTCGTCCGTGAACATTTTCAAATGTCTTCTCCTCGGTAACCATTGGGTCTATAGTCACCAAACTTCATGGTCATGGTTCTTGGTAGGGGGATTACAAAATTGTTAAAATGACATCATTACGTAATCCAAGATGACCGCCATCTAAAAATAGCACACATTCTTAAAAAATCTTCTTCTCAAGAACCGCCAATCGGATTTCGACAAAACTTGGTAGGAATGATCGATGTACATTGCTCTTTCAAAGTTGTTAAAATGGTGACCCCGGGGTCAAAAATGGGCGTGGCCCGTGGGGTCAAATTGGGGTCAAATTGGGGTCAAATTTTATTTTTGACTGAATATGGTCATGTCATATATCAAATTGAAGGTATCAATGAGGCGATCACTCTGGTACATTTTTTGTCGAAATCGGATTGTTATGTCATCCAAGATGGCCGCCAAAATTTCAAAAGGTCGTTCTTTTATTAGAGATTTCAAAATTCTTCTTCACATGAACCGCTTGGCCCATGGTAGCGAAACTTAAAAGTTATGGTCCATAGGTGAAGCCTTTTCAGATTTGTTAAAATGGAGGTCATCGCTAATCCAAGATGGCCGCCATCTAAAAATAGAATAAATTCTTAAAAAATCTTCTCATGAACCGCTAGCCGGATTTCGACGAAACTTGGTAGGAATGATCGATGTATATACATTGCTGTTCCAAAGTTGTTAAAATGGTGACCCCGGGGTCAAAAATGGGTGTGGCCCGTGGTGTCAAATTTTATTTTTTGACCAAATATGGTCATGTTATATATCAAATCGAAGGTATCAATGAGGCGATCACTCTGGTACATTTTTTGTCGAAAATGGATTGTTATGTCATCCAAGATGGCCGCCGAAATGTCAAAAGGTCGTTCTTTTATTAGAGATTTCAAAATTCTTCTTCACATGAACCGCTTGGCCCATGGTAGCGAAACTTAAAAGTTATGGTCCATGGGTGAACCCTTTTCAGATTTGTTAAAATGGAGGTCATCGCTAATCCAAGATGGCCGCCATCTAAAAATAGCATAAATTCTTAAAAAATCTTCTTCTCATGAACCGCTGGCCGGATTTCGACTAAACTTGGTAGGAATGATCGATTTACAATGCTCTTTCAAAGTTGTGAAAATGGTGACCCCGGGGTCAAAAATGGGCATGGCCCGTGGGGTCAAATTGGGGTCAAATTTTATTTTTGACCGAATATGCTCATGCCATATATCAAATTGAAGGTATCGATGAGGCGATTGCTCTGGTGCAATATTTGTCGGAATCGGATGATTATGTCATCCATGATGGCCACCAAAAGGTCCATTTATTCAAGATTTTGAACGTCTTTTTCTCAGGAACCACATGGCCGATGCTGGCCAAACTTCATAGGAAGTTAAGATCCTTGGGTGAAGCATTTTCAGATTTGGTAAAATGACAGTCATCGCTTAATCCAAGATGACCGCCATCTAAAAATAGCATAATTTTTTTAAAACACATGAACTCAATGTCACATTCTCCTCTGGTGTTCATGGAGTCAGGTGAGCGAATTAGAGCCATCATGGCCCTCTTGTTCATAAATGGATATAGTCTGGAAATAATTTTGTAATGATTGGATTAAATATAAAGCAAAAAAAAAAAAAAAAAAAAAAAAAAAGTTATGTAGCACTGAAAGGGTTTAGCCTCATCAGAGCTCCAGATAAGCTTTGTGTCTAAAGCGTACTATACCCCCTGATTTCAGTCATTGCGTATTTCACTTTCACAAATGGGTTTTTTATTTTCTTTAGTACTAAGGCCATTTTTTTTTTATTAGTTGGTTTACAGATCCGCCGACCCGATTTTTTGACAATGTGGAAAAAAATAAAAATTTTAATTTCCGATTTTTTTTTAGATTTTTTTACCTCCGATCCAAAAAAAAAAAAAAAAAAAAATATTTGTTTTGCTGTGCCGAGAAAAGTTAGTGGCGGAAACCGGATCTTAGCAGCAGCGACAACAACAACAACCTGCGAATGGACTGGACGATTCTATATGATTTGATATATCTCCCTTTCAGCAAAAATTCAAAACCTTAACGCTCGGGTAAATGGCCTATATTTTCTGTTTTCTTGCTCCGATGTGCTTCATATTTCATGTATGCGTTCTTCCTAGGGTCCTCTACCGCCCTGCCACAAATCCACACTCGTGCCACCCCCACTGATATTCGTTTCAACTATATCGCCGCTTCGTTGTCTTGTATTTAATTATACCAGATACGGTATTAATATGTACGCATTACGCAACTCATTCACAGTGATCAACATTCAACAGTATGTGAATATGAAACTGAGTTGCTATGTAGAATATAAAGAAACTTGCTGAACCGACTCCCTACGTTAACCGACAAACTCTTGGTCCGAGACGATGCCGGTTAACACAAGTTTCACTCTATCACAATCACTGGCCTTTTTGTTTTTTACCGACCACAAACCGACCCAACCATGAGCCTTAAAAAGGTGAACCGACCCAACCATGTGCCTTAAAAAGCTGATTTTTAGCTCGACTATTCGAAGAATAAGTAGAGCTTATGTTGTCACCCCGGCGTCGGCGTCACCGTCACGCCTTGGTTAAGGTTTTTAGTCAAGTTTGTATATGGAATACTACTGGCCCTACACCCACCATACTTGGACAACTTCATCTCCTAGTGATGTACATCAATAACCCCTGATCTATATTTGACCTTGACCTACATTACTCTTGAATTACTTGGTTAATTCCCCTTGGTTAAGGTTTTTAGTCAAGTTTGTATATGGAATACTACTGGCCCTACACCCACCATACTTGGACAACTTCATCTCCTAGTGATGTACATCAATAACCCCTGATCTATATTTGACCTTGACCTACATTTCCTCTTGAATTACTTGGTTAATTCCCCTTGGTTAAGGTTTTTAGTCAACCTTGGTTAAGGTTTTTAGTCAAGCTTGTATATGCAATACTACTGGCCCTACACCCACCATACTTGGACAACTTCATCTCCTAGTGATGCACATCAATAACCCCTCATCTATATTTGACCTTCACCTACATTTCCTCATGAATTACTTACTTAATTCCCCTTGGTTAAGCTTTTTAGTCCACCTTGGTTAAGGTTTTTTTTCAAGCTTGTACATTGAATACTATTGTGCATCCAGACACCATACTTCGACAACCTTTTCTCATAGGTATGTATCAATAACCCCTGATCTATATTTGACCTTGACCTACATTTCCTCTTCAATTACTTACTTAATTACTTTTGGTTAAGGTTTTTAGTCAACCTTCTATATGGAATACTACTGGCCCTACACCCACCATACTTGGACAACTTCATCTCCTAGTGATGTACATCAACAACCCCTGATCTATATTTGACCTTGACCTACATTTCCTCTTGAATTACTTACTTAATTCCCCTTGGTTAACGTGTTTAGTCAAGCTTGTAGATGGATTACTCCTGGCCCTACACCAACCATACTTGGACAACTTCATCTCCTAGTGATGTACATCAACAACCCCTGACCTATATTTGACCTTGACCTACATTTAACCTTGAATTACTTACTTAATTCCCTTTGGTTAAGGTTTTTACTCGACCTTGGTTAGGCTTTTTACTCAAGCTTGTACATGGAATACTATTGTGCATACAGACACCATACTTGGACAACCTTTTCTCATAGTGATGTACATCAATAACCCTGATATATATTTGGACCTTGACCTTACATTTCTCTTGAATTACTTACTAAATTCTCTTTGGTTAAGGTTTTTAGTCAAGCTTGTAGATGGAATACTCATGGCCCTACACCAACCATACTTGGGACAACTTCATCTCCTAGTGATGTACATCAACAACCCCTGACCTATATTTGACATTGACCTACATTTAACCTTAAATTACTTACTTAATTCCCCTTGGTTAAGGTTTTTACTCAACCTTGATTAAGGTTTTTAGTCAAGCTTGTAGATGGAATACTATTGTGCATACAGACACCATACTTGGATAACTTTTTCTCATAGGGATGTACATCAATAACCCCTGACCTTTATTTTACCTTCACCTACATTTAACCTTCACCTACATTTAACCTTCAATCACTTGCTTAATGTTTATAGTCAAGCTTGTATATGGAATACTTCTGGGCCTACATCAACCATACTTGGACAACTTCATCTCCTAGTGATGTACATCAATAATCCCTGACCTATATTTGACATTGACCTACTTTTATCCTTGGATTACTTAGTTATCTCCCCTTGGTTACGGTTTTTACTCAAGCTTGTATATGGAATACTCCTGGGCCTACAGCAACCATACATGTACTTGGAAAACTTTATCTCCTAGTGATGTACATCAATAACCCCTGACCTATATCTGACATTGACCTACATTTAACCTTGAATTACTTACTTAATTTCCCTTGGTTAATGTTTTTAGTCAACCTTGGTTAAGGTTTTTATGCAGGCCGCAGCCACCTTCTTTGTCAAGCTATGTGTACATCGACAACCCTCGTAGTCGAGCTATGCTGTTCTCCTACAGCTCTTGTTATGGTGTTCGGACCGTCCGTCTGTCTGTCACACGTTCGGTTAACCACTTCGTAACAGTTCTCAAACCGGCCATATATTCTACATAAGTTGCTCAAGTTCTTCAATATTTCAACACATCATTCATTGGTATGTGTGCTATACCTGCCTTGTCATACTTTATATTACCTTGACCTTTTGACCTTCACAGGGCTGCTGAAAGGACTTAGCAATTTCGGTTAACCAGTTTGTCACAGTTTTTCAAACTGGCCATAGCATCTACATAAGTTGCTTAACTGCTTCAATATTTCCATACTTCATTCATTTGCATGTATGCTACACCTGCCTTGCCATACTACATATGACCTTCACCCTTTGACTTAACACTTTTGGTTCACCCATTTGTCAGTTTCTTCAATATGCCACCGGTGGCATCCGCGTTCGACACCTTTTTTTTTTTTTTATTTCCCCGACCGACCCAACCCTGTGCCAAAAAGAATAAAAAAATTGAAAAAACTTTTTTTTATTTTTATTTTTTTCCGACCGACCAACCCGATCTCGCGGAAAAAAAATCCGTAAACCAACAAATAAAAAAAAACTGGCCTAAATAGGGAACACATGATAAAAACAATAACACAAATGTAAACGTTCACTTATTTGAATGCTTTTTGCAGTGAATTTTCAACTTTCTGACAGTATTTTCACTACTCAATTTGAAAATCAATGCGCATTTTCACATTGCTGTGCGTATTTTGTACTCCACTTTTGATAATCAAAGATCTTGAAAATTCAAAGAAAGATCTTGAAAATTCAAGAAAAGATCTTGAAAATTCAGCGTATTCATCTAAAATAGTTGCATAAAATTCGCCAATACACACCTTATCTGGAGCTCTGCCTCATGCAGGGCATAGATTGGAAGCATGCAGGATGGGGGAGGGGTGGGTACAATAACTTGGTGTGTCAAAATCATAATAAACTACAGTGCGACCCCGTTAGTACACGCTTCACTATAACACGATTTCGGTTAGTACACGGTTGTGACTTGGCTCCCGAATTTTTTTGCCTATTTGTATATCAAAAGCGTGTTAAATTTGTAACACGACTATTGTCAGAAATCGTGTTAAATTTGCGATTCTTTCCCAAATTAGACCCAAAATGGAAGATTTTTTATTTTTTTTATGGACGCATAGCCTCCTTTTATCTCACCGATGTGAATGTGCAGCTGATCACGTTTGCACATTTCGTAAATTAATCCGAGCAAACTGGGAATAAGATCAGTAAGACCAGTAACAAAGCAGTGCTAATTGTTATGTGCTCGATTTCATTTTTCCGGCATGCGTTCGCGCTCACCATTGGTGGAATATTAATTAGGTGTAAAGGCTGACCAATCGGAGATCGCGTATCAGTCGCGCAGATTAACTCTACCCAGATTAACTAAATTGTTACAGCACTGCCCACGCCCCCGGCGCATGTACACAAATGTGTACGTGACAACTGGCCTTGTTTCGCTATGTGATAATTGAGCCAGTGCACGAGATAATCAACTTTATTATATAACTGAGATTTTCGCTGAGAATGATTTGACTTTTTTCTGCAAATATATCGGAAAGTTGATAACATTTTCAGAGCAAATGCGTAATAATTACTAATTTAATATTCGTCAACATTCGATATCGTTTACAGAAAATGTACACTATTATCAGATTCATCTTCGTCGAAAATCTCACGTGATAAGCCTGATTACCTCATGAACTGGCGCAACATTATAACACGTCGGGCAAAACATGTCCATACAGGTCTGTACTCAAACCCACAGGTGGAATAGTCGGATGTGTGACACAAAGAAAATGACCATTACAAAAATATCCATTACCCCACCCACTTGATCTCGTTCTATTATTAACGTCATGTACAGTACGATACCAGGTGGGTGGGATAATGGGATTTTTTTAATAGGCATTTATTTTGGTGTCGTAGGTCCCGAGTCTTCCACCTGTGCTCACCATATGAGTAAACACAGATTGCAACGCACGAGCTTGTCTGTGATGTTGCAGCTGATGGAACAGGATATTGGTCATTGGGTCATTGCGTCATCATTACTACACTTTTTAGCCAGGTTTTTTTTAAACAAATCCAGGCTATTGGATTGGCGAAAGCCGGGCGGGCGGGCGGCGGGCGGTGTCCACAATCAATGTTAAGTTTTCGTGTTTGAGTGCATTTCTTTGTTACTGTACCACCTAGGACCACCAAACTTTCACAGCTTCATAATCAAGGGGTGCCCACCACATATCACTATCCAACATGTTACTTTTTTTTTAACTTGACCCATTTTTTCCGCGCAATCGACTTAGCCATTTTCAATGTTAAGTTTTTGCGTTTTCAATGTTAAGTTTTCGTGTTTAAGTCCATTTCTTTGGTACTGTACCACCTAGGACCACCAAACTTTCACAGCTTCATAACCAAGGGGTGCCTACCACATACAACTATCCAACATGTGACCATTTTTAGCAGGTTTTTTTTAAAAAAATCCAGGCTATTGGATTGGCGAAAGCCGGGCGGGCGGGCGGTGGGACGGCGTCCCACAATCAATGTTAATTTGTTTGATCCATTTCTTTGGTACTGTACCACCTAGGACCACCAAACTTTCACAGCTTCATAATCAAGGGGTGCCACCACATATCACTATCCAACATGTTTACTTTTTTTTTAACTTGACCCATTCCATTTTTTCTGCATAGTTCGACTTAGCCATTTTCAATTAATTTTAAGTTTTCGCGTTTACAATGTTATGTTTTCGTGTTTAAGTCCATTTCTTTGGTACTGTACCACCTAGGAACATCAAACTTTCACAGCTTCATAATCAAGGGGTGCCCACCACATATCACTATCCAACATGTTACTTTTTTTTTAACTTCACCCATTTTTTCCGCGCAATCGACTTAGCCATTTTCAATGTTAAGTTTTCGCGTTTTCAATGTTAAGTTTTCGTGTTTAAGTCCATTTCTTTGGTACTGTACCACCTAGGACCACCAAACTTTCACAGCTTCATAATCAAGGGGTGCCCACCACATATCACTATCCAACATGTTACTTTTTTTTTTTTTAACTTCACCCATTTTTTCCGCGCAGTCGACTTAGCCATTTTCAATGTTAAGTTTTTGCGTTTACAATGTTAAGTTTTCGTGTTTAAGTCCATTTCTTTGGTACTGTACCACCTAGGACCACCAATCTTTCACAGCTTCATAACCAAGGGGTGCCTACCACATACAACTATCCAACATGTGACCATTTTTTTACCTTCACCTATTATTTCTACGTAATTGACTTAGCCATTTTCAACGTTAACTTTTTAACGTACGTTTGATTAAAGTTTTTTGGTTAAAACTTTTTCGTTATACTATATCTCTGCAACTGCTTCGCATATTACCTTGAAACTTCACAATGGTGTTTATCATCATCCATATTTTCATTCTAACCCCCAACCGTGCGACCCCTGTGCCCAATGTCAAGGTGAAATTACTTTGAATATTTTTGTTAAAGTTTTTTATTTTTGGTACTATAGCTCTGCAACAGCTTCACCCTACCCTTGATTACTTCAAACATGGGTGTTTAACATTCATTGTCGCCCTCTTGCGGAAAGCGCGATCCTGTGCCCGTCAAGGTCAAATTTACTTTGAATTTTTTTTGTTAAAGTTTTTTCGTGTACTATATCTCTGCAACTGCTTCACCCAATACCTTGATACAAATGTACTTCACATGGGTGTTTATCATCATTGTCGCACCTGCTTGCGGAAAGCGCGATCCTGTGCCCAATGTCAAGGTCAAATTACTTTGAATTTTTTTGTTAAAGTATTTTCGTGTACTATATCTCTGCAACTGCTTCACCCAATACCTTGATACTTCACATGGGTGTTTATCATCATTGTCGCACCTGCTTGCGGAAATCGCGATCCTGTGCCCAATGTCAAGGTCAAATTACTTTGAATTTTTTTTTTAAAGTTTTTTCGTGTACTATATCTGCAACTGCTTCACCCAATACCTTGATACTTCACATGGGTGTTTATCATCATTGTTGCACCTGCTTGCGGAAAGCACGATCCTGTGCCCAATGTCAAGGTCAAATTACTTTGAATTTTTTTGTTGAAGTTTTTTCGTGTACTATATCTCTGCAACTGCTTCACCCAATACCTTGATACTTCACATGGGTGTTTATCATCATTGTCGCACCTGCTTGCGGAAAGCGCGATCCTGTGCCCAATGTCAAGGTCAAATTACTTTGAATTTTTTTTTTAAAGTTTTTTTGGGTACTATATCTCTGCAACTGCTTCACCCAATACCTTGATACTTCACATGGGTGTTTATCATCATTGTCGCACCTGCTTGCGGAAAGCGCGATCCTGTGCCCAATGTCAAGGTGAAATTACTTTGAATTTTTTTGTTAAAGTTTTTTCGTGTACTATATCTCTGCAACTGCTTCACCCAATACCTTGATACTTCACATGGGTGTTTATCATCATTGTCACACCTGCTTGCGGAAAGCGCGATATCGTCGGCATTTTGGCATACGTCCGTCCGTTCGTCCGTGTGTCCGGTTAAAGTTTTTTGGTTAAAAGTTTTTCCATCTACTATATCTATTTTTTTAGTCTCCATGCCTCGCCCCAAGGCGCGACATGCAGGCCACGGCCATCTAGTCTACAAAAAGTGGGTATAATTATGTTATCCAAGTGTCTATGCTTGGAAAAAACCTGGCCTTCGTGGCTTTGCCTCGTTTCTTGTTTTACCTTCACCTATTATTTCTACGTAATTGACTTAGCCATTTTCAACGTTAACTTTTTAACGTACGTCTAGTTAAAGTTTTTTGGTTTTAAAACTTTTTCGTTATACTATATCTCTGCAACTGCTTCGCCCATTACCTTGAAACTTCACATGGGTGTTTATCATCATCCATATTTTCATTCTAACCCCCAACCGTGCGGCCCCTGTGCCCAATGTCAAGGTCAAATTACTTTGAATTTTTTTGTTAAAGTTTTTTCGTGTACTATATCTCTGCAACTGCTTCACCCAATACCTTGATACTTCACATGGGTGTTTATCATCATTGTCGCACCTGCTTGCGGAAAGCGCGATCCTGTGCCCAATGTCAAGGTCAAATTACTTTGAATTTTTTTGTTAAAGTATTTTCGTGTACTATATCTCTGCAACTGCTTCACCCAATACCTTGATACTTCACATGGGTGTTTATCATCATTGTCGCACCTGCTTGCGGAAATCGCGATCCTGTGCCCAATGTCAAGGTCAAATTACTTTGAATTTTTTTTTAAAGTTTTTTCGTGTACTGTATCTCTGCAACTGCTTCACCCAATACCTTGATACTTCACATGGGTGTTTATCATCATTGTCGCACCTGCTTGCGGAAAGCGCGATCCTGTGCCCAATGTCAAGGTGAAATTACTTTGAATTTTTTTGTTAAAGTTTTTTCGTGTACTATATCTCTGCAACTGCTTCACCCAATACCTTGATACTTCACATGGGTGTTTATCATCATTGTCACACCTGCTTGCGGAAAGCGCGATATCGTCGGCATTTTGGCATACGTCCGTCCGTTCGTCTGTGTGTCCGGTTAAAGTTTTTTGGTTAAAGTTTTTCCATCTACTATATCTATTTTTTTAGTGTCCATGCCTCGCCCCAAGGCGCGACATGCAGGCCACGGCCATCTAGTCTACAAAAAGTGGGTATAATTATGTTATCCAAGTGTCTATGCTTGGAAAAAACCTGGCCTTCGTGGCTTTGCCTCGTTTCTTGTTTTATTTTCCCCAGTGGAATCCCTGAATAGGATATTTATTAGGTTTGAGGAATTTGATTCCTCAAACCTTTTGTTTTCGTTTGTTTTTTTTTTTTTTTTTTTTTTTCTTTTTATTCAGCCGTCGAGACTACAGCCCAAACCGCTGGTCGGATCGACTTCAAATTTTGTATACCGATTCGCATCAACAGTGAGACGAGAATAACGCAATTTTCAGAATTCTCATGACGTCACTTTCTACGAAACCGGAAGTGACGTCATATATCATATAATTCCCTATAACTTCCTTATTTTCCAACCGATTTCAAAAATTCTTTTTGAATTGTAAAGCTGCGAGAATTCTCTATCTTCGCTTCGCTGACAATGTTTGGCTATCTGCTCAAATGAGAGAGCTATAGACATGTGAAATTGAGAAAAATGACAACAATTTCAGATTTTTATTTTATTTGAAAACAGTTTCCAATTTGTACAGTAGTCTCAGCAACATAATTTTTTGACAGCGTCACGCGGGACATTCATCCGCACAGAAGATGATATTTTTCAGAGCAATGGCTTGAATAGTTCTGATTCTATTGTCTTTGAAACTTGGACGTTTTTTTTCAATTTTTCAAATTTGAAATGGTCATAACTTTTTTATTATCTAACCGATTTCAAATATTTTTTTTGCATTAAAAAGCCAACAAAATTCTCTATCTCCGTTTCGCTGGTAGTTTTTGGCTATCTGCCAAATGAGAGAGTTGTAGGCATTGAAGTTTTTAAAAAAAATTGAAATGGTCATAACTTCCTTATTATTCAACCGATTTCAAATATTTTTTTTGCATTAAAAAGCCAATAAAATTCTCTATCTCCGTTTCGCTGGTAGTTTTTGGCTATCTGCCCAAATGAGAGAGTTGTAGGCATTTGAAGTTTTTAAAAAAAATTGAAATGGTCTATAACTTCCTTATTATTCAACCGATTTCAAATATTTTTTTTGGCATTAAAAAGCCAATAAAATTCTCTATCTCCGGTTCACTGGTAGTTTTTAGCTATCTGCTCAAATGCGCGAGCTACATGCATTTGAAGTTTGAGAACGAGCATATAAACTTAGCCGCCTAGAACAGTGTGTACAGCTGACAAACTTCGAGGTGGGGAGGCCAGACAGGTATGGTGGGCTGTATCAGACACTGGTTTTATATACGAACTGACATGCTGTGAGTGCTTTAGAATCGTCTCAACTTCAATGTCAGACTAGGGGCTTAACGGTACACATTTCGTAGAACGTTATATAATGAAAAATGCTTAGGATAGTCAAGCGATTCTGAAAATACAAAACTTTATTTTTTCAATTTCATTGGAATTGCATCAATTTTTTTTTAGTTTCATATGTTTTCGTCATTGGCAATGTCTTCTAATCACTTTGCCAGTGTACGTTTGTCAGTACATCAAGCCTCAAACCGTTGATGCAGCTTCAGCTGCTCTAGTTAAACTTGTTCATTGATTGTATAATAAATAAAATATTAACCCTTTCAACAACACTAGAGTCCTCTATAGCGTTGTTGGCAAACAGTATAGATCCAGATGAGCCGGCTCGTGACGAGCCGTCTCATCAGGATCTACACTTTTTGCAAGTAATTTTAATATATTTTAGAGAGAAAAAAACACTAGTCTGAAAAGCATTTTGTGACGATTGGATTGGTTGGAAAATTATCTTGTCGAAATAATCCATTCCAGTTATTTATGGGTGAAACGGTTAAATAATTATTCATGTAAGATCCTCTGTGTCTGATATGTGTGTGATATTCTATGACAAAGTAGCTTATTGAGTTTGCGACCAGCATAGCCCCACATCAGCCTGCACATATTTGTGCAGTCTCATCTGGGCCTACACTGCTCGTAGTTATATTTGGTGCAGCACTCCTTATTTCCCAATGTATTTGTTATCTATTTGGAGCTACACTGGTCAACAAGACCCATTTTGTCATTCAGTCACATATGAGACACACCACGTGATTTTGTACCTTGGGACATCTGTATATATAATTTCATGAAATACATTTACAAAATTTACAATATTTTCCATAAATGGTGTCAAAAGTAGACAACATTTGCAGAGTACCGTACATGCATGTACTCCGAAAATTTTGTCAACTTTTGACTTTACTTGTGAAAAATATTGTAATTTTTGTAAACGTATTTAATGAAATTACGCACATGTCCGAAAGTACAAACTCACATGGCATGTCTCATATAGAAAGATTGGATTTGTTTGATTTAAGAGTTTTCATACTAAGCTTGTTACACGATTATCAAATAAATGGTTTCATTGAAGTTGGTTATTTTGAAGGAAAATTACAGTGATATATTTAAACTGACACCCTGACCTTTTTACCCAGCCTTTACGAGTGCATATCTGATCGTTTGATCATGGTCAACACTGTTTAGTTGGTACTCTGTTGGTTATCCCCTCGCTGATAATGGCAAGAGGGGATATAACGTTAGTCCATGTATGTGCGTACTTACTTTAGTAACACCTTTCCAGGGATTCCGCTGGGGAAAATAAAAAAATCGCCACTTCAAAAAAAATAAAACAATTGGCGATAAAAAATTACAATTTTCGAGAAAAAAAATCAAATTTTTTATATATTTTTTTCGATTTATTTTTCGAAAATTGTTATTTTTTATCGCCAATTGTTTATTTTTATCGCCAATTGCGAAAGTGGCGATCGCCAGCGGAATCCCTGCTTTCATTTTTTGATAACTAATGAACCGCTTCACCGATTTTGATAATATTTGACCACAATGTGTGTCTAGGGATGGTGCTTTGTATTGCATACGACCCACGTCCAACCGCCCAAGGTCAAGGTCACTGAGGACTTGATTATTTATTTTTATTAAGACTGCAAGCGAGTGGATTAGCTTTGTTTAACGTCGCCAGTTCTTGTTACACTATATTTAGACAATAATAATAGTTATGTGGAAAATGATTAGATACAACACGTCGAAAGATGGAATGTGTCGTGACAGGTATTGTAATAACTATTTATGTAAATGTATTAATGTTTAAAAGGTTTTTAATAAGCAATAATAACATTTTATTGCACAGATTCGATTAGCCTTATATTAACTGCAATGCATAGTAACCACTACCATTGGGCTCCTTACAACACGTGTGGCCAGCATAGCCTACGTTTTTCTCATTAACCCTTTCACCCCTAAGTAACTGAATGGGCTGCGATATGTTAATTTTGCAACCAATCCAATCATTGCAAAATGATTTTGAGACTATTCCATTTATAAAAAGGGGGTATTTGTTGTTCTCAAAAATATGAAAATTACTTTCAAACAGTGCAGATCCTGATGAGACGGCTCGTTACGAGCCGGCTCATCTGGATCTGCACTGTTTGCATAAACCGATATAGCAGGCTTTCTGGTTCAAAGGGTTAAGTCACAAGTTGTTGATCACTCTCTAAATAATGATCAGGAGCTATACTGGTCACATTTTCCCCCCATGAGCCTTTATCTTGAAGGCAATTACAAATATGTTTTAATTGATAGGTAACACTAGGTAACAATGATACACACTATACCGAGAACCTAGTCGAAATTATATTATTATCTAAAGTTATTCATGTTTTCATAATGATATCTGTAAATTTTATGCAAATTTATACCGTATATTTTTTTTCTACGTCTCGATTCTAAAATCAAAAGAAAATTGATATCCAAAGTGATACTTACTGGACCAAGTTCTATGGTATGATAAATGTGCTTGGCAGCAAGCAGATCCGGATATTGTGGACATGGTTTATATTCATGACATACCGGTCTACTGTCTGTTTCACGAAAGCTGGCCAAATTTTACGGCCATATAAACAATTCAAAAACAATATTTTTTCGATAATATTAAATTAAAGGAAAATTTAAGAATGAGCCTTCTTTTTATTTCGTTAAAATTGGTCAAATATTGGTCTTATTACGAAAAATTGATTTGTCTATGGGAATTTAACATGGGGGAAAAATGTAGAGGAGTTGTGAGAGGAGTCAAAAAACGAATTATTTTGGAAATTGACTCCGAAACCTAGCTAGATAGCTTGGAAATGATCTAGCTAAGAAAACAAAAGTTAAATTTTAAAATTCGGTCCAGTATTTCTGAAATTCTAATAAAATTTCCCCATATTAAATCCCCATACAGGGATCCTCCAGATTATTGGACAAAAATGGCCGTTTTTTAACGATATTTTTCTTAAAATAGCAGCTACGGGCATAAACTTTTCACAGAACAATCGTCGGTTCTTGCTTTCTCAATGCATGTAAACTATTTAGCAAACTGTGCCATCTTTATCGCTTAAAATCGGGTCAGATCATCAGTCGTAAAATTGCCCCAAAATTAACATCGACAATCAGTTATCCGGACAAACATATAGACTAATCGTCTTATAACTTCTATTCTCACGTTGTAATCATAATGTTATCGCGTGTGAACCAGAACCAGTATAAACAGCATTGTGTATTTCTGCAGAAAAATCAGTCACTCTTGGTTTCTTGGAAAACACCGTATTTATAGAATGTATTGTATTTATAGAACAATGACGTAATTAGGCGCACCGATTGAGCCCCCGCATGACTTTTGTCGTTTGTAAACAACTTCTGCACAGTCTATGGGGATTTAACATAGGGAAATTTTGTTTTCGCAATAAAATCAATATTTAACAAAATTTCACGAAATAAAAAGAAGATTCATTCTTAAATTGTCCTTTAATTTAATATTATCGAAAAAAAATATGGTTTTTGAATTTTTAGCTCACCTGAGCGAAGCTCATGTGAGCTATTGTTACCGCAATGTGTCCGTCGTCCATCGTCCGTCGTCCGTGAACATTTTCAAACGTCTTCTCCTCGGTAACCATTGGGCCTATGGTCACCAAACTTCATGGTCATGGTCCTTAGGTAGGGGGATTACAAAATTGTTAAAATGACGTCATTACGTAATCCAAGATGGCCGCCGTTTAAAAATAGCACAAATTCTTAAAAAATCTTCTCAAGAACCGCCAACCGGATTTCGACAAAACTTGGTAGGAATGATCGATGTACATTGCTCTTTCAAAGTTGTTAAAATGGTGACCCTGGGGTTAAAAATGGGCGTGGCCCGTGGGGTCAAATTGGGGTCAAATTTTATTTTTGGCCGAATATGGTCATTTCATATATCATGAATATGGTCATTTCATATTGAAGGTATCAATGAGGCGATCACTCTGGTGCATTTTTTGTCGAAATCGGATTGTTATGTCATCCAAGATGGCCGCCGAAAGGTCAAAAGGTCGTTCTTTTATTAGAGATTGCAAAATTCTTCTTCACATGAACCGCTTGGCCCATGGTAGCCAAACTTAAAAGTTATGGTCCATGGGTGAAGCCTTTTCAGATTTGTTAAAATGGAGGTCATCGCTAATCCAAGATGGCCGCCGTCTAAAAATAGCATAAATTCTTAAAAAATCTTCTCATGAACCGCTAGCCGGATTTCGACAAAACTTGGTAGGAATGATCGATGTACATTGCTCTTTCAAAGTTGTTAAAATGGTGACCCCGGGGTCAAAAATGGGCGTGGGCCGTGGGGTCAAATTGGGGTCAAATTTTATTTTTCACCGAATATGGTCATGTCATATATCAAATTGAAGGTATCAATGAGGCGATCACTCTGGTGCATTTTCTGTCGAAATCGGATTGTTATGTCATCCAAGATGGCCGCCGAAAGGTCAAAAGGTCGTTCTTTTATTAGAGATTTCAAAATTCTTCTTCACATGAACCGCTTGGCCCATGGTAGCCAAACTTAAAAGTTATGGTCCATGTGTGAAGCCTTTTCAGATTTTTTAAAATGGAGGTCATCGCTAATCCAAGATGACCGCCGTCTGAAAATAGCATAAATTCTTAAAAAATCTTCTCATGAACCGCTTGCCGGATTTCGACGAAACTTGGTAGGAATGATCGATGTACAATGCTCTTTCAAGTTGTTAAAATGGTGACCCCGGGGTCAAAAATGGGCGTGGCCCGTGGGGTCAAATTTTATTTTTGACCGAATATGGTCATGTTATATATCAAATCGAAGGTATCAATGAGGCGATCACTCTGGTACATTTTTTGTACAGATCGGATTGTTATGTCATCCAAGATGGCCGCCGAAATGTCAAAAGGTCGTTCTTTTATTGGAGATTTCAAAATTCTTCTTCACATGAACCGCTTGGCCCATGATAGCCAAACTTAAAAGTTATGGTCCATGGGTGAAGCCTTTTCAGATTTGTTAAAATGGAGGTCATCGCTAATCCAAGATGGCCGCCATCTAAAAATAGCATAAATTCTTAAAAAATCTTCTTCTCATGAACCGCTAGCCGGATTTCGACGAAACTGTAGGAATGATCGATGTACATTGCCCTTTGAAAGTCAAATTGGGGTCAAATTTTATTTTTGACTGAATATGGTCATGTCATATATCAAATTGAAGGTATCAATGAGGCGATCACTCTGGTGCAATATTTGTCGGAATCGGATGATTATGTCATCCATGATGGCCACCAAAAGGTCCATTTATTCAAGATTTTTAACGTCTTTTTCTCAGGAACCACATGGCCGATGCTGGGTGAAGCATTTTCAGATTTTGTAAAATGAGTCATCGCTTAATCCAAGATGACCGCCATCTAAAAATAGCACAATTTTTTTAAAACACATGAACTCAATGTCACATTCTCCTCTGGTGTTCATGGAGTCAGGTGAGCGAATTAGGGCCATCATGGCCCTCTTGTTTATATGGCCGTACAATTTGGGCAGCTTTCGTGAAACAGACAGTAGTCGTTTGTACGTGATAGATTATAAAATATTCATGTTTTTCCGTCATAAAATGACTATGTCTTCAGTATGTAAAGGGTACAATAATTAACACTGCATCACATATTGGTGATTTAGAATTAAGTTTTAAGCGCCATTTAACCCATTCCATATGTATGATGCACATATATGGACAAAACAATCTAAATATTTTTCTGCTATTTTTCTCATTTTCCATCTAAAGTATATGTTGTTACCACTCATTTGAACTGTCTAGACGATATGATAAAAAAGTCAAATATTTTTGATATTTTTCTCATTTTTCATCTAAAGTATTTGTTTGTTGTTACCACTGAGTTGAATTGTATAGTGCATATTCTGACTGGGCATATTGTATTTATACATAACCGCCTACAGCGTGTAACCAACCTGTCGTGTTCGTTCGTGTGTGCACTTACACGCTGACCCCACTGTAATTCATGTATGAACAAAAAATGTAAATATTTTTCTGCATTTTTTCTCATTTCGCATCAAAAGTGTATGTTGTTACCACTCAGTTGAACCGTCTCGACGAGACGGTTCAACTGAGTGGTAACAACATATACTTCGCATGAGAAACAAGAAAAATAATCAGATTTTTCCACCTAAAATGTTTTTATCATCAACATGAAATGGGTTAAAAAGTGTGTACCGGTAGATTCCTGCCTTCTAATACTTGAGCATCAATATATGCTGTTATTCTGCTCGTAGGCTGAACTAAAGATTTTTGGGAGTGATTTCTCAAGCAAATGGTCTTTTGAAAATTGACAATTATATTTGCCTGCGTCAAACTGTTGTAATTCAATGTAAACCTTTCAGATGAATAGTTCAGGTAGTTTATATTTATTAATGATGATTGGTGAAACGTAATTGATCAAACACCTGGCACTTGCTCATGGAAAAACAGTTACATGTTCTGGTTACATCAGCAATTTTTGAACAGTCTATGTCATCTACCTACATAACTGTCCTTATAGTATAAATAGAGAATACCAGGATATATACCAGGATATACATGTAGTGACTTTCGATATCAATTTACATGTAGTAACTGCATTTCTCTCTACATAACTCCTGATTGGTTAAAGCCATGTCGGTGGTGTCATCGTCAGGTGATAGCTATGTAATTCCTTGGTATCTGTACTTAATCTAAGCATCAACATTTCTCTAGTAGCTAGTTGCTGTCAGAGATTATTAGGAAAATGTAGGCCTGCGTTATTCTTTCCAAGATGCCAACGTTTCGAACATCTAAAGGCAAAATTAACTAGCAATCAAGCAGTTTGATTGGCTGTGCCTGAGCGGTAGCACAGCTCAGGCACAGCCAATCAAGCTGCTTTCTCTCAAACACAATATTCAAGTATTTTATAATAAACACAATACAAATAATGACAACATTAGCGCAGGCGGTGGTGTAGTTGCTGAGATTTTAGGAAAATGTGGGTGAAAGTGGGTGTAAATAGGAGGTGCACATTGCCCACCACTGTCAATGACATTGGCTCAATAACAGAAGTGGTACGCGACGTATAGTTACAATGGGCGCTTAGAACTTTGTACCCTTCCCTTTCTTTACAAGTCGTCATAGCCGAAATAAGGATAATTCTACATTGTTATGTTTAATGATTTTCTCGTTTTCTATTGCGGAGATTACCAACTACAAGTGTGTAGGTAGAAAGGATTGTGGTGTGGAAAACCGTTTAGACTATAGACTACTAGATATGGCAAAAAAAAATGTTTTCTTAATATTAATTTTACCTGTCAATAATTTTTTCCTGATCGAAAATTTGATTCAGAGGCTCTATTAAATAGAAAATGAAGGAATCTGCACATTAACCGTTTCACCCCTAAATATGTGACTTAGACTGTTCTATTTTTATATTTTGACTGCCATTTATCAGAAAATACTGGCAGAAACCGCAGATCCTGATGAGATGGCATGTTACACGCCGGCTCGTCTAGATCTACAATGTTTGTAAATATTGGAATTATGAAATGGGTTGAAAACTGGATGTACACAAAATATGAAGAAAAAAATGATTAAAAAAAAACGGGATTGGCCTAAAATTTGTAGGAAGGATTGATTGGTTGTCTTGCCGACACCACAACATAATTTTTGTCTTGGCCTTCGTATGTTTAATGATTTCTCATTTTCTATGACAGATTATACAAACTACTAGTCTTTATATAGGGTTTACATGTTTTACTGCGTTATGAGTTAACACGTTAAATTTTGTGGATATATTCTTTTGCATTGGACAAAATATGGATATTTTTCTGATTTCTCAATGAAAATATGTATGGTTTACCACCATGTTAATCATATCTTGAATCATGGACACAACATTTGTTTTAAAGGAGATAATTTATTTTTTATGGTCTCGGTAGAGCCAGGAGGCAATTATAGTGTTTGGACTTTGTGTCCGTCCGTGTGTGAGTCCTGTTAAAAAGTTTGTCGGAGTTTCTCCAATCTGAAACTGGGAGCATTTGTATATCTACCGGCCACATTTTCTTGTCAACTACAATAGAAATAGTAGTGAGGACATGGCACCAGATCAGGATATTCTGATTTCAATTCTGTATACATGTATATATATTTTTTGTAAATATTGAATTCTTATTTTTTCCATAATCCGAACGTACATGTTAAGTACGGGATTCGACCCCGTTAACCCGACCTAAAATGACCGTAGCTGTTGACAGGCCGTTAAACACCATTAAATAATTTAATAAAAATAGGAGAAATATAAGAAATATTACTAATAAATTTAAATATCTCTGTAGTGGCATTCCGAATGGGTTTGAGAGTACTTGAAGTATGCTATATACATGTGCTGTTAATGTCTTTTTAATACTTGTCGTTCTTCTAGTGTATGTATATATGGCTGTGACAGGAGAAATGGGGCTTACGGTTTTTGCGAACAGTGTAGATCCAGATCAGCCTGTGCATCCGCACAGTCTGATCAGGATCTGCACTGTTCGCCATTCCATCAATGAAACACCTGTCATGCTTGTAACAAGCAGTATAGAATGTTACCAGACTACAGGAGTGTGCTATGCGATCAGGCGCTACACTGGTCACAAATCTCATAAGCTCAATTTCTCCAGTCACAGCCACTTATCAGTTTTTGACGCAGTAAAGTCTGTTCTGAAGTGATATGTTGTGCTCGATGTTTATTTGAGTAAGGGTTACAGATATCGCTGTTGTGAATTAAATTATGTTCGGAGATCGCAAATCGTCATCTTGCATTTTATTGTCCTAGTGATCCGCTTTCATTTCTGGCACAAGCTGGCACGTTTTAATCTTTTTACACCGAAGTATGACTTTGAAAAGAATTTATGGTAATTATTTTATTTTGAGACATGTTACATGCACAAAGTCAGACTGAAATGTGGCTGTGACTGGAGATATGGGGCTTATGGGATCGGTGACCAGTGTAGTTCCTGATCAAATAACACACTCTTGTAGCCTGATAAAGATCTATATTTCTTGTTAGAAGCATGATTCATTAAAGCAGAAGTTTCATTGATGAAATGGCGAACGGTGTAGATCCTGATCAGACAGTGCGGATGCACAGGCTGATCTTGAGCTACACTCGTCGCAAAACCTATTTCTCCAGTCACAGCCACAAATCATGATAAAAGTGCAGTCACGTTTTGAGATTTTCCCGTTTTTAATACCGGTAGTTAACCCTTACAATACTGGATTACATTTTGTAGACCGATGTTTATTATATTATTTTATATATTTCTTGATGAAACCGTCGCCAATGGAGACAATTGTCATATGCTGCCAATTTTCTTTTAAAATTCTTTCTTTTGGTCTGTTCGAAAAATGTGTTTATACAGTATATATTCTACACGCATCTGTCACGGGGCCAGTTCTGTTTGTTAGACTCTGTAAAAAATATATTTATCCACTTCACCCATGGCCATTACATTGTATGATTTAAAAAAAAAAAATTATATTTGCTTTTTCTGAATGAAAGTATATGTTGTGACCACTCATTTGACTTGTCTCCAGGAGACGGTTCAAATGATGGTCACAACATATTTAAGCACATAATAAAGAAACATATTTTTTTCAGCGAGAAATAAATAAGGTATTCATACTTTTTAAACAGCAAAATGATACATATACAAATCATAATTGGTTGATTTGATAAACATTCAAAGAATATTATGCATTTAAAGTTGGAGGTAAATTACTATTGTGTCAGTTAAATATAAACAATAACGTTAACCAATTTGGATTATAATGGATAATGATACTCAATGATGGAAGGATGAATACTAACCCGTTGAAAAGGAGATATACCACTCGGACACCAAGGGTATGTATGAGTTACATCATGTCAATCAAATAGGCTACATGTATGTATGTAGTACTTAAAGACACTATAGATCTCAATCTCAATCTCAATCTCAATATAGAGCTCATTAACCCGTAGACCGTTATCTTATTTTTTTTGTCGTCTGCTATTTATTTTCTATTTTCCATTTTTATCATTAAAAACATGCTTTGACAGCACTTTAGAATAATTTACAACATGCTTTGACAGCACTTCAGAATCTTTTCCAAATGAAGTGCTGTCAAACCATGTTTTTATTGAGAAATAAGGCAAGATATAAAAACAATAGTAGACAAAAATTGTTGTGTGTAGCGGAGTAAGGGTTAACTACCGGAAAGGCATATTACATTCAAGAGTGGATGGAAGGTGGGTGCAAGCGATGGGTAATTTAACGATCGGGGTTCATCCTTATCGGAATTCCGACTGGAGACCTGGTTTGGCCCTCACATACGTCTTTGGCATTTTGTGTGTGACAGTTGAATCTGGTTATACCCCTTATGTGAGTATTATAATTATTCGTAATCCTATTTTAGGGGAAGGGGCCAAGTGACTTTGGTGTGGTATGGACCTGCCACCAGGTCAGGTTATTCTAATTTCAGGGCTGAATATATTATTTCTCGATGTAAATATTCAGTTCTGATTTTGGAATTTTCCCCCCAATGCAGCAGGTTAAAACGGGATTGAACCCGTTTGCCCGGCCTGACATGACCTTAGCTGTTGAAGGGCCGTTAAACACCAATAAACAAAAAATTACATTCAAGAAGGACAATATCTGGATTGTATACTTTCGGAGTTATCTCCCTTTGACGGCAAGGTCATAAAAAATGTACTTTGGTTCTCAGAGTTTGTCAGAGTTTCTCCAATCTGTCACCATTGGGAATTTGTGTACAAACACGCCACATTTTCTTGTTACTATAACCTGTTAACCCATTACATGCGGAATATACCTTTACGGGTATGAAATTTGTTCAAATATGTTATTTTTCTTTTTCTTATTTCTCAATGAAAGTATATGTTGTGACCACTCATTTGAACCGTCTTGACAAGACGGTTCAACTGGTGGTCACGACATATACTTCTAAACTCATATAAAGAAAATATTTATGATTTTCCACAAACAAATTGCCGTATCCTCAGCATGCAATTGGTTAAATCATTTCTCTGCATTTAGACCCTGTGCCTGTAAAACCATTCAATCAATAATTCCTCTGCACTTAAATGATTTGCTTATTTCCTGTAATTTATTACTCATAACATGGCGACATTGGAATTTCATGAATAGGTCAATTAACGCAGCCTTCAACTATAAGTGACAGTGTAACAAAATGGTCTTTTATATTTCTGAAATAATAATGGACAGTCTTTTGTACCTGGTAAGGAAGGAAGGACACAGTAATAAACTAATATGTGGCTGTGACTGGAGAAAAGAGGTTTATGGGATTTGTGACCAGTGTAGCTCCTGACCAAATAGCACACTCCTGTACCAATCTATATACGTGTACTATAGCATGTTAAAAACGTGACGGGGATGTTTCAGTGGTCACCAGGTGGAATTGCGAACAGTGCATCCAGATCAGCCTGTGCATCCGCAGTCTGATCAGGATCTACACTGGTCACAAAACTCATAAGCGCCATTTCTCCAGTCACAGCCACATATATCCTTCAATTTGATGAAACTAGGCTTGTTTTAATTGCAACCAGTGAAGATCCAGATCAGACTAGGTTTCCGCATCACTGCTTGCAAATTCACCAGCAAATCATCAATATCTGCATTTCTTAGCAATGAAACCATCTAAGGTTACAAATTTAAAAAAAAAAATTATTCTTGTTTTTGTTTATTCTCAATGAAAGTATATTTAATGACCACTCATTTTAACCGTCTTGGTGACAAGGCTCAAATGGTGATCACGACATACACTTCCAGAGCTCCAGTTAAGGTGCGTAATTGGACCAAATATTCTGGGTATTTTTAGCTCACCTGAGCGAAGCTCATGTGAGCTATTGTTAACGCAATGTGTCCGTCGTCCGTCGTCGTCCGTCATCCGTCGTCATCCGTGAACATTTTCAAACGTCTTCTCCTCAGTAACCATTGGGCCTATAGTCACCAAACTTCATGGTCATGGTCCTTAGGTAGGGGGATTACAAAATTGTTAAAATGACGTCATTACGTAATCCAAGATGGCCGCCGTCTAAAAATAGCACAAATTCTTAAAAAATCTTCTTCTCAAGAACCGCCAACCGGATTTCGACAAAACTTGGTAGGAATGATCGATGTACATTGCTCTTTCAAAGTTGTTAAAATGGTGACCCCGGGGTCAAAGCTGGGCGTGGCCCGTGGGGTCAAATTGGGGTCAAATTTTATTTTTGACCAAATATGGTCATGTCATATACCAAATTGAAGGTATCAATGAGGCGATCACTCTGGTGCATTTGTTGTCGAAATCGGATGGTTAGGTCATCCAAAATGGCCGCCGAAAGATCAAAAGGTCGTTCTTTTATTAGAGATTTCAAAATTCTTCTTCACATGGACCGCTTGGCCCATGGTAGCCAAACTTAAAAGTTATGGTCCATGGGTGAAGCCTTTTCAGATTTGTTAAAATGGAGGTCATCGCTAATCCAAGATGGCCGCCGTCTAAAAATAGCATATATTCTTAAAAAATCTTTTTCTCATGAACTGCTAGCCGAATTTCGATGAAACTTGGTAGGAATGATCGATGTACAAAGCTCTTTCAGAGTTGTTAAAATGGTGACCCCGGGGTCAAAAATGGGCGTGGCCCGTGGGGTCAGATTGGGGTCAAATTTTATTTTTGACTGATTATGGTCAGGTTATATATCAAATCGAAGGTATCAATGAGGCGACCACTCTGGTACATTTTTTGTTGAAATCGGATTGTTATATCGTCCAAGATGGCCGCCGAAATGTCAAAAGGTCGTTCTTTTATTAGAGATTTCAAAATTCTTCTTCACATGAAATGCTTGGCCCATGGTTGCCAAACTTAAAAGTTATGGTCCATGGGTGAAGCCTTTTCAGATTTGTTAAAATGGAGGTCATCGCTAATCCTAGATGGCCGCCGTCTAAAAATAGCATAAATTCTTAAAAAATCTTCTTCTCATGAACCGCTAGCCGGATTTTGACGAAACTTGGTGGGAATGATTGATGTACAATGCTCTTTCAAAGTTGTTAAAATGGTGACCCCGGGGTCAAAAATGGGCGTGGCTCGTGGTGTCAAATTTTATTTTTGACCGAATATGGTCATGTCATATATCAAATTGAAGGTATCAATGAGGCGATCACTCTGGTGCATTTTCTGTCGAAATCGGATTGTTATGTCATCCAAGATGGCCGCCGAAAGGTCAAAAGGTCGTTCTTTTATTAGAGATTTCAAAATTCTTCTTCACATGAACCGCTTGGCCCATGGTAGCCAAACTTAAAAGTTAAGGTCCATGTGTGAAGCCTTTTCAGATTTGTTAAAATGGAGGTCATCACTAATCCAAGATGGCCGCCGTCTGAAAATAGCATAAATTCTTAAAAAATCTTCTTCTCATGAACTGCTAGCCGGATTTCGACGAAACTTGGTAGGAATGATCGATGTACAATGCTCTTTCAAAGTTGTTAAAATGGTGACCCCGGGGTCAAAAATGGGCGTGGCCCGTGGGGTCAAATTTTCTTTTTGACCGATTATGGTCATGTTATATATCAAATCGAAGGTATCAATGAGGCGATCACTCTGGTACATTTGTTGTCCAAATCGGATTGTTATGTCATCCAAGATGGCCGCCGAAAGGTCAAAAGGTCGTTCTTTTATTAGAGATTTCAAAATTCTTCTTCACATGAACCGCTTGGCCTATGGTAGCCAAACATATTATGGTCCATGGGTGAAGCCTTTTCAGATTTGTTAAAATGGAGGTCATCGCTAATCCAAGATGGCCGCCGTCTAAAAATAGCATAAATTCTTAAAAAATCTTCTTCTCATGAACCACTAGCCGGATTTCGACGAAACTTGGTAGGAATGATCGATGTACATTGCTCTTTGAAAGTTGTTAAAATGGTGACCCCGGGTTCAAAAATGGGCGTGGCCCGTGTGGTCAAATTGGGGTCAAATTTTATTTTTGACTGAATATGGTCATGTCATATATCAAATTGAAGGTATCAATGAGGCAATCACTCTGGTGCAATATTTGTCGGAATCGGATGATTATGTCATCCATGATGGCCACCAAAAGGTCCATTTATTCAAGATTTTTAACGTCTTTTTCTCAGGAACACACATGGCCGATGCTGGGTGAAGCATTTTCAGATTTTGTAAAATGAGAGTCATCGCTTAATCCAAGATGACCGCCATCTAAAAATAGCACAATTTTTTTAAAACACATGAACTCAATGTCACATTCTCCTCTGGTGTTCATGGAGTCAGGTGAGCGAATTAGGGCCATCATGGCCCTCTTGTTTCACAACATGGTCGAATGCCGCAGCAGGCGCGACACCGCTTCCGTGGCGGAATTCTTGTTTACCTTCACATGTTTGCGGAAACATTTAGCCATTTTTATTGCGGCAAAAAGTTTGTACAAGCTTATTCATCATGGTATAACTTTAATATTACTTGATGGATTGCTTCAATATTTGTACACTTGATGTATGTGAGCATTTAGAACACACTCATACCACCATTAACATGACCTTGACCTTTTTTACCATCACATTTTGAAACACATAGCCATTTTTTTTCTTTGAAACGTTTGTACAAATTACTTCATCATGATATAACTTTAATATTACTTTACGCATTGCTTCAATATTTGGACACTTGATACATGTGTTCATTTGGAACACCCTTATGCCGCCATTAACATGACCTTGACCATTTTCATCTTCACATTTTTAGCGCAAACACTTAGCCATTTGTTTTGCGTCAAAAAGTTCCTTCATCATCATAATACATTAATATTACTTGATGGATTGCTTCAATATTTGGACACTTGACACATGTAAGCATTTGGAACTCACTCATGCCGCCATTAACATGACCTTGACCTTCTTGACCATCACATGGTTATGGAAACATTTACCAATTGACCTTTTTCGTGTTTTAACCCATTACAGACGGGATACGCTTTTAGTAGTAGTATGAACCTTTTGAGAGAAAAATATCCCTATTTTCTTTATATCCTTTCGAAAGTATATGTTGTTACCATGTTGTCTCAAAGAGACGGTTCAAAAGAGTGGTAACAACATATACCTTTATCGATGAATGAACAAAATAATGAGATTTTTTCGACAAAAATTATCGTATCCTCAGACTGAAATGGGTTAAGCATACACTTCTCTGACGGTTGTTGTGATGTTATGGTCAAATGCCTCATGCTACCATTAACATGACCTTGACCTTTTTACCTTTACATCATTACATGGTTGTGGAAACCCCATTTCTCCAGTCAAACCACATTTGTGACAAGACGGAATATATCTCCTACACAAACCAATATTATTTCTGTCTTTATTGAAGTAATTAAAAAGCACAGTTCCAAAATTGTCATTAGTACATATTTTTGTAATTGATCAAGCAGTGTGTAATGGATAGCACATCTGCATGCGATATTTATGATCATTGTACAAAACATACATACATGTTGTATACATTTATACAGTTTGTTCAGGAGATAATATGTGTGTTAGCTTATCTGAGATTTATGCAAAAGTTGTTGTTGAAAATTCTTGTAAACAGCTGTGTATTGTAATACATTTTGTGGATATTTCAAAGCAATTAGAATTCTGCATTAACCCTTAGACCGCTATCTTATTTTTTTTGTCGTCTGATGATTATTTTCTATTTTCCATTTTTATCATCAAAAACATGCTTTGACAGCACTTTAGAATAATTTACAACATGCTTTGACAGCACTTTAGAATCATTTCCATTGGAAATGATTCTGAAGTGCTGTCAAAACATGTTTTATTGAGAAATATGGCAATATATAAAAGCAACAGCAGACGACAATTGTTGTGAGTAGCGGTCTAAGGGTTAAGTTTAAAAATATTTTCAAAATGTTAGCGTTATTTACATAATTGTTCTTGATATTTCGAGTGAAATTGTTTTCAGATGCAATATAGGGCTTTATCTGATGGATGGATGGATGGACTTATATGTAATTTGGCAACAGGTGTCTGTAGGCGTGTGCATTTTAGTGTTTTACATGATTTGTGATTAATCAACAACATTGGATTCATTGTGCCTTGATGACATTTGAATTAGGTTTGAATTATTCACATTTGGAGGTTTATATAATTTTTATCGCACCCACTAATGTACGTTCGTGTGTCCGGCATTTGCGTTAAAGTTTTTAAATACCAAATATCTCCACAACCCGGAGTCCTGTGATCATGTTTTATCAGGATCTGGATCTTTGTGAGATCGGTATTATACATTGAAATGACGAACTGTGAAAATGATACTGTTTCGACATAATTCATATACTTTGTACCAGAACCCAAAGGTAAGTCATCGTTACAATAATATACCAATTTGTTGCTAAGGGAAAACATGTTGTATTGATTTTCATACTTGTTTTCGTAATTTTGCACATTTCATCATATCTGCTGGATGAGAAAAGGTACCTTTTGGGAATTCTCAGTTCAAAAAATATAGGGTTAACTGTATTGTAATTTTGAGATTTGCGGCGTATATCAGAAAATGATAGGTCGGAAAATCTGTTTAATGGCGACGCGCCGCGGAGCCATTAAACAGATTTTCCGACCTATCATTTTCTGATATACGCCGCAAATCTCAAAATTACAATGCGGTTAACCTATTTCTAATGCACAAATTGAACATTTTGCAAATTTTACCGATTCTACTTGTGAAAGTCGTACCGAGTGCAAGGTGTTTGCGCATGGCATACCGGACGAATCACACAAATAATGTTCCGCCAAGCAAAAGATAGTTCCAATTGAATTATACAATGTTTTAACGAATGTGTATAAAGTTATGTTCATGCTTTCAAAATATTTCAATAATAAACTCAATAAACACATCGTCAGAATTATAGTTGCTACATATAATATTTTAAGATTTAATTTTTAACTTTCCCTCCGGTGCGATCTCTTACTTTTCTCTTAGCAACAATGTCGATGGCCGCAGCCTGTAAAACTCTCGGACTTTGTCAATTTGTGATGACTTGTCTAATCATTTGTCACATACTACCATTTGAGCTGCAACATTACATAATTTATGTGTGTGTGAACGATCTTTCTAATGCACTAATGACGTAATGCACTAATGACGTAACCAAGTCGTCTATGTCAGATTCGGTCAGGGTTGGGAATCGGCAATCGCCCGCCCTCAAATTCCATTTTCGGCGACGGCTCCTTTTCGATTTATAATAATGCCGTAGTCAGAAACTCGTCATCTTCGTCCATCCTTTCTTCCATTTTCAGTCTTACTTGTGAGTTAACGTAAAATTTTTCGAAAATCAGATTTTCGATCGATGACATATTCGCGTCTCCAAAGTAAACAAATTTGGCGTAGGAATATATTCATCGCGCGTGGGTAAAGTGCCCCAGGGTATATATTGTAAACACTTTGCGACCGTTCATCAACAATAATATACCTGTAATGTGTGGTCTTTAGCCAATCAGATTGCGTGATATTTATAGAGTGCATTAGAAAGTATAATTTTTTCCCAGTTAGTGTATTATATTCAATTGAAGGTGTACAAAAAGGGAGCTAAGTCTTTAAGGATTTAAATTACCTTTTTTTCCACTGACACGAGGGATGGTTTGTGGCTTATAGGGTTAGAACACCCGACTTCCAATCCGAAGTTTGTGGGTTCAGACCTCGCCTCGGGCATAACAAAAATGATAACCCGTCCCTAAATTAACACGGCATTAACACGGGTACCAATGGAACAAGCAGAGTTCCCACTCAGTTAAAGAATTTGACCTTTGAACCTTTGAACTTGATTAGAACCCATGCCATTCGGTGGACTTGTAACTACAGTTTCAAATTGACTCTGATGCGAACAGCTACTCTGCTAGTTCCTTTGCTACTTGCATTACTCGTGTTTAATCCGTGAGTTACAGCGTTTACTAAAATGCCGAAAGGAATATATGGTTGTGTTCTAATGTAAGCTGATCGGGAACTGTCGTGATCAAATACATTTTAACTTTTTGCATTCTGGGAAAGTTGTGGGCTATAAATAGTTGAAAAATAGCAGACGAAAATTCATTATATTTTCTATTAATTCTCCCTGTAAATATCATGAATATGTCATGGAATTTCATTAGAATTGCGTCATTCCAATGGAATTCCAAGACATATTTACAGAGGGAAATGAGAAAAATACTCGTAATTAGCTTGCAAAGAGTTAAACCTTACAATAGTGAATGCTGTAGAGCTTGAACCAAATGTTTTCAAACAGTGTAGACACAGATGAGCCGTCTCATCACGATATACATCACATGTGTATAATTCCTTCATTTTTACAAATTTATCCCTTTTCTATTTAATAGAATGGTTTAAAAGTAAGCATGGATAAGTCCATTCCAATATGACAGGGTCAAGGTCGGTTTCATCAGTGAAAATCAATACAAGTTTTCACCGGTGAATCTATTTTCGGTCATGAATATTCATGCACGTTCATCTTCCATTATGGGCCGAGACAGGTCTCGAGATAAATTGCTGCTTTCATCGTATTGAACCTGTCGTGAGTGGTTCTGTGCTGTCTGTCTGGTAATTCTGCCGAGTAGACTTTAAAGCATAACATTAACCATTGTAAGATGGGTAAACCATTATGTTTTCGTCTTTAACCGATTCATTTCGGAATACACATTTACGGGTATGAAATTTATTAAAATATTTTATTTTTGTTATTTCTCAATGAAAGTATATGTTGTGACCACTCATTTGAACCGTCAAACGGTTCAAATGGTGGTCGCAACATATACTTCTGAGTGCATAGAAGGAAACTATTTAGGATTTTCCGCAAATAATGGCGTCTCCTCACCATGAAAAGGGTTAAAGGCAACGGAATTTCAGATAGTAAATATGTGATTTTTCGTGTAATTCACTGCAAATGACAATCTGAAAATTATTTTTCTGCTTAGCTGTGTGACCAATGTAGATCCAGATCAGTCTGTGCTAACAAGCAATATTGATCATTATCAGGCTGCAGGAGTGCGGAGCTAGTTCAGGAGCTACACTGGTCGCAAATCTCACAAGCCCCATTTCTCCAGTCACAGCCACAGCATAGGCCCTGATTGGACTTCTGCACAGTCTGATTGGGGTCTACATATGGGCGTATACATTGTAAGATAGTTTTTATCAGCTTGGCGATCATAGGAATTCTAAGGAGAATTTTCAAACATCTCTGGTGCATGAACCTCCAGTTAATTGAGATTGCTCATGATGCATATATAAGTAGCTGTGACTGGAGAAATGTGGCTTATGGACTTTGTGATCAGTGTAGATCCAGGTCAGCCTGTGCATCCGCACAGTCTGATCATGATCAGGATCTGCACTGTTCACCATTATATCAATCAACACCTATTATGATTCCAACAAGAAATATACAGCACTATCTACATGAGTGTGCTATTTGATCAGGAGCTACTCAGGTCACAACTCCCATAAGCCCCATTTCTCCAGTCACAGCCGCATGTAAGTAAGTGGCTGTGAAGACAGAACTGAGACCTACTGCATTTGTGACCAGAAGTGTCCTGATCTTTTAGCATCCTCCTAAAGCCTGATCAGGATCTATAGTGTTTGTTAATTGACAGAATTGTGAATAGTGTAGATCCAGATCAGACTGCGCATCCGCGCAGTCTGATCTGGATCTACACTGGTCACAAGTTCCATAAGCCTAATTTCTCCAGTCAGAACCATCTATAAGTGGAAAAAGATTACGTACAATTCTACTTCTGATGTCTCGGCAATCTCAACAGTTCACACTTCAAGCATGTCTGGATCAAGATCAGTTGCGAATTCAGCTGGGCTTTTATGCTAATATCATTGGATATCTGTGATGCACTATTCAGTTTTTCGGATAGTGATCGATTCTCGCAGAACGCGACGAGACAGAGGTTTATTGAGTGGAATTTTGTATTCGGTGTTCTCTAGCATAGCATGGTGAAGGATATATCGCGTCGTTAGCATAATTGTGAGGATTGAAATTGAATTTCATTTATGATTATTGTCAACACTTCTTCAAAAACATTCCTGTAGATGTGAACAAAAGATGACGTTTGTTAATTATGTGTGCTTTTGTGGAATTATACGTAGATACCAGTCTGTAATATGCGGCTTGGACTGGAGAAATGGGGTTTATGGGATATATGGCCAGTCCAGCCCCTAATCTGTTAACATTCCTGCAGCCTTATAAGGATATATAATACTTTTTGTTAGACGCCTGGGGCCGATTTCACTAAACTTTGTACGACTAAAATATTTGCAAGTGCAAATTTAGGATCGTCTGGAAATTTCAATTGATGGATTTACATTTATTGAGCATAGGCTGCATATGCACTCAATAAATGTAAATCCAATAATTGATTAAAAGAAAACACTGTTAATGTGAAATTTACAGACTATCATAATTTTGCACTTACGAACATTTTATTTATACGAAGTTTAGTGAAACGACCCCTGATCAGGCACAGAATGAACAGCGCCTGGACTGTTACCATTAATCATCGAAACATCTGTCATGCTCATAACAAACAGTATCTATAGGGTGTCTGCTTATACAACATTCAATGTACTCTGTTCTCACGCTCAAAATCAGTAAGTTTGAGTGCTCGGTCTCGGCCAATTGAACTGCGTGATTTCGAGTACGAATTTGGAGAATGTGATCATATAGATTTTTTTTGTAAGCAAGGGACAAGAATACAGGATTGCGTGGGCAGCTGGTCGGGAGGATGCTCGGGGTAAATTAACAATATGGTTCATCCTTACCAGAATCCTGATTTGGTTTGGCCCTCAGGTACATTTTATTTTTGGCTTTCTTCTTACGTGAGTTAAATCTGGTTATAGTCATTACAAAAGTAGTAAGATTAGTACTAATCCTATTTCTTTTAGGGAGTGGGGCTAAGTGATGGTGGTGTGGTGAGGACCTGGCACCAGATCTGTAGCCGATTTCACCAACATTGCAAAGTATACTTTTCTAGCAAAGTATTCTTTGAGGGAGTAATCATTTATTTTCCCCGAAATGTATTATATGTCATATAGAACTAACAAATACTGCATATATTTGATGATTAAAAGCATGTAGAATTATTATACTGAATTTATTACATTATCACAGCCAAAATGGCTGTGATAATGTAATAAATTCAGTATAATAAAAATTAATAAATTTATCATAAAATTGAAAATTTCTCCCTCAAAGTATACTTTGCTACTAAAGTATACTTTGCAATTTTGATGAAATCGGCTACTGATGTTAGGGTTCATCCATCCATACAGGTGAAATATGGGATTCAACCCTGTTAAACTGGCCTAAAATGACCTTAGCTGTTAATAGGCCATTAAACACTATTTAATAAATGCAGGAAAGTGCTATTAGATCAGGAGCTGGACTGGACACATGTGTCGTAAACCCCATTTCTCCAGTATAAAAGGCCACATTTGTCTTTTTGTGGAATTACACATAGATGAAAAGATCAATGGGGGGATCGTAGCTAGTTATTTCCCTTTGCAAATCTATTTATAGAGATCCGGTCCTTTGTTTTATTTTAGCATTTATTTCTTACGGAATAACAATATAGACTGTAATCAGGGTAGACCCAGATCAGATGTGAAAATATGAATCTGGCAAATAATGCAGTTCCGAATCAGATGGCGCAGATATGTAGGATGATCTGGATCAACATTTGTCGAAAACCGAATACTGGCTTCTTTACACAACAAATCATGCTATATTCGGGTTTTATTACAAGCAATTAGGCCATAAAATATACAAGTTGGACCGGATTTCGATAGATAAATTCAAAGGGAAATAACTATCTACCATATTCATGGAAAAATACTAGTACTGTAATGTATGGGCCTGCCGTTACTTGGACATGCACACAGTATGATGTTGCTGTACTCTTGCGTCAGAGACTGAAATTCCAATATCGTTGAAACATGACTTTGTTTGCTTGAGGTATACAGAGTTTTTGGTACAGACAACTTTGGCAGTGATTTAGTGAAGCAACACACAAATTTCATGGAGAAGCATCCTTGTCATCGTGCGTTTATGTACTAAATTCCCAACTATGGGAGATGTCATCATTATCAAGGAAAAAGGGGCGACTTTGGCTACAGTTGAAAGCATCGCTACACAGCAGCACACCGCAATTTGTTCCCATAATGCCGCATTCTCACCCTCAACTCTCTGTCTTTGGAATGGACGTGAAAAGGAATGATTTACGAGTACAGGTATAACTATGCTTTCTTGATATCAGTGATGTGTGAACTTCTATCTATCTTTATAGTGCTTCACACCCATGAGGGTAATTTCGAGCAGGTATTTTATTTCATATATACATTCACATGTACATACAATTTGAAATATGTGGGTGGTGGTCGGGCGAATGAGACGGTGTAAATTAACGGTATCGGTTCCTCCTTATAGGAATCACGATTTGCCTGGTTTGGCCCTCCGGTACGTTTTTATCTTTGGCTCTTTAGTTACCTGAGAGTTGAATTGGATTATTGCCCATTATAAAAGTAGTAAGATTATTACTGATCCTACTGCTTTTGGGAGGGGCCAAGTGATTCTGGTGTGGCGAGGACCTGGCAACAGATCAGGATTATTCTAATTTCAGGGCTGAATATATAGTTTTGTTATTGTAAATATTCGGTTCTGATTTTGGGATTTTCCCCCCATTTGTACATGTACTTGAACATGTACATGTACTTGTACAGGTAATATATGGGTTTTAGTACTAAACCCGGCCAACAAACAAACAAACAAAATATAGCGTTATCAGTGTGCGTATATCCACCCCGTCCTGTACATGACAATTCGTGGTGCAAGTTGAGAAAAGGTCCATATCACATGTGCAACCAGCATAGATTATCATTATTTTGTAATGATAAGCAATCAGTGATCAAAACCTCTTATGCTAGGACACAGAGCCCCAGATAAGGTGCGTATTTGTGTAAATACCCAATTAAAATTGCCAAAAACCCAATTGAAATCAGAAGTAGTGAGTATCAAAAAGCAATGAAAAATGTGTGGTATCTTTATCATGCTACAGAAAACAATAAACAGACCACAAATATAGCATATTTTCTTATTTTTCCATGAAAACACCTCTTGGTATTTCATTAGAATTGTCTCCAAGGAGACAATTCTAATGAAATACCAAGTTTTTTTTTCATTTAGAAGCAAACTATTCAATAAGTGCGGTCTGCTGATGTGTAAACAATAGTGTGATTCTATTTTACACAATTAATTTTTTGAAATACCAAATTGCTTAAAAAATGGTGGAGTGACAATACTTAATTACTAATTCCTTATCTGGAGCCTGAGGACATAAACTTCAGATTGACTGAATGGCACCCTGTGTAGACCCTGATCAGATATCCAGGCGTGCTTTGTTGTCTTCTGACCACTCTTATTGTAATGCGAATAATGCTATTTTCACAACATTCTGACAATATATATGTTATCATTGCCCTTGTTATGTCATAAATGTTGTGATGTCACAGGGCTCAGGTAAGGAATTAGTTATTGAGTATTGTCACTCCATCATTTCTGAAGCAATTGGGTATTTCAAAATTTTAATTGGGTAAAAATAAAAAATTATTGAATAGTTTGCTTCGAAATGAAAACATTTCTTGGTATTTCATTAGAATTGTCTCCTTGGAGACAATTCTAATGTAATACCAAGATATGTTTTCATGGAAAATAAGAATAATATGCTATATTTGTGGTCTGTTTATTGTTTTCTGCAGCATGATAAAGGTACCACAAAATTTGTATTACTTTTTGATACTCGCTACTTCTGATTTCAATTGGGTTTTTGGCAATTTTAATTGGGTATTTAAGCAAATACGCAGCTTTAACAGTGTTAAGTATTTATCAGTCTGTTAACCTAACAGAGATTTTGAGCAACCGGGTCCAGGCTAGTATATTTTAATCAAGTTTAACGTGCTCGACTCGGAATCATGGTAGGATCGAGCTCTTCAGCGAATATTCGGTAGAATTCCTACGTGTTTCCTAACCTTGAATGGTAAACTTGATATCTGAACACACAAGCATGGTATTCTCTATATGTGGCTGTGAGTGGCGAAATGGGGGTTGTGGGCTATGTGACCAGTGTAGCCCCAGATCAGTCTGCGCATCCGCACAGTCTAATCAGGGCCTGCATAGTTCGCCATTCAGTCAATGATCCTCATCAGAGTGCGCTAGATCAGGGGCCTGTTTCACTAAACTTATTACGATTAAAATGTTTGTAAGTGCAAATTTAGGATCGTCTGGAAATATAAATTGATGGATTTACATTTATTGAGCATAGGCTGCATATGCAGCCTATGCTCAATAAATGTAAATCCAATAATTGTTTACAAGAAAACATTGTTAATGTGAAATTTACAGACTATCATAATTTTGCACTTATGAACATTTTAGTCGTACGAAGCTTAGTGAAACGGCCCCCAGATGTTTGAATATCCATAAATGCCATAAGCCCCATTTCTCCAGTCACAGCCATATATCTGTTCTGTGTTTGTAGGCAGTTGGTAGACACCAAATGGCTTTTCAATATGTAAAGGTCTTTTATTGAATTGGCAAGGATTTGTTTAAATATTTACATGGGTAAATGTACAGCCATTATCTCTACTTTGTGGCAAATACCGGTATGTCGCTATCCTGGAGAGATAGGCCAAACGTGTTGTGACCAGTGTAGCTCCAGACCAGCCTACGCATCTGCACAGTCTGATCCGCTACGACACGACTATTCAGCAAAATAAAAAATAAAAACATGCAGGCACATTCCGGTCCGTTTAGGACATATTTTAACAACAATGTTTTGCATGCACATAGTCGATAATTACATAAAAGGTCACCCTGGAGTACCACACAGACACGATTCTCATGTTTATGAGGAGATAAAAGTACAACAACCAATACCGTAAATATTCTAATAGACGCCCACCCCCACATTAAAAATGATCTATTTTTTGGCTCATTTTCATGAAATTAGTGCCTCTAATAAATACCCAGTGCTAACTTGAAACAAAATCAGAGCTAATTGTCCAACTAGATTTCTTTTCTTTCCAGTATTTCGATGACAACTTCCTTGAAAATCTGGGGATTCGGGGGGGGGGGGGGGGGGGGGGGGGGCTTCCCTTAAAAGTGATACCGATACGATTACCGTAAAGATTCTAATATATTAGAATCACCACTGGCTCCGAAGTCCTGGGTGGGCGTTTAATAGAGGCAAGTGTTATTCAGCAAAGGGAAAATGATAAAAAATATACGATGTTCTGCTATCTGAACAAAAACATATAAACAAAGGGACGTTGCTCTCAAACGCCGCACTTGATTGTACTGTCTGTCAGTTTATAAACATTTTGGACCAAGATGTTTCGGCCCACTCTGGTCATTATGGTACAGTCGGTAAAAATGTTAAAATAATGGTAATGTATATCAAGACAGTGTCAATCATTAATGCTGATCAGATTTACGCCTACAGACGTTTCTGACTGTCAACATTTCGGACCATGGACGTTTCGGCCCATGGACGTTTAGGTGTGAATCAGTGCGATTAATTTCGGCACACGGCCACGTCCAGAACAAGCCATATTTATTTAGGAAATATCGGTCAAAATCCAACAACATGTCAATTTCACCCATATTATACGAAATGGGTTTGAGATGCTTTGAAAATGGCGTCTCTGTAACCGTGTAAATTCTGATCGCCCTGTGTCCATGCAAATAGCTACTGCTGATGAGGAATTTACTGTGACACCGGAAACAGTCGAAAGTTGCTTCCGCTTTTGAAAGTGAAAGTAGCAATTATGTTTTTTTCCCCGATTTTAAAGGAAATTGCTTTTGAAATAATGGAAACCAAAAAAATCTAGTTGGACAATTAGCTCCGATTTTGTTTGAAGTTAGTACTGGGCGTTTAATAGAGGCACTAATTTCGTGAAAATCGGCCAAAAAATGTGTAATTTTCAATGTAAAAAGTGGGGGTTGGGCTTCTATTAGAGCATGGGCATCTATTAGAATCTTTACGGTATTGTTCTAACGGGTATAACTAGATTCTACTTTCACTTTCAAACGCGGAAGCGAAATTCAATTGTTTCCGGTGTCACAGTAAATTCCTCATCGGCAGTAGCTATTTGCACGGACACAGGGTGACCAGAATTTACATGGTTACAGAGACAACATTTTCAAAGCATCTCAAACCCGTCTCGTATAATATGGGTCAAATTGACATCATGTTGTATTGCTGGCCGATATTTTGTAGGAGATAAGCAAAAATAAATATGGCTTGTTCTGGACGTGACCGTGGGTCTAAAATAATTGCACTTATACGGACCAAAATGTCCATGGTCCGAAACAGTGACAGTCCGAAACAACGTAGGCGTAAATCTGATCACCATTAATGATTGACGCTGTCTTGATACATGTATTTATCAGGTAACCTGCCCTGTATTTACCGAATACGTACTGACTGATAACATATTGTTGTATCAGGCATTGACCTGATATCAACATCCGGGTTACAACGAAGTGAAAACTGACGTTCCATTGGTTGGATGACGTCACGTGACGTAGTGAATGACGTAAGTGTAATGACGCAATGTAAACAAGTCCGCGTTCTGTCCATAGAATACGAGGTCATCTAATGTCATTTTCGAGCATAAAACGTTACCTGATAAATAGAATACCAGGCTAGTGTCTTTTGATATCAAGTTTATCAGGCTCGGCTCGGAAACGGTAGGAATTCCTCAGCAAGCCTCGGAATTCCTACGCGTTTCCTAGCCTTGCCTGATAAACTTGATATCAAAAGCCACTAGCCTGGTATTCTCTATATACATTACCAGTAACTTACCATTTTTACCGACCATACCATAATGACCAAAAGTGAGCCGAAGGCTACATTGAGGGCCTCATGGAAGATTAGTTTGAAACTAAATGTGTAACCCTCTTAAAATAAAGTTTAACGTAAAATGGAAAGTACTATATTTAACCCTTACACCGCTGTTTATTTTCCATTTTTATCATCAAAAACATGTTTTGACAGCACTTTAGAATAATTTACAACATGCTTTGACAGCACTTCAGAATCTTTTCCATTGGAAATGATTCTGAAGTGCTGTCAAAACGCAGAACCTAAATTTCCAGAGTTTATATCTTACCTAAAGGCAACAAAAACTATTGAGAAAGAAATTGCAATGAAAAGAAATAAGTTCATAATTCATGAACGAAAATGGAATGTTATCCAATTAGACTAACCCTCATTTGATACACGTACCTTGGGTAGTGGGGTGGGGGTGTATACTGGAGTCCGGTTGTCCTTCCGTGCATCCGTCCTTCACTAAACTTAACGTCTGAGAAGTATGTTATAACTTCTATTTCATTAATATAAAATTCTTAATATTTCACGCATGCATTCCTCTAAGGCTCTACTATCATGCTGTGACAAATCCACAAATGTCCAACCCCCGCTGATCCCAAGGTCACGGTCACATACTTAGTCTTTTTACAAAACTTAACATCAGAGAAATATGTTCAGGGCTGTACAAATCGGCACGCCCGACACCCGGGACAAGTCGGTTTTGGTCTCGGACAAGTGGCTCTATGCTGAAAGTTAGTCCCGGGCAAGTCACTATTTTCCGTTGAAACGTCCCGCCACAAGCCTGTTTTCTTCACTAGACTAATCCTAAATTGTAACATTTCATCGATCGATAATGCCTCGGGTGTGTGTCGGCTTCCCTGTGGCAATACACACTTACACAGAAGCTGCTATACTGTGTATATAGCAAGAAAAGTGATATACTAGCTGTGACCCTGATTAGATTAATTTATTCGAATTTGAAAGAATAATCCCACCGACAATTCCGCATGAACTCTGAATTTTGTGTCAACTTTTCTACACAATTTACGGAAAATATTTTCGAAATCAATATCGGCGATATATGGCGACAGGTCTGCGTATGATTCAGAGTTTTTATGCCACCGGGTTTCGAAGAAACGGGTGGCATATAGTGTTTGGACCGTCCGTCCGTCTGTCCGTCCGTCCGTCCTCCGTCCGTCACACTTTTCGGTTAACCAATTTTCACAGTTTCTCAAATATGCTGCAGGTGGCATCCGTGTTCGACAGACCCATTTCTTGTTTTGTAATCCATTCCTTTCGGAATACACATTTACCGGTATGAAATTATTAAAAAAAATATTTTTATTTTTGTTATTTCTCAATGAAAGTATACGATGTGACCACTCATTTGAACCGTCTCGACGAGACGGATTAAATGGTGGTCGCGGCATATACTTCTGAGTGCATATGTATGCATATTAACATGATTACCTGATTAAAGGTAATACATTTGCTAACATACTAATAATAATTATTTCATGTACTTTGAATGTCGTTGTTTTAATAAACTTACAGAAATCACGAATCAACTAATTAAACGATGACTACGACGTCCGACAATTTTTTTAATATTTTTTTTTTGATCCACGAGAGACCCGCGTTATAATGGAGATCGCGCTATACGCGATCGTGTTATAATGGAGCTGCAGTGTAATTAGCGAATTAACAGCTGTTGCCAACAAAAAAAAACTGAAATTTAAAAAAGTTTATTATTTACCGTTCCTCGAACATACTGATAGACATTAAATATTGTAAATATAGACTTGATTTCATTTTCGAGACGGTCTAATGAGTAGACTCCGTAATTTAATTCACAAAACGTCGATGTTTTTACACTGAACATTCTGGAATATACGCTCGAAATTATAGATAGACCAATAAACACCAATCAATCTATCTTTCCTGATTGCCAGGGTTCCCGTTACTAGTAATATATGTTATTGCCAACATTTTTATAGCAACTAAAGTGCATGTATTATGCACACATGGATATACATACGCCGAGAACCGTTGGTTGGAAGCTTCTATATGGAGTTGGTAATGTGTGTCCATGTGTTCATATTACATGTACTAACGGCACTATAGATATACCGTTAAACACCAATCAATCCAATTTGTGATGCACTGATATATTGCGTGATTGAGACATGATTGTCTATGTAATACATTGTTGATTGATGAGCTGTAGTTATTCTCTCTCTTTGCACCCGGAAAAGAAAGCATTCAATCTGGCTTTTCTATCTATTTTTAAGTAACTGACAGGGAACGACTGGTCCTAATTGCAGACTCTGCAACCACCGTTATACCCGTGCCATAGTTCTCTATGGTTGTGTTGTTACAGTTTCGTATAAGAAGTTTTACGAGGACAAGTCATTTTTTCAAAACCACTTGCCCTGAAAATTATAATTTCCAGGACAAGTCGGGACAAGTCACTTTTGTCAAGTCACTTGTCCAGGACAAGTGGCTAAAAAATCAATTTGTACAGCCCTGATGTTATAACTTCCGTTCATCGAAAATACTTAATATTTCACGCATGCATTCCTCTAAGACTCTACTATCATGCTGTGACAAATCCACGACTGTCCAAACCCCGCTGATTCCAAGTTCACATACTTAGTCTTTTTACAAAATTTAACGTCGAAGAAATATGTATGACTTCTATTTCCTTCTTCGTAAATGTATGTGTGGATGGTCGGTGAACGTGACAGTGTAAATTAACTGTCGGGGTTGCTATTGTTGATAATTAATTCTCGATCACCAGGGACGCGTTTCACAATCTTTGTACAACTAAAATGTTCTTAAGTGCAAAATTAGGATCGTCTTGAAAGTTTTATTGATGGATTTACATTTATTGGCCTATGTTCAATAAATGTAAATCCAAAATTGTTTACAAGACAACAGTGTTAATGTGAAATTTATAGACTATCATAATTTTTTACTTACAAACTTTTTAGTCGTACGAAGTTTAGTGAAACGGGCCCCAGCTGCCCAGAGACAAGGATATCGATATGTCTCTGGGCAGCTGGGGCCCGTTTCACTAAACTTTGTACGACTAAAATATTTTCTTATCTCAGTGACCCTACATGTGCTTGTCTCACATCTAGCATTTTCTTATTGTTTACCCTAATTTCTCGACCAATGAAAGAACGGCATTGCGTTTCAATTAATCGCATATTGTGACGCTTTCCCCATGTTCAGTGCTATATTTAGAACTGATTTTACGCCTTGTGTCATTAGTTCACGAGACACAAAGCATATTACCGCCCACACACGCGCTCACTTTGTGTTACACCGCCAATCACATACTAGTATAGCGATTCAAAATCCCTGTTAGAGGCGGAGCTTCGCGACAGGGCTGGTAAACAATAAGTATGTTATAGTTCACATATTGAATTTTTAAAAATTCAATATGCGAACTATAACTTCTACTAATAGGGCAACATTTCACAATGCTAATGAGTCTTACAATTACATGTACCCCATAAATAGAGAATAGTAGGTTAGTACCGTGAATGGGAAAAAATATCTGGCAAGGCTCAGGAAACGGGATGGGCGAGGCTCTGCCAAGCACATCCCGTTTCCGTGCCGCGCCACATATTTTTTCCCATTCACGGCACTAACCTACTATTCTATTTATCCCGTGAACACCTACAAATGGCTGTAAAATGCAAAAAATAGTATTGACTGGATATCAAAAGTGTTTCACGGCACCGTGTTTCATGGCACATACGCACTGTGTTGACGGGATAAAATAATGAATATGGTTGATGTCTATTGTTGTCAATGGTCAATAACATCTTTATTATCAAGTCATAACGTAGTTTTAAGTCTGATGACGTCAGCATACATTTTGGTGTCTCCAGGGCTGTATGGCGATGAAATAGAACATTAATTTTATAATAGTTCGCAAACGATCCACTGAACTGGCATTATCGTCCAATTTGTGAGTGAAAACATTTGTTGATATGGTTAACGGTTAACACGTTTGGAGCATCAAAAGTCACGTAAATTCAACGAATACAATGTTTGAGTCTTATTCTGGGTCAGATAAATATTTTATGATTCGCAAATATGTTCTATATAGGGGCAAGAAAAAGTATCCATCATAAGCAATGGAGTGGGACAATGATATTCCACCCTTGTGATCAGAATAAGTCATCAGAAACTTGGCAAAGCTTCATTTCTGACAACATATTCCGACACTCTGGTGGAATATCCTTTTCTCGCATACCCAGAGTCCATTTGAATGTTATTTCCGAAGCCACGCCCATGTGGGATTTTTCTGTCTCACACGGCTATCTCACACGGCTGACCTGTCACACACTGCCGGAACTACGTTTTGTGTATTGGCTTCCAAACGTTGTCTGCATTGTTTACAAACACACGCTCTCTACACAGTACTGTCAGTAGACAACAATGTCAACAACTTCACTCTGGATTTGTAATGTAGGCTAAGTTATTTATTTCAGGTTTTATCCAGTTTTATCAAATTTGCGTAGATTTGTGGGACGAGACTGAGTTGTGTAAGTGGCGTCTGTAAATCAGTTGGCCGAATACTGAATACATGATTATTATTAAAAAAACACATGTGATTGACAGCAAAATATTTACCTCGTATGTTGTTGATTCTTCCCCAAACATATGTATAGTGACAGTTGATAGTGGTTGGAATATTTGTTTAATAATAATCCAGTGAGCAAGAATTTCTTGAAAACGGCAACGTGTTGAAATGACAAATGTCCGTCGGAGTGAAACTTTCGGCGGACTGATATTTGCGTAATTGAAGACAGCGTCTCGGAATTGCAATAAATACTCAAAATAAAAACATAAAATGATTCTGTATAAAACATTCTTGTACAAATTTGAATCGAGGATATATGGTCTACTTTCAATATCTATATGAGTTTGTCTCGTACTGCGTCCTATTTATTTTGTGTATGTAGTAATTGGGTTTACACACCATGTCATGGGCATCTTCAGACCGTATTTTTATTGGGCCGTTATGTGTTAAATGTTTCGATCCAATGTAGGAGACTAATGTGTTGGTGTAAATTTTGTTTACACCCATTTGTTGATACGGTTAATGCGATTGAGTGGTTGTATTGGAGCATATAAAGAAAAAAAGTTAGTATTATACTATGGTGGTTCGTTGATGACGTATTATGGCTAAACATGATTCTGGACTTAGTAGGTATGCGAGAAAAAGTATTCCAGATATACTCCGGTGTGTGACTAAGGATATTCCACCCTCGTGGTCAGAATATGTCGTCACAAACTCGGCAAAGCCTCGTTTCTGACAACATATTCTGACCACTCGGGTGGAATATCCTTGTCACACACCGGAGTATATATGGAATGGGTCAAAAATGGGCGTGGCCCGTGGGGTCAAATTGGTTTCAAATTTTATTTTTGACCGAATATGGTCATGTCATATATCAAATTGAAGGTATCAATGAGGCGATCACTCTGGTGCATTTTCTGTCGAAATCGGATTGTTATGTCCTCCAAGATGGCTGCCGAAAGGTCAAAAGGTCGTTCTTTTATTATAGATTTCAAAATTCTTCTTCACATGAACCGCTTGGCCCATGGTAGCCAAACTTAAAAGTTATGGTCCATGGGTGAAGCCTTTTCAGATTTGTTAAAATAGAGATCATCGCTATTCCAAGATGGCCGCCGTCTAAAAATAGCATAAATTCTTAAAAAATCTTCTTCTCATGAACCGCTTGCCGGATTTCGACGAAACTTGGTAAGAATGATCGATGTACATTGCTCTTTCAAAGTTGTTAATGGTGACCCCGGGGTCAAAAATGGGCGTGGCCTGTGGGGTCAAATTTTATTTTTGACCGAATATGGTCATGTCATATATCAAATTGAAGGTATCAATGAGGCAATCACTCTGGTGCATTTTCTGTCGAAATCGGATTGTTATGTCATCCAAGATGGCCGCCGAAAGGACAAAAGGTCGTTCTTTTATTAGAGATTTCAAAATTTTTCTTCACATGAACAGCTTGGCCCATGGTAGCCAAACTTAAAAGTTTTGGTCCATGGGTGAAGCCTTTTCAGATTTGTTAAAATGGAGGTCATCGCTAATCCAAGATGGCCGCCATCTAAAAATAGCATAAATTCTTAAAAAAATCTTAAAAAATCTTCTCATGAACCGCTAGCCGGATTTCGACGAAACTTGGTAGGAATGATCGATGTACATTGCTCTTTGAAAGTTGTTAAAATGGTGACCCGGGGTCAAAAATGGGCATGGCTCGTGGGGTCAAATTGGGGTCAAATTTTATTTTTGACTGAATATGGTCATGTCATATATCAAATTGACGGTATCAATGAGGCGATCACTCTGGTGCAATATTTGTCGGAATCGGATGATTATGTCATCCATGATGGCCACCAAAAGGTCCATTTATTCAAGATTTTTCTCAGGAACCACATGGCCGATGCTGGGTGAAGCATTTTCAGATTTTGTAAAATGAGTCATCGCTTAATCCAAGATGACCGCCATCTAAAAATAGCACAATTTTTTTAAAACACATGAACTCAATGTCACATTCTCCTCTGGTGTTCATGGAGTCAGGTGAGCGAATTAGGGCCATCATGGCCCTCTTGTTTAGATAACTTATGTTTGGACCGAATACTCACTAACTGATAACAAATTGTCGTAATGTACTTTTTCATTGGCGGCCATCTTGTTTATGTAAATTACTAGGCTTAAGCTACTACTTCTGGAGGTCTATCACGCATGCTACTAGATTGGTGCGCAGAGATGGTACTAAAAACCCTATTTTATGCCGGTACGCCCAGGGCCTAGATCTGGATCTACACTGCAAAACCCATCAGCCCCTGGCCACATATGGGCTGAGCGTAGATAAACCTCTTTATTGTATGTATTATTTGTTTTTCGATTGAAATTACTAACTGATAACAAATTGTTGTATCCTACATTGATTAGATACCCATATCCGGATCACACCTCCTTCGTCTGATGTTCCATTGGTCGAACAGCATCACATGACGTTACCAAATGACGCACTGTGAACAAGTACCATACACATTCTTTTCAGCAATCAAAGGACTGAACATCTTGAAATTCTTCGCAGTATGTGTTTGTGGACGACACATAGACTAATAATCAGGGCCTGAAAATAGCATTGGTCCGAGGTCCTGGACATGCAAATTTTAATGTCGCACCTTTGTATTTTACAAGCAAAATGTCCACCGCACCAGTGATAAAATTGAAATTGCGATCATCATTAGTGGCGATGCTAAATCCGTTCTGATTATTGTCTTATAAGATAATTTTTGGTGACATATTCAAGTATTTACACATGGTGTAACGAGTCATTTAGTATGAAACAGACACATATTTCTACCGTTTTACTTACGAATATCCTCTCGGACCTTCCAAAAAATTCCTCGGACCTTTCACATTTTTCCTTGTTAGGTCCCGGACCTACTGGTAAAAGCTGCTATTTTCAGGCCCTGATAATTAATCTAGAGTGGAAAGTGTTTCCCGAAAAATAAGCACAGGAATTTCACAGCAGCAACAACAACAGCAACGAATTAAAAATATATTTTTGGAAAATCACAAGAATAAAAAACATGTTATATTTGCACATCCTCCAGCATAAAACGTTACCTGTTAACCCATTTCATGCTGATGATACGCACTTTTGTTTATGGAAAATCCTAAATATTTTCCTTATATGTGCTCTGAAGTATATGTTGCGACCACCATTTGAACCGTCTCATCGAGACGGTTCAAAGAGTGGTCATAACATTTACTTTCATTGAGAAATAACAAAAATAAAAATATGTTTAAAAAATCATACTCTTAAAGGTGTCTTCCACAATGTAATGTAATGGGTTAAATAGTATACCATGCTAGTATGTAATGTAATGGGTTAAATAGTATACCATGCTAGCTTCTTTTGATGTCAAGTCTATCCGGCTCATCTCAGAAACAATAGGACTAGGCTAGCTGACTTTCCTAAATGACCTTAGCTGTTGCTGAGACGTTAAACCCCATTAACTTTCACTTTTCAAACCTCAGAATTCTAACTTCTTTCCTAGCCTTGACTGATAAACATGAACTCTAAAACACAAGCCTGGTATTGTCCTGGGCCCGGTTGCTCAAAACCTCTGTTAGCTTAACAGACTGTTAAATCCTTAGCAATGCTAAGGATTTAACAGTCTGTTAAGCTAACAGAAGCTTTGAGCAACTGGCCCTGGACGACAGATAGTGAAGGTTGATTATAATTTGCACCTGTCTGTCCGTCCATTCTGTAGATCCGTCCAAATGTTGAATACCTCCTGATCCGTTAGTCAGATCCCTTACCAAACTTCATCAATAGCTTCCTCACATTGATGGCTATCCACCCAGTGTCTCATTCGGATGACCGTGACCATGGTGACATTGAACTTCATGTCGATCATTTTGGCAAACATAAATGGAATGTGAGATATGAATTCTGCGCTGACAATTGGAAATCTATATACCAAGAACTATTTAGAACCACCACCAAAAGTTTACAAGTACAAGTTAGAATACACCATAATATATTTGTGACAAATATTATACCTTCTTATACAGGATAGGAGTGATAAATAACGATTTATGCAACCTATGCAACTCGGATATAGAAACCATTAGACATATTTTCTGGCAGTCCTCAAACACAAAAAGTGCTAACCAATCAGAAAGAATTGCTAACAAATAATAACACATAACAATAGAGCTAACAGAAAAATCATTTTTGTCGAGCCCGCTTGCGGAAAGCGAGATATAGTGATCACAATGACGTCCGGGTGTCCGTGCCCCGATGTGAAGGTCAAATTACTTAGAAATTTGCGTTAAAGTTTTCACATACCTACTATCTCTGTAACCGTAAGTCAGATTTGCTTGAAACTTTGTATGCTTATTGGGTATCAAACTTCAAATAAATACACTCCGAGACCATCAAATGCCTCGGCGGGCTCGACATGCGGGCCGTGGCCATCCTCGTTATTTGGGCTTTTTAAAAATGCAACATCTGAAATTGACAAAAGTGTAACAATAAAACAGAATCTAATTATTATACTGCACTAAATCAAGACTGACAGAAACATATAAAAATTGCGCAAGACAATAACATAATAGAAACATTTGATGCAATATGGAACAATAATTATAAAACTATCTTCCTGAATGCACAACACACTGGAATGAATAACTGATAAACAGAGGTACTATCAAATACAAATGTATGTTACTCCAAGGAGACAATTCTAATGAAATACCAAGGTGTGTTTTCAATAAGTGCGGTCTGCAGTAGTGTGATTTTATTTTATACACTTTTGAAATACCAAATTGCTTCAGAAATGATGGAGTGACAATACTCAATTACTAATTCCTTATCTGGAGCCCTGTAACTAACCAAACGGCCACATCAGCGCGAGTGGAGGCTCTGACCTTCGACCTCCCAGTAGCGAGGCGAATGCCTTATCCACGAGGCCACACCAACTACCCTTTCAACACCACTTGTAAATTTGTGTTGCAATACAAATGCCATGGAGTTATCACAAATTTATTGTATTTATTTATTATTTGGTGTTTAACAGCCTTTCAACAGCTGTCTGTAGGGTTGGAAGGACTATTTAGACAAGGCAATCGCCGGCAAGTATCTCATCCACGAAGGTCAAGGTTACCTGAATGGCACACGGTGGTAAGCCATCAATGTGAGTTGAATGGAATGGAATGGTGCAACACAAAAGAGTATCATTTAGGGCCAAGCAATTTAGGTAACTACGCTGGGATATGAAAACTATGTCCTACTTTCCACTAATGAGTGTAAACAAAATCTGTGTAGGTATGTCGCTAATAAAAATTATCACATCCTATTCTTGCTATTCAGCATTATATGGGTTAATCAATCGAAAATCAGTCATATTTTCCATAAATGAGGTAGATAAATCGACATTTTTCTTTCACCGCTGCAATAAGGGATGTAACACCATACTCAATAGATCCCTTTTCTCACGACGAGTCGCCTATGCTCACTCTGTCTCCATGGCAACAGACCTATGCCGTTTCTCATCGCTATCTTTTCCTTTTCCTTTCTTCTTTCCATCCTTCTCATTCTGCTTATCAGCGCTTTTCGGCTTTCCGTCATTTTCGCCGTTCTTGTCGCCCTGGAACGTCGTGCCCTCCATTTCTGCCATAAGGCACGACTTGTACATCTCCGACTTGAGAAACCGTGCATAGCTGTCTTGTTTCATCAGCAGAAAAATCTGCAAGTAAAACCACCCACATAGTTAGACAAGGCAATCGCCGGCAAGTATCTCATCCACGAAGGTCAAGGTTACCTGAATGGCACACGGTTGTTTACTGAAGAAATGAGGTTAATGGAATTTATCCCCCGCGTCATTCCTGATCAGATAGCACACTCCTGTAGCCTGCCAGTTTTTGTCGCGCCCGCTTGCGGAAAGCGCGATATAGTCGGCCGTTTGGCGTACGTACGTACGTGTGTCCGGTTAAAGTTTTTGGTTAAGTTGTTTGGTTAAGTTTTTTGGTTAAAGTTTTTGGTTAAGTTCTTGGTTTGGTTTAAGTTTTTTTGGTTAAAAGTTTTTGGTTAAGTTCTTTGGTTAAATTTTTTGTTTTTGGTTATGTTTTTTGGTTAAGTTTTTGGGTTAAGTTTTTGTTGTTCAGGGTTAAAGTTTTTGGTTAAGTTTTTTGGTTAAGTTGTTTGGTTAAGTTTTTTGGTTAAAGTTTTTGGTTAAGTTCTTTGGTTAAAGTTTTTGGTTAAGTTTTTTGGTTAAGTTTTTTGGTTAAAGTTTTTCGTTATACTGCAACTCCTTTGCCCATTACCTTGAAACTTCACATGGGTGTTTATCATCATCTATATTTTCATTCTACCTCCCTCCCGTGCGGCCCCTGTTGCCAAATGTCCAAGGTCAAATTACTTTGAAGTTTTTGGTTTAAGTTTTTTGATTAAAGTTTTTGGTTAAGGTTTTTTTGCTTAAGTTTTTGGTTAAAGTTTTTCGTTATATAACATCTCTGCAACTGCTTTTGACCATTACCTTGAAACTTCATATGGGTGTTTATCATCATCTATATTTTCATTCTACCCCCTCCTGTGCGGCCCCTGTGCCCAATGTCAAGGTCAAATTACTTTGAAGTTTTTGGTTAAGTTCTTTGGTTAATGTTTTTGGTTAAGTTTTTTGGTTAAGTTTTTTGGTTAAAGTTTTTGGTTAAAGTTTTTCGTTATACTATATCTCTGCAACTGCTTTGCCCATTACCTTGAAACTTCACATGGGTGTTTATCATCATCTAGATTTTCATTATACCTCCCTCCCGTGCTGCCCCTGTGCCCAATGTCAAGGTCAAATGACTTTGAAGTTTTTGGTTAAGTTCTTTGGTTAAAGTTTTTTGTTAAGTTCTTTGGTTAAGTTTTTCGGTTAAAGTTTTTGGTTAAGTTTTTTGATTAAGTTTTTTGGTGAAGTTTTTTGGTTAAGTTTTTTGGTTAAAGTTTTTCGTTAAAGTTTTTCGTTATACTACATCTCTGCAACTGCTTTGCCCATTACCTTGAAACTTCACATGGGTGTTTATCATCATCTATATTTTCATTCTACCCACCTCCCATGCGGCCCCTGTGCCCAATGTCAAGGTCAAATTACTTTGAAGTTTTTGGTTAAGTTTTTTGGTTAAAGTTTTTGGTTAAAGTTTTTGGTTAAAGTTTTTTGGTTAAAGTTTTTCGTTATACTATATCTCTGCAACTGCTTTGCCATTACCTTGAAAACTTCATATGGGTGTTTATCATCATCTATATTTTCATTTACCCTCTCCTAGCGGCCCTGTGCCCAATGTCAAGGTCAAATTAATTTGAAGTTTTTTGTTAAGTTCTTTGGTTAAAGTTTTTGGTTAAATTTTTTGGTTAAGTTTTTTGGTTAATGTTTTTGGTTAAGTTTTTTGGTTAAGTTTTTTGGTTAAAGTTTTTCGTTATACTATATCTCTGCAACTGCTTTGCCCATTACCTTGAAACTTCACATGGCTGTTTATCATCATCTATATTTTCATTCTACCCCCCTCCCGTGCGGCCCCTGTGCCCAATGTCAAGGTCAAATTACTTTGAAGTTTTTGGTTAAGTTTTTTGATTAAAGTTTTTGGTTAAGTTTTTTGGTTAAAGGTTTTTTGTTGTACTATATCTCTGCAACTGCTTTGCCCATTACCTTGAAACTTCACATGGGTGTTTATCATCATCTATATTTTCATTCTACCCCCCTCCCGTGCGGCCCCTGTGCCCAATGTCAAGATCAAATTTCTTTGATGTTTTTGGTTAAGTTTTTTGGTTAAGTTTTTTGGTTAAAGTTTTTGGTTAAGTTTTTTTGGTTAAGTTTTTTGGTTAGAGATGTAGTATAACGAAAAACTTTAACCAAAAAACTTAACCAAAAACTTCAAAGTAATTTGACCTTGACATTGGGCACAGGGGCCGCACGGGAGGGTGGTAGAATGAAAATATAGATGATGATAAACACCCATATGAAGTTTCAAGGTAATGGGCAAAGCAGTTGCAGAGCTATAGTATAACGAAAAACTTTAACCAAAAAACTTAACCAAACAAGGGGGCCATGATGGCCCTAATTCGCTCACCTGACTCCATGAACACTACAGGAGAATGTGACAGTGAGTTCATGTGTTTTAAAAAAATTGTGATATTTTTAGATGGCGGTCATCTTGGATTAAGCGATGACTCATTTTACCAAATCTGAAAATGCTTCACCCAAGGATCTTAACTTTCTATGAAGTTTGGCCAGCATCGGCCATGTGGTTCCTGAGAAAAAGAAGTTAAAAATCTTGAATAAATGGACCTTTTGGTGGCCATCATGGATGACATAATCATCCGATTCCGACAAATATTGCACCATCGATACACCCATGGACCATAACTTTTAAGTTTGGCTACCATGGGCCAAGCGGTTCATGTGAAGAAGAATTTTGAAATCTATGATAAAAGAACGACCTTTTGACCTTTCGGCGGCCATCTTGGAGGACATAACAATCCGATTTCGACAGAAAATGCACCAGAGTGATCGCCTCATTGATACCTTCAATTTGATATATGACATGAGCATATTCGGTCAAAAATAAAATTTGACCCTAATTTGACCCCACGGGCCACGCCCAGTTTTGACCCCGGGGTCACCATTTTCACAACTTTGAAAGAGCATTGTCAATTGATCATTCCTACCAAGTTTCGTCGAAATCCGGCCAGCGGTTCATGAGAGAAGATTTTTTAAGAATTTATGCTATTTTTAGACGGCAGCCATCTTGGATTAGCGATGACCTCCATTTTAACAAATCTGAAAAGGCTTCACCCATGGACCATAACAGTTAAGTTTGGCTACCATGGGCCAAGCGGTTCATGTGAAGAAGAATTTTGAAATCTCGAATAAAAGAACGACCTTTTGACATTTCGGTAGCCATCTTGGATGACATAGCAATCCAATTTCGACAAAAAATGTACCAGAGTAATCGCCTCATTGATACCTTCGATTTGATATATAACATGACCATATTCGGTCAAAAATAAAATTTGACCCCAATTTGACCCCACGGGCCACGCCCATTTTTGACCCCGGGGTCACCATTTTAACAACTTTGAAAGAGCATTGTACATTGATCATTCCTAGCAAGTTTCGTCGTAATCTGGCTGGTGGTTTATGAGAAGAAGATTTTTTAAGAATTTATGCTATTTTTAGATGGTGGCCATCTTGTATTAGCGATGACCTCCATTTTAACAAATCTGAAAAGGCTTCACCCATGGACCATAACTTTTAAGTTTGGCTACCATGGGCTAAGCGGTTCATGTGAAGAAGAATTTTGAAATCTCTAATAAAAGAACGACCTTTTGACCCCGGGGTCACCATTTTAACAACTTTGAAAGAGCATTGTACATCGATCTTTCCTACCAAGTTTTGTCGAAATCCGGCTGGCGGTTCTTGAGAAGAAGATTTTTGAAGAATTTGTGCTATTTTTAGACGGCGGCCATCTTGGGTTACGTAATGATGTCATTTTAACAATTTTGTAGTCCCCCTACCTAAGGACCATGACCATGAAGTTTGGTGACTATAGGCCCAATGGTTACCGAGGAGAAGACGTTTGAAAATGTTCACGGACGACTGACGGACGGACGGACACATTGCTGTAACAATAGCTCACATGAGCTGCGCTCAGGTGAGCTAAAAAAAAACTTAACCAAAAACTTTAACCAAAAAACTTAACAAAAACTTCAAAATAATTTGACCTTGACATTGGGCACAGGGGCCGCACGGGAGGGTAGAATGAAAATATAGATGATGATAAACACCCATATGAAGTTTCAAGTTAATGGGCAAAGCAGTTGCAGAGCTATAGTATACTGAAAAACTTTTAACCAAAAAACTTAACAAAACTTAACCAAAAACTTTAACCAAAAAACTTAACCAAAAACATTAACCAAAAAACTTAACCAAACAACTTAACCAAAAATTTTAACCGGACACACGCCAAAGTGCCGACTATATCTCGCTTTCCGCAAGCGGGCGCGACAAAAATTAGGAGTTCTTTTCTCAAATTTCTAATCCTACTCTTAACCCTTACTACGTTGAATTAAATGTTGTCGTCTGCTGGAAATGTTTTATTTTCAATATTTCTCGACAAAAACCTGGTTTTGACAGTGGAGACAATTCTCCAGCGGAGACAATTCTCATGTGCTGTCAAAACCAGTTTTTTGTTAATAATTAAAGCAAAAATGAACAACAGCAGACGGCAGTTACGTAGGAAGGGTTAATTGTGTTCCTGGGTTAAAACAGACACCTTTTAACAGATGTGGTGCTATTTGTTAAATGAATCAGAAAGTCATCAGGAATGTTTCGTAACAGCGACCAGTGTAGACCCTGATCAGACTACAGATGCTGAGGCTAACCTAGGGCTAGAATAGTCACACACTCAACTCGAATAGTCCTTTCAATGTGGGTCACAAATTGAAAAGAATGTACAATTTTCTATCTAGAATATTTAGCCCTTTCAAGCCGACAGTCAGTAACTACAAAATGTTGTCGGTCGACACACTTAGAGCCCCTATAGATGATTTGAGAAACTCTTAAAAAAACAACAACAAATGTGGCCTGTCGGCACACACTGTGGCAAAGTTAATTAACCAAAGTATTCACAAGCACATTTAGGAAGGTCAAAAGGTCATGGTCATATTAATGGCATCATGAATGTGTGGCATTTGTCCACAGGTATGCTGTGTTGAAATATTTAAGCAATCCTTCAAGACATATAAAAATTATGACAGAATTGAGACTTAATGTGCCGGACACTCGTACACACAGTCCAAACACTATATGCCTGCGGCTCTACCGAGACAGGGGGCATAATAAATGGACGGATGGACGGACAGATGGACGGACGTTCTTACATTAGGGTACTTATGTGGCTTATCACATGTTAAATATTTTTAGCCACATAAAACGATTTTTAGCCACATAAAACGATTACCACATAAAACAATTTTTTAGGTGGCTAATTGTAACCAACCCTATCCTTTAACAAGTCCATAAGCCTGTGGGGCTAGCCACATAAGTACCCTAATGTGTGCCCGGAGAGACGGAGAGACGGACGGACGGACGGACAGGATGAAACCTATAGGACACACGGGGCCCTAATGAAATTTGAAGGCATAACAATCGAACTTGTTTATATATACATATATGGAAATGGACACAAGTCATACCAACCTGATTTTGCGCCAAATCAAACGTCTGTGGGGTGAGGCTTTCCAACTCAGTTTCCGCCCGTTTCCTGGCAACGCTGTCAATGTTGACACAGTCGGATGCGCACACAGACACGTACTTGTCATAAATCTCGGCCGCCTTGCATTTTCTCTGTGAAAACAGCAAGCAGTATTGTTGATAACGATTTAACCCTTTCAACACCGCAGGCCTGTATAGTGGTATTGGAAAAAAAGTGTAGATCCAGATGAGCCGCCTCGTGATGAGCCGTTCATCAGAATCTGCACTTTTTGCAATTAATTTTCATATTTTCTTTAAAAAAAAACACTCCATTTTTATAAATGGACTAGTCCGAAAATCATTTTGTGACAATTGGATTGGTTTCAAAATTAACATCACAATCCATTCCAGTTACTTAGGGGTGAAAGGGTTAACATATTTCTTGTTGAACAGACAATTTTTTCTCATGCATACACCTGAATTTTCATATGTCTTACGTTTGTCGTTACACATATACGTAAACATACAAAAATACGTACACATATATACGTAAACAGTGTTTACTAAACACATACACTTCATTTGAGAAATGACAGACAGACGGACAATGAAAGAACTCCTAGAATAGTCCACAGAAGCCCGCAGATGTCACTAATCTTTCTACAAGAGAAAGTCTGTATGAACCTTTTCATGTATATACTGTACATATGAGTGCCATAAATATGGGATCAATTTTCTGCTTTATAATTGAACTACTCAACACAAATAACATTAGTTGGATAATCATGTAGAAATGTACAGAGCCCCGCAGGGGACGTAGAAGCAGCGTTGTGGAGCATTCGTTGGTTTTACCGACATTCTAGTTTTTCTTTGGAAACAGTTCGGTCTGACAGAAAGTTCTGGGGCCCGTTTCACTAAACGTCTTACGACTAAAATGTTCGTAAGTGCAAAATTATGATAGTCTGTAAATTTCACATTAGCATTGTTTTCTTGTAAACAATTATTGGATTTACATTTATTGAGCATAGGCTGCATATGCAGCCTATGCTCAATAAATGTAAATCCATCAATTTAAATTTCCAGACGATCCTAAATTTGCACTTACGAACTTCTTAGTCAGGTGCTTCCTTGTCAGACCGAATGTCTGGCAGAAAAATAAAGATTTTGCTAACTCTGATAATTGTAATTCACTTATACATAAATTGAAGATGTACTGATCACCTAGCATGTTTTCTGTAGTGGGTTCATTTGCATAGTGTATTGTGATTTTTAACACCGAGTTACAATGTGAAATCCAGGGCTCCATATAAGGAATTAGTAATTGAGTATTGTCACTCCATCATTTCTGAAGCAACTGGATATTTCAAAATGTTAATTGGGTAAAGTAAAATCACACTATTGTTTACACATCAGCAGATAGTAATTATTGAATAGTTTGCTTCTAAATGAAAACATGTCTTGGCATTTCATTAGAATTGTCTCCTTGAAGACAATTCTAATTAAATACCAACATATGTATGTGTTATCATGGCAAAATAAGAATGCTATATTTGTGGTTTGTTTATTGTTTTCTGCAGCATGATAAAGGTACCACAAATTTTTCATTGCTTTTTGATACTCACTACTTATGATTTCAATTGGGGTTTTGGCAATTTTAATTGGGTATTTAAGCAAATACGCACCTTATCTGGAGCCCTGTGAAATCTCATTTTATGCAATAAATAAGATTTTATTCAATGACAATTTTGAAATACAGTATAACCTCTCTAAACTCTAAACTAAACCCACCATAATTAAGAATACAAATCTTTCTTCCAGAAAGATTTGTATTCTTAATTATGGTGGGTTTAGTGTAGAGGTATCGATTATGTTAATGTGTGTTCCTGTTCTCAAAGCACACAATCATTTCTTGGAGTGCTTATTTGTCTTTTTTTACAGTGAAACATCTAAAGTGGACATTGTGTGGACCTCCCAGGGTTTCTGGTTTAGAAGTTACACTTTATATGATTTATTTCCTGAAACTATTTGCGAGTCCGATAAAGAAACAATTGAGACAATCCATGTGATTTTGTAAATATGTGCGATTTTCATGAAAAACATTTACAGAAACTGTGATATTTTCTATAAATGATGTTTAACGTTGACGCAATTTTCAGAGCAAATGCGGAAATCCGTCAACATTTCGTCAACTTTCGACGTCATTTCCCATGTTCTGTAAATATTTTTCATGAGATATCATCGCACATCTTTTTAGGTATAAAATCACATGGATTGTCTTAAAAGTGTAAAAGTAACTTCATGGCCATAGACACCACCACGTGCCGTGGCACAATTTTGGCTCGAGATGGAAACACCATTTCGAGGGTCTAGATTGAATCCACCCCTCCTCCCCCGGCTCAATAGTCTGCCGTGGCATTATTTTATTCACCGCTACGGGCCTGAACTTACAAAGTTGGCATCGATGCAGGTCTTGTAGTCTTCGCATGCCTTCCAGAATTGTACATTCTCCTCACTGTATTCTTTCTTCAGGAAGTCCTGGCGATGGAAATAAAACAAATGAATGAATTATCATCGTCGAGGACATATCCAAATACGACAATAGCAAACATTAAGCCTTTCAATACTACAGACCTCTATAGTGGTGTTTGCAAACTGTGTAGATCCAGAAAAGCCGGCTCTTAACGATTTTAATGTTGACAGTCGGACGCGCGCACAGACACGTACATGTCATAAATCTCTGCCGCCTTGCATGTCTCTGTGAAAACAGCAAGCAGAATTGTTGATAACAATTTAACCCTTTCAACACCACAGGCCTGTATAGTGGTAATGGCAAAAAGTGTAGATCCAGATGAGCCGGCTCGTGACGAGCCGTCTCATCAGGATCTTCACTTTTTGCATATAATTTTCATATTTTTGCTTAAAACAAACACTTAATTTTACAAATGGATTAATCTGAAAATATAGAATGAAACTATTGATGAAGACAAATAAGTCTGGTATATAGAAGTTTCAAGCCAATCTGACTTACAGTATTAGAGATAGAGGACAGCCGAAAAACATTTAACGCAAACAGACAGACAGAAAATGTTCAAGGGTGAATGTGTTATGAAGTGAAATGAATGTCGTTTAATGTGCCAGCAACAGCTAAGGTCATATACGGACAGGACCGTAGCTTAAAGTCTCATTCGACAGACCAGCGGATGTAAGATACTATGTAAGAATTTGCTACAGGGTAGGTTTTTAACTCAACCTTCAGTATTGATGTCCTGTATTCTACCCCTAAACTACAGCACAACCCGGGTGAAGGGGTGTCAACCCATTTCAGTCTAGCATACGATAATCTTATTATTTTGTTTATTTCACCATGAAGGTATATATGTTCAAATGAGTGGTGACAGCATATACTTTCAAGATGAAATAAAAGAAAATAGGGATTTCTTTTCGCATAAAAGTTTCATACTACTATAATTGTATCCCGTCTTTAATGGGTTAACTTACGGTGAACACAGAGATTCCACTGTCGTCATTGAGCAGCTTGTCGAAATTGACTGCCCAGCCCGCGACCCTGCCGACCTCTTTCTGCTCGATCGCCTTGAAAACGTGGCTCACCATGCTGTTTACACTGTTGGCCGACGTCAGTCGCTGGGGAGTGGTATCCTGATCAAACTCCACCAGTGACTGAAAAAAATGAAAAGGTTATCTAGCTGTTGGAACTATTTTGTATGGCGTAAGACATGTGTTTTTAGCTCACCTGAGCGAAGCTCATGTGAGCTATTGTTACCGCAATGTGTCCGTCGTCATCCGTCGTCGTCGTCATCGTCGTCCGTGAACATTTTCAAACGTCTTCTCCTCGGTAACCATTGGGCCTATGGTCACCAAACTTCATGGTCATGGTCCTTAGGTAGGGGGATTACAAAATTGTTAAAATGACGTCATTACGTAATCCAAGATGGCCGCCGTCTAAAAATAGCACAAATTTTTAAAAAATCTTCTTCTCAAGAACCGCCAACCGGATTTCGACAAAACATGGTAGGAATGATCGATGTACAATGCTCTTTCAAAGTTGTTAAAATGGTGACCCTGGGGTTAAAAATGGGCGTGGCCCGTAGGGTTAAATTGGGGTCAAATTTTATTTTTGACTGAATATGGTCATTTCATATATCAAATTGAAGGTATCAATGAGGCGATCACTCTGGTGCATTTTTTGTCGAAATCGGATTGTTATGTCATCCAAGATGGCCGTCGAAAGGTCAAAAGGTTGTTCTTTTATTAGAGATTTCAAAATTCTTCTTCACATGACCGCTTGGCCCATGGTAGCCAAACTTAAAAGTTATGGTCCATGGGTGAAGCCTTTTCAGATTTGTTAAAATGGTGGTCATCGCTAATCCAAGATGGCCGCCGTCTAAAAATAGCATAAATTCTTAAAAAATCTTCTTCTCATGAACCGCTTGCCGGATTTCAACGAAACGATCGATGTAGGAAATGATCGATGTACATTGCTTTTATCTTTAAAGGTTGTATAAATTGGTGACCCGGGATATCAAATCGACTGGTTAAAGGCATGGTCCCGATGTAACATGGCCTCCTCAGTTGGTATTGTGACAGTCATTGCCGGTTTGCGTGTCACTTTGTTTCATATAAAGGGACCGAATATGTCATGTCATATATCAAATTGAAGGTATCAATGAGGCGATTCACTCTGGTCATTCTTTTCTGTCGAAAATCGGATTGTTATGTCATCCAAGATGGCCGCGGAAAGGTCAAATGGTCGTTCTTTTATTAGAGATTTCAAAATTCTTTTTCTTCACATGAACCGCTGGCCCATGGTAGCCAAACTTAAAAGTTATGGTCCATGTGTGAAGCATTTTCAGATTTGTTAAAATGGAGGTCATCGCTAATCCAAGATGGCCGCCGTCTAAAAATATCATAAATTCTTAAAAAATCTTCTTCTCATGAACCGCTAGCCGGATTTCGACGAAACTGGGTAGGAATGATCGATGTACAATGCTCTTTCAAAGTTGTTAAAATGGTGACCCCGGGGTCAAAAATGGGCGTGGCCCGTGGGGTCAAATTTTTATTTTTTTTTGACCGAATATGGTCATGTTATATATCAAATCAAAGGTATCAATGAGGCGATCACTCTGGTACATTTTTTGTCCAAATCGGATTGTTATGTCATCCAAGATGACCGCCGAAATGTCAAAAGGTTGTTCTTTTATTACAGATTTCAAAATTCTTCTTCACATGAACCGCTTGGCCCATGGTAGCCAAACTTAAAAGTTATGGTCCATGGGTGAAGCCTTTTCAGATTTGTTAAAATGGAGGTCATCGCTAATCCAAGATGGCCGCTGTCTAAAAGAGCATAAAATTAAAAAATCTTAAATTCTTCTCATGAACCGCTAGCCGGATTTCGACGAAAGTTGGTAGGAATGATCGTTGTACATTGCTCTTTGAAAGTTGTTAAAATGGTGACCCCGGGGTCAAAAATGGGCGTGGCCCGTGGGGTCAAATTTTATTTTTGACTGAATATGGTCATGTCATATATCAAATTGAAGGTATCAATGAGGCGATCACTCTGGTGCAATATTTGTCGGAATCGGATGATTATGTCATCCATGATGGCCACCAAAAGGTCCATTTATTCAAGATTTTTAACGTCTTTTTCTCAGGAACCACATGGCCGATGCTGGGTGAAGCATTTTCAGATTTTGTAAAATGAGTCATCGCTTAATCCAAGATGACCGCCATCTAAAAATAGCACAATTTTTTTAAACCACATGAACTCAATGTCACATTCTCCTCTGGTGTTCATGGAGTCAGGTGAGCGAATTAGGGCCATCATGGCCCTCTTGTTTAAAAAGTTCAACACGCAAAATATGTGCAGCGACCGACATTAAAGCTGGAAGATGTCAAAGTTGGATGTTTGTTGTATAATTCTTCGCTAGCCCTGGAAGAAAAAGGGAAAAGTGTTTAACCCTTTCAACACCACAGGCCTGAATAGTGGTATTGGCAAATACTGCAGATCCAATTGAGCCGGCTCGTGATGAGCATGGGTAGGGTGGGGAAAGAAAATATGGATGGTAATAAACATGTACATGAAGTTTGAAGCCAATCCATCATTGTTTGTTTGTTTGTTTATTTGTGGTTAATGGCCTATCAACAGCTAAGGTCATGTAAGGCCGGGCAATCAGGTTTGATCCCATTTTAACCTGCTGCATTGGGGGGAAAATTCCAAAATCAGAACTGAATATTTACATCGAGAAACAATATATTCAGTCCACTGAAATTAGGAAATAAAACCTGACTGGTGGCAGGTCCATACCACACCAAAGTCACTTGGCCCCTTCCCCTAAAATAGGATTACGAATAATCGTAATACTCACAAAAGGGGTATAACCAGATTCAACTGTCAAAATACAAAATGCCAAAGACGTATGTGAGGGCCAAACCAGGTCTCCAGTCGGAATTCCGGTAAGGATGAACCCCGATCGTTATATTACCCATCGCTTGCACCCACCAATCCATCATTGATTAAAGAAGTTAGAGAAGTATGGAGAAACACCCTCACGTCTACTGAATGTGAAATTTCTAAGTTATTTTCACCTTAACCTTGGGCACGGGGTAGCATGGGTGAGGAGGGAAATGAAAAGATGGATGGTAATAAACATGTACATGAAGTTTGAAGCCAATCGGTCATACATGAAAGAAGTTATAGCAGAATGGAAAACATGACGGACAGACGGACGGACAACTTTTGCATCCCTATATCCAATTTTCGCTACGCGATGGGGGAAAAAAACATGGTTTGACAGCACTTCAGAATCATTTCCATCGGAAATGATTCTAAAGTGCTATCCAACCAAGTTTTTGATAAAATAAAAATGGAAATAAATAATAAATAATTAATAAAGCATTGCATGGATTAAATAAATCTAGTTATCCTACCTGAGTTTTTCCATTCTTCATGTTTTTATTGCTACTCTGACAATGAAATTCTCTTGCCATTGCCACACACAGAGAAAAGGACCAATGCAGTAATGATTCAGTCTCACATCAGATCCATGACCTTTATCAACTTCTCAAGCAGTCAAACAACAAACAATCAAAGCACTGAAAGTACTGAGCATATAGAGTACTACTGGAATATTTGAAATATAAAATGGGTGGTAAACGGTGTAGTGATGGAAAGAGGTTCCTTGGAGTGAAGACTATAGTGCTGGAGAACAGCAATGATTTATGGTTATTGTTTAAGATTCATGGGATAGCCTGCCCTAATGTTTGTTTGTATCTGTAGTAAATGCTTATTGTATCCGCTGGACTCCGTCGGGGGATACTATGGATTTGACAGCGCGCCACGTCCGGCGCAGACACTTCTTGTCCGGAGCATAACTCGAACACCCTTTGGAATATTTTCATGAAACTTCACACATGCATAGACCACGACCCGAAGGTGTGTCGCGCACAAGAATGACAACTCTTGCGTAGCTAATTTTTGAGTTATCTCCTTTTTTTGTTTCTCGCACTGATTTCGTGTCCGGAGCATAACTCCACCACCCTTTGGAATATTTTCATGAAACTTCACACATGCATAGACCACGACCCGAAGGTGTGTCGCGCACAAGAATGACAACTCTTGCATAGCTAATTTTTTAGTTATCTCCCTTTTTTGTTTTGCGCACTGATTGACCATAACTCGACCACCCTTTGGAATATTTTTATGAAACGTAACACATTCAATTAGACTACGAACCGAAGGTGTGTTGTGCACAAGAATGACAAATCTTGCATAGCTATTTTTTTAGTTATCTCCCTTTTTTGTTTTCGCGCACTGGATTTCCTGTCCGTGGCATAACTCGACCACCCTTTGGAATATTTTCATGAAACTTCACACATGTATAGACCACGACCCGGAGGTGTGTCGCACACAAGAATGACAACTCTTGCGGAGCTAATTTTTGAGTTATCTCCCTTTTTTGTTTTGCACACTCTACAAACTGGACAATAATGCATGAAGACCTGTTTTCTCGTCTGCTCTGTACACCTTTTCTCGTGTGCTCTGTACACCTTACCTGTAGAGAGAACAATAGAGACTGGGAGAACCATGTGCTAGCATGGGCTTGCATGTGCAAATGTCCAGTGCTTGACCACTGCTGACCACAGGTAATTTATACAGGTAAATTACTACATTGGGTTCTGTGTTGAAAATATTGTGGCATTATGTGGACCTGTGCAGATATATGTAGATAAATATAGGAATATTAAAAAAAAATCTGGGCTCCAGTAGCAAGCATTATTATTTTTAAACTTTTTTTTTCCATTTTTTTTTTTTCCATTTATTTTTTTTTTTTGTTCATTTTTTTTTTTCAAATTATTTTTCAATTTTTGTCTGGTAGCATAAGGTCGTAAGTGCTATATACAGACTATTCACCTGTGCATGTGCTAGCATGTGCAACTGACCACTGACCACTTACAGGTAATTTATACAGGTAAATGATATATTACATTTACCGTAAACTGTGTTGAAAATATTGTGGCATTATGTGGACCTGTGCAGATATATGTAGATAAATATAGGACTATTAAAAAAAAATTCTGTGCTCCAGTAGCAAGCATTATTATTTTTAAACTTTTTTTTTATTTTTTTTTCCATTTTCTTTTTTTCATTTTTTTTTTCAAATTATTTTTCAATTTTTGTCTAGTAGCATAAGGTGGTAAGTGCTATATACAGACTATTCACCTGTGCATGTGCTAGCATGTGCAACTGACCACTGACCACTTACAGGTAATTTATACAGGTAATGATTATATTACATTTCCGTAAATGTGTTGAAAATATTGTGGGAATATGTGGGAACCATGTGTATAATGTAATGTAGATAAATATAGGACTATTAAAAAACATTCTGGGCTCCAGCAGGGAGCAATATTCATTTTTCTTTTTTTTTTAATTTTTTTTTTTAATTTTTTTTTTTTTATTTTTTTTTTTACATTCTTTTTCAATTTTTTAACTGACCACTAACTTATTACAGGTAATTTTATACAGGTACTTTATTACATTTCCGTAAACTGTGTTGACAATATTGTGGCAGTATGTGGACCTGTGCAGATATATGTAGATATAGGACTATTAACAAAAATTCTGGGCTCCAGTAGCGAGCATTATTTTTTTAAAAAAAATTTGTATATTACATTTCCGTAAACTGTGTTGAAAATATTGTGGCATTATGTGGACCTGTGCAGATATATGTAGATAAATATAGGACTATAAAAAAAATTCTGGGCTCCAGTAGCAAGCAATATTATTTTTAATTTTTAAGCTTTTTTTTCCATTTTTTTTTTTTTTTTTTCCTTTTTTTTTTTTTTTCATTTATTTTTTTTTTTCAAATTCTTTTTCAATTTTTGTCTAGTAGCATAAGGTCGTAAGTGCTATATACAGACTATTATCATATGATAAAACAATTATTGACTAGTGAGCCATTGAATATAATCTGATATTCTATGGCACACTAGTCAATAATTGTATAATAATAAATTATGTTCGGGCCAGTGAAAATTGCTTTCGGGCCCAGGCTCAAGGTCAAGGCGGGACAAGGCGAGGCATCTGATTCCGTGGAATTCTTGTTTACTTATCTCCCTTTGTTGTTTCGTGCTCTGATTTTGTATCCAGAGCATAACTCGAACACCCTTTGGAAGATTTTTATGCCCCACCATGATTTAGTGTTACCCTTGTCCGTCCGTCCGTCCGGTTTGTCCTGTCCGTCCGTCCGTCCGCACACACGAATGGGTACTTGTTGTAAGGGTACAGGGATCTTATTGGGTAGGGTTAGGATAGTGTTGGGTACTCTTGTTGGGTATTTTTATACAGTAAAAACCCAACAAAGTATTCATTCGTAGGAACGTGCGTCCGTGTCCGTCCGTCCGTCCGTCCGTCACAAAACTTTAACACTCGGGTAAATGTCTCATAATTTCTTCATCCTTCGATCGATCTGCTTCATATTTCATATACACATTGCTCTGATGGTTCACTACCGCCCTGTGCCAAATTCCACGTTCTCCCTTTCCTGCCCACCCCCGCCAAGCCCAGGTCAAGGTCACATACTTGGTGCTTCAAAAACTTTAACGCTCGGGTTAATATCTTATAATTTCTGTTTTCTTTCACGGATCAGCTTCATCATATCTCATATACACATTGCTCTAATGGTCCTCTATCGCCCTGTGCCAAATCCACGTTCCTCCTGCCCCCGCCAAGCCCAGGGTCAAGGTTACATACTTGGTTCTTCAAAAACTTTAACGCTCGGGTAAATATCTTATAATTTCTTTTTCCTTTCACGGATCAGCTTTATATTTCATATACGCATTGCTCTAATGCCCTGTGCCAAATCCACGTTCGTTCTGCCCCCGCCAAGCCCAGGGTCAAGGTCACATACTTGGTGCTTCAAAAACTTTAACGCTCGGGTAAATATCTTATACTTTCTGTTTTCTTTCATGGATCATCTTCATATTTCATATACGCATTGCTCTAATGGTCCTCTACCGCCCTGTGCCAAATCAACGTTTGTCCTGCACCGCCAATCCCAGGGTCAAGGTCACATACTTGGTGCTTCAAAAACTTTAACGCTCAGGTAAATATCTTATAATTTTTATTTCCATTCACGGATCAACTTCATATTTCATATACGCGTTGCTCTAATGATCCTCTACCGCCCTGTGCCATATCCACGTTCGTCCCGCCCCCGCCAAGCCCAGGGTCAAGGTCACATACATGGTGCTTCAAAAACTTTAACGCTCAGGTAAATATCTTATAATTTTTCTTTCCATTCACGGATCAACTTCATATTTCATATAGCTTGCTCTAATGGTCCTCTACCGCCCTGCAAATCCACTTCGCCCGCCCCGCCGAGCCCAGAGTTAAACTACATACTTGTCTTCAAAAACTTAACGCTCAGGTAAATATCTTATAATTTTTCCATTCACGGTCATTATATTTATCTTGCTCGGTCCTCTACTGCCGTTCCAAATCCCGTTGTCCTGCCCCCACAATCCCAGGGTCAAGGTCACTACTTGGTGCTTCAAAAACTTTAACGCTGGGTAACTAATGTTTTCTTTCACGGATCGCTCATATCTCATATACCACATTGTCTAAGGTCCTCTATGCCCGTCGCCAAATCCACTTCCTCCTGCCCCCGCCAAGCCCAGGGTCAAGTTTATACTTGGTTCTTCAAAAACTTTAACGCTCGGGTAAATATCTAATTTCACGGATCAGCTATTTCTATCGCATTGCTCTAATGCCCTGTGCCAAATCCACGTTGTTCTGCCTCCGCCCAACCCAGGGTCAAGGTCACATACTTGGTGCTTCAAAAACTTTAACGCTCGGGTAAATATCTTATCTTTTGTTTTCTTTCATGGATCACTTATATTTCATATAGCATTGCTCTAATGGTCTCAAAAAGCTGTACCAAACGTTCTCCTGCCCCCGCCTCAGGGTCAAGGTCACATACTTGGTGCTTCAAAAACTTTAACGTCGGGTTATATCTTATATGTTTTTTTTCTTTCACGGATCAGCTCTATCTCATATACACATTCTCTAATGG